>VIBQ01000013.1:327913-360614 GCA_006937295.1 Carpinus fangiana | reverse complement strand
GGGGGGGGGGGGGGGGGGTGCGCATAACGATCGCCATCAATATCGCAAGTAGCCCCATGGACTTGGAAGCTGAACGCCTCAGTCGCTGAGCCTTGGCCTGGTGAGTGGCCTCCCGTCGAGTCTGGCCTGGTCTGCGCCAGCCGGGAGCGGTGTTGCCCGGGGCTGGATAAGCGTCACCAAGATCTTCAAGCGACAATCAACCTTGGCATCAGAAAGCCGACAAAACTGGCGAGTCGTCTGCGGCGCAGCAGATGAGAAGGCTTGCCGCAAATCACGATGTGAAGCCTTGGCATCACATTGCCAGTGGCAGAGGGGGGGAGACGCCGGGACAAGCCGTCCTGCTGCTGCTGACGCTGGAAATTCGTGTACCGGGAATGCTGTGGAACAAGATTACGGTGGCCGGACTGGTCAAATCAGAAGACCAGGTGGCTGCAGGAGCCGCAGACACGCTCCCTTCAGGCTAAAAAGACTGTGTTTGCCATGATGCAGATCTGAGGTTACGGGAAGGGTAGACGAGACCCGCACGCCCGGCACGCACAGTCGATCCTTCGACTAGTGTGAGCGGAAGAAGGAGGGGTCTGCCGTAGAGGTACCTGATCCCCTGGGTACCTTGAACATGCACATCCGTCACACATACTGGGCAATGCGATGGAGCAGTGACGGCCTCGAGCCTCTCCGAAGCATCCTTTCGCGCGCGACTGCGTCCAGACCAACTCCTCTGCAAGGTACTCTGGGTAGAAGGGATGCTATAATTCCTTTGGCTTCAGCGCAGCAGAGAAAGTATTAGCGGGCAGCAGAGAGACAGAGAGGCTCGGGGTCGCGGTTGGAGTGGCAAACACACGGGCCATGTGTCTTAGCCTGACGGCAAAAACAAGCAACCATTGGCTTGTATGTCTGTGCAGGAAAGGCAAAGATGTCTGAGACCTACACGTTTCGGCGCGACAACAAGCCACCCTCGGCACCATTCAGCCAACCACATAGACAATCGCGAGGAAGAGGGGGGGTGGGGGTGGGGGGGGAGGGTTTGTAACAGCCTGTACACCGGGTCTGTTGATGATGGCTTGCGGCACCAGTGGAGGTCGGCCCTTCAGCGTCCACCCGCCACGTGCTGTGGCTTGCGATGGCTTGAAGGCGACCCACCCGTCTGTAGCGTGCGCGGTGGGACCTCATGGGGCTAAGCCGCACCTTCTCCCACCGCTCGGCGGACCGCCCCTTCCCGGACAAGTGTGAGTTTGCGGGAGAGGGGTGAGAAGATTTGGTATGCCTACTCACTCACGCGCGCACGGGGTAGATGCAGGCAGAGGTTGGCAGAAGATAGATGCGAGGACCAGGCGTCAGCTGCACCGCTATCTCGTCAGCACTACCATTTACCGATCGGACGTGCTAGTGTTCGCGCGCACGGATTCTTGCGCGCTTACATCTGACTTGCTGCCGTGCCTGAAGGCCCCGAAGCAGGTTGGCGCAGAGACATGGGCTTTGTGGTTCTCGCCCCCCTCGGCTGCAGGCCCTCGCTCCCCCAAGCGTTAGCGAAATAGAGTAACCACACCCGCAGGCACGGCAGTGATCCTCTCTGACGCGTCACATTGCCTGGGTGTCGTGCCTTTGTCCGTCTCCCTGGCCGCCCGCCCGCGCCCGCCGAGCCTGAGGTGTCCTGTATGCCGCGTGGTCCGTGTGCCTTGCGCTGCCCCAGATTCTGAGCGCGCAGGCCAGGCCGCCTCGTCACACCCACCTAGCACCCGAGAGACTGCGGCGAGATCTTGTCAAATTCGGCAGTGATCTGGTTGGGATCGATGCATCGGTGTCCCCAGTGTCAGCACTCGGCCCGCCGAGTTGCGTCGACCATTACCCCATTGCGTGCCCCCCCCCCCTCTCTCTCTCTCTCGCTTGTCGTCCATCTGCCGACCTTAGCACACTCGGCTTAAGCTGCCCGGCACACCCGCCCCNCCCCCCCCCCCCCCCCCCCCCAATGCTGACTCCACGTCCTTCCCGCGTGCCGCACAATCCAGCCATTCACCACTCTCGCCACCCTGCTGGAGGTACACGTTCAGCTGTACTCACGTCGTCTGCAAGCCAGTCTGTGAGATTGAGCAATTACTCTCTCGCTCCCGCTATCGCTCCCACAGGAAATGCGGAAATCCACAGGCCCCAGGCGCACGCTATGCCTTCGGCAGAGCTCGGCTCTGTGCAACGCCCGGTTGTGTATTCGGAAAAGACAGTGAGTGACCAGCCCGTCAGTGGCCAGCCGTCAGAGAGACATACGCCGACGCCGAAAGAAACATTGCTCATCACGGTACGAGCAGCGCGCACCCAAGCTGATCGCCCAGCGCCTCCCAGTCCCAGCTCTCCTCGCTCTGCGCGTCCATGCGTTGCCACACCGTCTTGACAATTGTGAATGCTCGTTGTATGTTCCCGTTCGCGCGTTGCTCGAGCAGCTTGGTGAATGCGACCTCAATCTGCTGCCTCTGGTCGCTCTGAAAGGCGGCACAGCCCAAGAGAAAGAGCGGCATGAGGAGGCGGCCCTGTGTCTCCGGGTTCTGCATCAGCTGCGCCAAGTACTTGAGCCCCTGCTGCACCGTGTGGGAGATCTTGTCGTGCGGGCGAGATGGAAGCACTGTCCGGTATAGGTAGATCAGCGTGCTCGCTCGGTACAAGAGCGCAGTTGCGTGCTGCGTCGTGCCGGGAACAGTGTCGGGCTCCCTCAAGAGCCCCTGCTCCAACGACTGCACATCTGACTGGACCTCCAACCCTCCTGACCAGTTGGGATAGTGATAGACATTTCTTTGCGTGCGAATATGTTCCCTGATGGCGTGAATGTTGGACAATTCCACCCAGAGGCCACTGGCGGCTCCCACCTGCGAGACGTCCTCGTCCCCAACAAACTCG
Organism: Carpinus fangiana; assembly: GCA_006937295.1. Classification (NCBI taxonomy): domain Eukaryota; kingdom Viridiplantae; phylum Streptophyta; class Magnoliopsida; order Fagales; family Betulaceae; genus Carpinus; species Carpinus fangiana. The sequence goes on along the minus strand of VIBQ01000013.1, from coordinate 357,731 downwards.
GGGAGGAAAAAGTCGTGGTTGCGGTAACCCATGTCGAGCGACGTCACGAGTGCGAGAAGGTTGTGGTGGTAGAAGAAATCTTCCAGCAGTTTTTGGAAATGATGATTCGCCGATTTTTGAGGGCACACGTGGGCCAGGTGAGCCACTGTCTTGTAGTGCTCGAGCATGATGCCCTCGAATTTGACGGCGCGAGAGACTTCGTTCGCCAAGCAGAAAATTAGAGCTAGAGCAGTGTAGGCATCATTCGCGATCGGATTCGGCACTACGCAAGAATGTGGTGACCGATTGCCCAGTTCAAGCTGGTAGCTGACGCCTTTGTCGAGGTGGAACATGTACCTCTGTTCGAGCGTGGCATTTCCCGGATTTCCTATTAGCATGTGCTGGGCAGATAGGCAAAGGATGCCGTGCTGCACTCCGCTGTAGTTCTGTGCCAGTGGCGCTAGAATATCGCGGAACCGGTCTGTTCTGTCTGCCCAGGGTGGGAAGAAAGAGCTTGCGTGCTTGTTGAAATTTTCCTGTAGCATCTGGTCCAGCCGAGTTGCATCAGCTTCGCTCATGACCGAGCTCAAACCGTTAGTCAGAAAGTCATTGTTATCATCCTCTGCTTCGTCGTCGTCGTCGTCGTCTTCCTCGTCTTCCGCGTCCACTTCCTCCTCAGTCAACATCTCCCTTTTCGGCTTCTGGCCGCCTTTAATTTTGCTCACCGGCACAGGATCTGGATATCCTTCGCACTCCTTACCATTTTTTCTACAATTAATGCCTTGATCGCGACGTCAGTGCGGGTTCTGGCTACCTGTGGGGGTTTGGGGACACGGGCTCACACGTCGGCTTTGTTTCGTCACACTTTTTCTTGCGCCGTCTGCACGTCAGGCAACCCGTCTTGGAGCGAGCATTTTTGGCGCCTTTGGGTTTCGGCTCTTTCTCCTGAATCGGCAGTTTTCGCGGGCGACCGCGACCTCGCTTCACCTTTGGCTCCTCGCCGGTCGGATTCGTTAGGGCGGCATTTCCCGAGTGTAAGGAATCAGGGGGCCCTCTGGCGGGCCACGAGGATTCCAGAGGCTGAATTGAGCGTCGTGACACGTTGGGAATGGACTGAGGCGTAATCACGTAGTTAGGCGAGTCGTCGACAACCGAGTCGGAGACTTCAAGATCTAAGAGAGGTAGGGACTGGTCCAACGGCACGAGGCGAGGAAACTCTGACGTCTCGACGTGCCAGAGGGGATGGCCGGAAGGTGCAGCCCGCACGGTTGATGGAGTCGAAGAATCGTAAGCATGAGACTCGGGGGGGGTCTCTGAGGCCCAGCCCGGACTGGCGGTGTTCTGCGAGTAGATGGAACGGTGGGTGCTGACAGAGCTGATGCTAGACCTGGCAAGTCTATCGTTGAAATGGTGGTCGGCAGAAGGATGGTCAGACACTGTCATCCTGGTATTCAGGCCAGATTGAGTTCCGGCACGACGGGGGGGACGGGCGTTACATGTAGGGGAGGAAGGGGGGGAGGATTAATGAAAGCCTGGGCCCTCCGTTGGGCTTGCTGGAGTGCTCGAAACGTGGCAACGGGGTACACGGACGACGTAATAACGAAGAAAACTAGCACAACATAAGCTTCACTGACGCTAGAGACGGGTTTGGGGTGTCCATGGTGTTCAGCTGCAGGCGCACTTATATGCGTTGTGGATGGAGGCATGGAGCGGCACGGCAGCCAGGCTCGCGCCGGGAGATGGCGTCGCTGCGGATAGGGCGCCCCGAGCACAGGCTGTGACGGCGTGTCCGAAGGTGGCGAGTTTGGCGGAAGGAGCTGCTGACTGGTGCACATACAGTGGGGAGGGGGCAAGGGCGTGTCACTGGCAGAAGCGGCACCTAGGAGGGGGGAGGGAAGCAGCCCAACGGGAACCTTGCAGGCCCCCGCGGGCGCATGTGACGCGAAAGGCCGCAGCAGAGCAGCGGCCGTCAGTTAGTGGGCCGCAGAGGCGAGGGCAGGAGGGGGGCGGCGGTGCGACTCATGTCTGGCCGTGCAAGCTGCAGGCGCAGGACGCGGCAGAAATGTGACCTGGGAAAGGCGTAGCACAAAGTGGCAGTTTGAGGGGCTGACCGCAGCGGTGTGCAGGAACCCTTAGTCTCAGTGTCGGCCGAATCGCAGCCTGTAGAAGTAAGGCGTTTGGCCCAACGGGCCGGCCGCCCTGCGACAACCTGCTGCTGCTGGAGAGTGGGGAACGCAGGAGACGATCACGGCCTCGTGTATGGGCAGGTTCAGCCCAGCATGCGAGACCAGGGTATTGTCGATGAGGGTGGCAAACCCTCGACCAGCACGCCCAGCGGCGCTCGCATCTGCAGAGCAAGATCGGCTCTGCGAACTACCGGCTTAGAGTTTCGAACAAAGATCTGGGCCATCGCGGTGTCAGATGCGCGCGTCTTGAAGCGACCACAGCGCCGGCACTAATTAGCGATGCACGCTTTGGGTAATCTTCGACAACCCGCGAACCAGGAGCGCACCCTTTCCAGCGAGATGGTGCCAGCCGGCTTACGCGTGGCGACACCAAGACACGAAGACCGCAGACACGACTGGACTCCACACGCGCCATGCTCCAGCCGCGTCGCACTCCGTCTGCCGTCGAGTTTGCAGACAACCCAACCCCATGGCGCCGGCGCTTAACCAGGCGTTTATGCCGTGCTCCTTGCACCAGCCAGACACGTGAACCGGCGGGCCGGCGGCAGCCAAGCCATCCGCCAGCCGGTCGCCTGCGGAATCACTCTGCCGGCACGCAGGCCACGCGACTTGCAGCTGCATCATCGCGTCTCACCGTGCCAGGCGTTCGCATCTACGTCGCCCCTGCCGACGGTCCCTCGCTGATGCCGACTCGTCTCTGCGCGCCATGTTCTCCTTCACCCCGCTGCTGGGCGCGCGCTCGGCCAGCCCGGCTGTGCAGTCCCTCCTGGAATTCGATGGAGGCGTCAAGATCCTGATTGACGTTGGTTGGGATACAGCTTTTGATGGAGAGCAGCTCCGAGAGCTCGAAAGGTTTTTTTTTTCCCTTTCTCTTCTTTCTCCATCTCCAGGCCCGTCACTGACCTACCACCCTCCAGACAAACCTCCACAATTTCCGTCATCTTGCTCACACATCCAACCCTGGCGCACGTCGGAGCCTACGCCCACTGTTGCAGGCATGTCCCGCTCTTCAGCCGCATCCCCGTGTATGCCACGGCACCGGTCATCTCGCTTGGCCGCACCCTGCTGCAGGATCTCTACGCCTCCACACCTCTTGCTGCCTCCCTGCTTCCCCCGTCCGCCGTTGCCGATTCCTCCCCGGCCTTCACCGCACAGGCAACGCCGACACCCACCGACATGCCCAACATCCTACTCCAACCGCCTTCGAACGACGACATAGCCTCTTACTTTTCCATCATCAATCCCCTCAAGTACTCCCAACCCCATCAACCCCTGGCCTCCCCCTCCTCTCCCCTCCTCGACGGCTTGACCGTCACCGCATATGCTTCCGGCCACACCCTCGGCGGCACCATGTGGCACATCCAATACGCTTCAGAGTCTGTCGTCTACGCCGTCGACTGGAACCATGCCCGCGAGAATTTGCTTTCCGGCGCTGCGTGGCTCAGCAGTGGGACTGGTGGCGCCGAGGTCATCGAGCAGCTTCGGAAGCCCACTGCCTTGGTGTGCAGCAGTAAGGGCGCCGAGGAAGACTCTCTTGCCGGCGGCTGGAAGAAGCGGGACGACCTGCTGCTCGATCATATCCGGTCTACAGTTGCCAAAGGCGCCAGCGTCCTCATCCCCTGCGACACTAGCGCGCGTTGTCTGGAGCTTGCCTATCTGTTGGAGCGGGCATTCTTGAGGGACGCCGCTCCATTCCACGGCGCTGTGCCGTATCTTGCAAGCCGCACGTGCTCTGCTACAATTCGTTATGCGCGTAGCATGCTCGAGTGGATGGACGAGAGTGTGGTCAGAGAATTTGAATCTCATGCAAGCTCTAGGCAAGGGGCCAACACGCAGAGAGAAGGGCCTGGGAGTGAGCCCTTTAATTTCGAGTACTTGAAACTCGTCGAGAGGCCTACTCAGCTCCATCGCGCTCTCTCCACCCAAGGCCCCAAGATCTTCCTTGCAAGTGATGCATCCATGGATTGGGGCTTCTCAAGAGACATCTTGAAGAAATTGGGGGCTGACCAGAGCAATCTGCTAATTCTGACCGACCGCCCGCTGCATGACTCGGAGACTAGTGTCAATGGCCGTTCCGAGTCCGATGATAGCACCCTAGCAGATTCTATTCGCAAGCTTTTCATCGACAAGAAAAGCCCCGACGGCATCGTACAGTGCTCTGACGATGGTATTGAAGTGAAGACACATACCATTGAGCCCCTGGGTCCGAATGATCAAGAGTATTATCAGCAGTGGCTCGCACGCCAACGTCAGCGACAAGATGCTGCACCAGCTGACAAAGCGTCAAATTTAGAAGCTACTGCAGATGTCGTGGATGACCAATCAGACAGTACTTCGTCGTCGGAAGCTGAATCAGACGACGAGCACCAGGGCAAAGTCTTGAATGTGTCGAATGCATTGACGCACTCAAAGCACAAGCTTGGACTCACGGACGAGGAGTTGGGCATAAACGTGCTTTTACGGAGGAAAAACGTCCACGATTTCGATGTGAGAGGAAAGCGAGGTCGTGAGAAGATGTTTCCCTTTGTCGCAAAGAGACAGCGGCGAGATGAATTTGGCGACGTTATTCGTCCAGAGGAATACTTGCGAGCAGAGGAGAAGGAAGATTTAGAAAACCAAGACACTAGTAAGAGTGGCGACAAAACAGAGACTGCCGTCGGTCAAAAGCGCCGATGGGACGCAAGAGGTGCAACGAGAGGTGATGCTATCGCCAGCGGTCCTGGCAAACGTCGAAAGGGGGCAGAAGGGACAGACGGTGAGCGACAGGGAATGGCCAGCTCAGGGAGCCAGGTTGGTGATGGCGATCAGTCTGACGAGTCAGAATACGAGCCCGATGAACCAGCTGTGGTTGGTCCAACAAAGGTGTCATTTGGCTCAGAGACTTTCCATATCAGCGTCAGAATCGCGGCCGTCGACTACTCAAGCATACATGACAGGCGAAGTTTGCGAATGCTGATTCCACTAATTGCTCCCCGAAAAGTCATCCTCACCGGTGGCAAGGCCAGGGAGACCGATTTTCTGGCCGATGAATGTCGAAGGATGTTAGGAAAGACGGGCCAAACTACGACCGACTCACCAGACGTCTTTACGCCAATCAACGGTGTCACTGTCGAAGCCAGCGTTGATACAAATGCTTGGACGATCAAACTAAGTCGCTCATTGTACAAGAACCTTCAGTGGCAGGTCTTCCGCGGGCTAGGTATTGTCACTGTTGACGGTCAAGTTGAGGCTGCGCAACCTGATGAGACTAGCGACAGTGCCTCGAAGCGCCAGAGGCTAGACGAGAAGGAAGAGGGACGGGAAAATGTGCAACCCGAAACAGCAGCACCCGTGCTGAATGTCATAGCGGCGGGTGTCGCCGGCCCATCTAGATCAATTGCCCAGTCGCTGCATGTTGGTGACTTGAGACTGGCAGAGCTGAGGCGGATCTTGCAAGCCACCGGGCATCTGGCCGAGTTCAAGGGCGAAGGAACACTCCTTGTCGACGGCATTGTTGCTGTGCGCAAAAATGGTGTCGGACGTATCGAGGTGGAAAGCGGTTGGCTAAGCGGTCAAGGGCCAAGGGCACCACGTGCAGGTGCCAGCTTCTTCAACGTCAAACGCAAGATCTATGAGGGCCTGGCGGTTGTAGCGGCAAAGTAAGACAAGATATTGGTCGTCGGCCAGTAGCGGTATTCAAGCCCGGGGATCACCCGCCAGCGCATCACTTCCTAGACATACCCAGTGACCGCTCATGTTCATGGTGGTACCACAAGACAAATGCAATGAAGCAGGCGGTATCGCGCTTTGGAACGGCTTGCACGAATACCGCCGTCTTGAAACGAAGCACAGCCTGTCAGCATGTCAGACATGTAACCTCGTGACACTCATGCGCTGTCTGAGGGATTCCTCGTTTCGGGGCGATTTATTGTCTGGCCAGGATATTGCGTTACCAAAGTCTACATATACCCTGCCATTCGCGCACTTTATGAGACGCTGCACAAGTATCAAGCCCCATCCAGTCTCCTGAAGCAGCAGCTATACACACCTCTTTCGGTCCACGATCATGGAATTGGGTCCGCCATGGCCTACTCACCCATACGGGACACCTCCCACCGCTTGCTACTGTTCCGCGTACTACCCACCACCAATTCCGAATGCATGCCGTGGCTTGTGCCGGATACCACTCCCGGGCCGCATGCGTTCCAGGAAGAAGAAGGCAGGAGACCGTCCACCTGATCCACGATTCCCGCCACACGTGCAAGTCCTCCACGGCGAAGACGACAAATACTTCTACATTGAGACGCCTGCGTTCGACATCAAGCAAGGCTCGTCGTCCATGGCCAAGAAGTTCTTCAACCGCAGGCCAAAAGGCCCGTTCGACCATTCCACCTTCGCATGCCGCCAGAACGTCACAATTGCAAGTCTCATCAACCGCATGGGTGGTGACGCAGAGCGGGGCGACTACTTGATCGAGGCACTGGAGCAGGGCCACGGCATCTTCTACCCCGGCCAGATTCTCAGGGGCAGCGGCGATGTGGGCAAGAAGGAGGCCAAAGACTTTGGCTTCACGCACAACAGGGGCACGAAGAACTCTCCAGTGTGGCTGGTCCTGATCACCACCAAGGACAAGAAGAAGTAGATGCCGAGTCCAGTCCTTTTGGATTGGCTGATTCTTGGAAGCGAGGCCTGTAGTGTCCTACTACCACCAGACAATCCCCCTTGCAATGTACCACTAGCTAGCATCCATCCTCAAAATGGCAATCATAAACACCTCCCATTCCTCATGCAATTCCCTTTCCCGCCCCCTCCAACCCCAATCCCAACTCCCACAAACACCAGTCCCGACCGCACCACATCCACATCCACGCTCCCCGCACCCTAAACCCCACCCCCCTCCACACACCCACGCACCATATCCATCACCGCCCTCCCCCCTCCCCCTCCCCCGCCCCCACCCGCGCCGCCCACTCCTCCGGCGTAAAGCACCGCGGCGTCCACGCGTGAATCGCCGCAATCTCCGCGCGCAGCGCCGCGTTCACAAGTCGGTGCCGCGCGAGCGTCGAGCGCTTGCCCGCAAACGCCGGCGCCACGATCGTCGCCTCGAACATCTGGCCGCAGCCGCCCGAGAGGTCGGCGACGGTGCAGTGCGTCGCGCCCAGCGCCGCCGTGAGCTTTTGCTCCAGTGAGGCCGCTGTCACGCCGCTTGAGGGGGGCGCTGTTGTTGTTATTTCGGCGGTGGTGGTGGCGGCGGATTCTGCTGTTGCTGGGTCGGTGGACATTTGTGATCGAGGAGAGTGGTGGGTCGTCTTCGCGTGGTAACAGGAAGGGCTGGGCCGTGGTTGGGGCAAGAAGGCGCAGTTGTCGATGTTGCGCAGGGTCAGTGCGGAGAAGGAGAGCGGAAGGACGCTGGAAAGATGTCTTTAGGCTGTCCCGGGCTTGTTGTGTCTATGCTGCAGAAGCGCTGACTGATACGTGTTGGGTCGTCGAATATATTGTGTTGGAGAGAGACAGAGAGAGAACGAGAGGGATGACGTTTTTCGGACCCTTGCGCAACTTTTTGTTGGCGACTTCGGAGGGGTTGATATACATGAGGAAGCCAAGCGTGAAATGCAAATAAGGGAGGACGCGTCAGGGAAAAGGAGAAGTTGTTCATTTCAGTCAGTCCATCTCGTATAAGGTGGCTTAAGAGTTGTACGATGATGCTATGCCTCAGCCACTCATAAAACCCAATCCCCTTCCAAACGCCAGGCTTGCTACCAAACCAAACCAATGCGTAAAAGACAATAACCCGTAAAATGCAGATGAGCCGCCGGTACTTCGGGAGGAGCCTTCAGTACAAGCAGCCTAGACTCGATTGAACCCTCAAGCCGCGGTGAGATCCGTGTTGAATTTCCATCCGCCTGTACCAGGTTAGTCACGTTCTTTCGGTAAAACCCGCGAAGTAAGTCTCACCATTGACAAGCTCGTCTGCAGTGGTCGACAGAACGATGATGCGGCGTTTCGTGCAGTAGCTGATCTTGTCCATGATGTCAACTTTGAGCTTGGCTAGCTCCTCGGTTGGCTTCTCGAACATCTCGCTCAGGTTCTCCACCGCAAGCTCCAGGTCCTTCTGATTATCCTCAAACATGGTCGTTTGATTGTTACGCGCAAGATAGTAGGCAAACGCATACGTCCACTTGAGCGTATCACGGCACTCTTGGAGGCACTTCGAAGCCGTGTCGAGGAACTGCACCTCAATCCAAGAAAGGCCTGAGCTGACCTGCAAGTTCTGCATCTTCTTCTCGGCCTTGAACGCAATGTCCTTGTCCAGCTTGGCCGACTGTTCGTGATTGGCGTATCGATTGTAGTAGTGCAGGTACCGCTCCAGCGACTGTCGACTCTTCGCTTGGGCATCGCGCGCCTCGGAGCCGCTCTTCTCTTCAAAGCGGTTGCAGTTGTACCAGCTCGTGCCGTGCTCCGACCATATGCCCATGCACATCCAGCAGAATTCGTGCCTGCACTTCCTACACGTCATGTGATTGCAGCCGCCGTTCTTCTCAATCGTTGAGTAGCATTTTGGACACTCCTTTGTGTTCGCATTGATCCAGTTTGAAGTTTCCGAGTCGTCTGCACACTTCTTCTTCCACTTCTTCACCAGCGCACACGGCGCCGGCTGGTGATCATCCAAGCTGCAGCCAAAGCACCACGGATGGCCACACCTGCACCTGACAGTTGGTACAACCTTGAGCAGATCCTTCTGCTTGACGCCGCAGCCGACAGCATATACGCATTCTGGCGCAGGACACCACTTAAGATTGTCCTTGTCATCCACGTATGTCCGTGTCAGCAGCTCCTGATACCTGGCCTGCAGATCAGAGGCAACGAGTAAGTCGAGTGACTTGGAGTCGACGATGCGGTTGCAGCCATCACCCGGGCATCTTATCCTTGCTGCCTCGCCCTCTTCTTTGATCTTCTGGTCCAGGTATTGCCTGTAGCAGTCGACACAGAACCGGTGTCCACATTTCATAGCATATGTTTGAAGGTCTGTCGCGTCATCACAGCATATGTCGCATGTGAAGCCACTTACAGACATGATTCTGGGCGGCTCCTCGTTGTCGCGGCCCAGACCCGCGTCTTCCAGGACCTTTTCTTCTCTTTCCATGTAAGATTCTACAAGCCTCTCCTTATTCCATCGAGCATATCGGAGGAGGATGGCGGTGCTTTCTGGCGGCTGGCCGATTATCATGGAGACTTCTTCGATCTGGCTATTCTGATATGATCGAATGTCGTTTGGGCTGAGAACTTTGAAGTCGACCTCGTACTTGCTCTTCTTGGGGCCCACATCCTTGTCTTGAAGGCCAAACCCAGCGTCCTGATCGTCATCGAAGCCTACAGCAATGTTAGTGTGAGTAGGAACTAGTGGCACACTGGACACTTACCCGCTTCCATGGAGATGTCGCTATCAGCATCATCAAAGTCTTGGTCAAAGGCCCCGCTTGAGGCAATGCTATTCAAGTCATCGTCGGAGTCCATGTGGGTAGACGCGGGCGTCTGCGGGGCTCCGATATTAGGACCCGAAGCCTTGTCGACCAGTGTCTTGTTCCCGTCCACGGGATTTAGGGTGGTAGAGGAGCCGGAGTCTGTGTCTTCGCTTCGTTCTTCGTCAGACGCTTCGCCCTTGCCTCCCCTTACCGATGCTGGGCGGGAAGCGGTGGGATTGGTAATGGCAGGCTTTGAGAGGCGCTTAGAGCGGGAGGACGTCGCGCTTGTGCTGTCTTGGGCCTTTCTCTTCCTCGTGAGAGGAGGCGTCTTGAGTGACCAAGGGTCCAGCCTCGCCGTCAGACGAGACTAGACACGCTAGTAGTGGCGGTGGGAGGGGGGGCCAGCTGGGTGGCCGCAGAAGCTCGCAAGCAGGGTAGGAACAGACAGGGCAGATCGAGGACACCGCGAACCGTGAAGACAGGGCGGAGAGGATGTTATGGGGATTTGCAGAGGACGAGAAGGACAGGCGGCAAAGTTTGTGGTGTGCGGCGTGAGGAAGGTCCAGGCACAGGCAGCTTCCGAGGGTGAGTGACGCAGGTGCGTGTCAGCGGGTGGCACTTGCAGGTCAGCGGCACGTGACCATCTATGCTAATCACGACATGCAATGGTTTAGGAGCGAGGGCTGTGGGATGATGAAGGGAACTTCTTCATTCGCTATCCTCATCGTCTTCATCCTCATCGTCCTCGCTCTCTGATTCGGCCTCGGCGAGAGCCTTCATAAAAGCTGCTGTCCTCCCCCGAACCTTCTTCATCTCGTCGGTACTCGTAGATCGCTCGCTATCCCACCACTGCTCGAGCCCCTCTTGTTCGATGAGGTCTAGCATGTACATGTCGTTGCACAATGACAGGAGGACTGCATCGCCTTCAGCCTTCTTCGCGAGTTCTACCTGGGCCAATAGCAGAAAATCAACCTGGTCTGCTTTCGCCTCGATGTCCTTGTCAAACATGGTGCGCTCGATGAGCATCTTGTTGCTTTGTAGAGTCTGCTTAGGTGCAATGCCAGCTTTCCTCGCCTCCACGAGGTGCTTGATGAGGCCATTGACAACAGCGCGCCTGACCTGGTGCTCGGAGGCATTCGCAGACATTCTGAGGCCTTGTAATTCCAACTGAATGGTAGAGACATCATGCTTTTTGTGCAGAGAGTCGTAGACGCTGGCAGCCGCATCATGCACAAAGACTTCGCCAGCACGATCTGCGTGGCTGTCATCCGATGCGACCGATATGAAGCTCCCTGTCGACGTGTGGTGCGGCTTGATGTCGTCTTCCTCGTCCTCAAAGTCGGAGTGAATCGTAGATATTGACTCCGTAGAAGTCGATGCGGCGCGAATTTGGTAGATGGAAGCCGCAAGACCCGCTTGCGTATCTTCATCTTCACTTTCTGAATCATCAAAGTCTTCTGTGTCACCCTTGTTTACTGTCGACTGCTTCAATCTTCTTCCCGGTTGTAAGACCGTATTGTCGGAGAGACGGACATTGTACGAAATCAAACTTCCCTCTTGAACCTGACAATCGTTGCCAATCGATGAGCTGCTTCCCACAATGGCCTGTCGCACCTGGCTACGGTCACCCATGGCAACGCCATCCCAAATGAATGCACCTTCAATACGACAGTCTTTGCCAATGATGCAGTTGCGGCCAATAGTGCTATTCGAGATTTGCGTGCCTGTGCCAATGCTGCTGCCGCGTCCAATCACAGTGTCTCGGCCAATCTTACAGCCTCGTGATATCTTGACTCCATCTTCTTTGAAGATATTGCCGTTGCAGAAAGAGTACGACTGGTCTTCCATCAGGTTGCTGTCCGGTGAGATGGGATGCGCCCACCGAGAAACGATGTCCTTGCTGATCGCGCCATACGCATGAAGGTTGCGCACTCGGGCGGCATAATGGTGATTTACCACGTGTGTGTGAATGGTCTTGCCGTTGAGCTCGTAATCTTTGAGGACGCTGTGCAAGAAACCTCGCCGTGGGGCTTCGTAGTCAAAATTGTCGCTCCACAGCGCGAGCACATCTGGTGTGCAGATGTCGATCCCGCAATCAATCAAGTCTGCTCTAACATCTATGTCCTGCGTCTCGCCCAATACGTCGGCGCTGATTTCGACATGGTGACTGTCCTGTGATGCCGACATTTGCTCATAATGCAGGCAGCGCTGCTTAGTAGGGTCCACCACAAAAACTGGTGATACACCCTGTGCCTTGGTGCGATGTGTGTGACCAGCTTCGCGGAGCACCATCGTCATTATCGCATTCTTGTCCTTTGCACGCCGCTCCCTATGCTCGGCCAGGGCAGCATCCAGTGGTAGGTTACTCACTACATCGCCATAGACAACGATGAAGTCATTGTTCATGATACCCCTGCTGTCCAGATCCCGCATGGCATCCCCAATTGATCGCGAGGTGGAGCGGATAATCTCGAGCTTGAAGGGCGACGAAGGGCGCATCCATCGCGATTGCCTACGAGGTTGTCAATGTCTGCAAAGTATGTATATACGCAGGATACGTTGCGTACTGTATGTACTCTTCAATCTGTTCAGTGTGTGCACCACAATAGATGTACACCTCCTCGACACCAGTGCTGGCCAGGAACTCGAACGTGTACTCGATGAGTGGGGTATTTGCGAGGGGTAAGAGACACTGTGAGTTGGTGAGCACAACGCGGCCGCACAGGATACTTGAGCTACAGCGCACTCACTCGAGGCTTCTCCAGCGTAAAAGGACGGAATCGCGTCTCGAAAGAGTCTGCAAGTACCTGCGACAGGTGTCAGTCTCATGCCGCTGGAGGAATAGGCTCGCTAGCAACGTACGACAGCCTGCAGAGGGTCCTCCGTGTCCTGCACGTCCTTCGCCTTTTCGGCAGCAGAAGCCTTCTTGCCTTTTGGCGGCATGGCGTTCCACAGTGCTGCGGCAATGTTCTTAAGAACCGCAGATTCAACGGTTGGCGCAAGTGGAGATCCGTTGCTAACATTGTGAGTCAAGTAAATTTTGTAACGTCGCGGCTGCACCCGCGTCCACGTATAAACGACGCGTGGTGAAGGAGAACACGCAGTCTGGGAATTCCACACAACATTAATAGTCAAGACAGAGAAGCTGGTGTTTGATAACATGAATTGTTCGGGATATCATCTGTAGGGTCTGAGTTTTATCTAGCATAATTGCCTCGAGCGAGGTCCACCTGAATCTGAGTACCACCAAAAGACCGTTGCCGGATTAGATAGCTGCAACTCTCGCCGGACGCCATGAGAGGATAAGGAAAGACATCAAGTCGTTACAAATGGTGGCCGGACAAAATAGCCGGCTTTGCAGCTTCTATTATTGTCGCTGCATCGAACCCATGGGAGTTGTGAACATTTGCTGCCGCTTTGCGCTGTTGGCGCGAGAAGCCTCGTCGCCCCCAGAGATGTCTGATATCTGCCGTCGGTGCGCTTGTTGGTGTCGTTGGTGAGCTCCCATCGGTGTGTTGTGGTAGCCCATGTTATTCTCCATGCCTCCATATGTTGCTGCTTGGCCACGTACCGCATCCATATACTGTTGATCTGAAAGACTGCTTGCTACCGGCGATACACCGCTAAGATGGCTGGGAGAGTTCCAGTTGGTGCTCAGCGTTCCGGGCGATTTACCAGGGGAGTCTTCGTCTTTCAACGATTGGCGCGCAGAAGGCCGTGAAGGAACTTCCATGACTGACATGCTCTTTTTCAGGTGGCCGAGGTGCTTTTCAAGCATTGCCAGCAAGCCCTCTTTGGTGAATGGCTTCGGGAGAACATCGTTCATACCTGAATAGTTTGTCAGATAAATGAAGGCTAGCCTCATGGGAAGCTTGGTGCAACTTACCATGCTGGAAGTACATGGAGATGTCGTCACTTCGAATATTTGATGTCATTGCAATGATAGGAGTCGCGTCAAACTGTCGGATCAGGTGGCACGCGGAGACGCCATCGAGGTTAGGCATGATGATATCCATGAGGACAAGATCGTATTTGGAGCCGGCGTTCATCTTATTAACAGCCTCCAAACCATCGAGCTGTGACTCGTTAGCGCAAGAAGATATGGGACCGAAAAGTCGCAGGCACAGAACTTACAGCACTGTCGATTGAGCAGTTGAAAGCATAGAGAAATTTGCCGCCAATGCGTCTGCAGGTAGGATCATCTTCGACCAGGAGAATCTGCGGTTGCCGTACCCATCCGGGATCAAGAGACAGCTTCTTCTTCTCGACCACGGGGGCCACAAAGGTCTGCGGTTCAACCTTGGCAGGCATGGGATATGGAATGTTGTGGATGTGTTCGCTATACATCGGGTCAATCGCATTGCCGTTTGTGTTTCCAACAGGGTACACCATATGCTCCAGCTCGCCGTAACGCATGCTTGTAGATGATGAGGCCGAGTGGGGCGGTTCACGGCTCTGTTGGCGTGGCTGGTTGTTGGCGCGGAAGGCAGCTTCAGAGGCAGGCGGCGTGGTCATGCTGTTACCATTCATTCTCATTGACATTTCCGTCATTTGCTCGAGGTTGCGCGAATTGAGGATCACGTCTGCGTTGATTTCATTCAATAGCTTCGATGCGTTCTGCAGCGGCGAGGCAGGCTCATCATCGTCATCAGGCGCCAATTGATTATTTGTATCATTCGAAGCGGCGGTATTGGTGACTGTGTTTTGCGCGAAAGGATTCGTTGACGGCAGTGCCCGGCTTTCTCGTCGCCGTTGGGCGTCGACCGAGTGCAAGAAGCTCATGACATTTTGGATGACGTGCTCGTGGTTTACGACGGTCTTCTGTAGGCCGATGACCTCCTGCAGCAGCATGGAATGATGCATGCCGAGCTCGGTGTAGCGCTCCTGTAGGGTTTGAAGTTGCTGCTGCGTTGCGACGAGTTGGGTGTTGACGAGATCCATCTGCTGGGTAGGAATAAACTCTTCTCCGGGCTGATTCGGCTTGCGGGGCACGGGGGCCTTGCGTCGGATATTATCCAGCGCATCCTTGTTGTTCGCCTTGAAGTCGGGATGCTTGAATTCCCAAGCCTGGATGAGATGGTGTCAGCTGAGCGGGAAACGAGACGAAGTATGGGATGGCTTACCCCGGCGCCGTAAGGCGATTGCCCGCTGTCCTCATTGTTGTGTCGGACCTTGTGGAAGTCATACTTGTTCAGTTGTCGCACGAAACTCGCAAAGTTGCTGTGTTTGAAGTGTTTCGGAAGGATGGATTTGGTAAATTTCTCGTTCTGGCATGGGGGGGGGGCACGTGTCAGTGATGGCTTAGACGAGCGGGCGGACACCGACGCACCTCGAGGACCACGAAACTGTCGCCCTCGTTGCCCCATCGCACGACGGACTCGTAGGACGGGTCCTCCAGCATCCTATAGGTTGTGGCAGGTCAGCTTGTGGGGTCCGGTTGCGGCGCAAGGGGGAGTGACTCGGGCGTACTTGTAAAGCTTGCGAACCTGGGGCGGAGAGGCTGGTTAGCAGAGGCACGGCGGCGACGGGGATCGCGTACACTCACGAAATCGCTCGAGTTGCTGGCGCTGCCGCCCTGGGCATTTTGGGCGTCCATGTCGGCGAAGACGCTTGTGCGGATGCGCGCTGTAAGGGGGAGGGAGGGTTGAGGTGGATGGCGAGGACTCGGTTTGGAGCGCGCAGGTTCGGAGGTGGCAGCAGCCGCAGCTCGTCCCGGCGGCACCGCAATAGCTTGGCTGCAGCCGAGCAAGACTCGAGCACGAAAAGTACGAGCGAGCGTAGGGCAGCGCGTCAGCAGACGGCAGTGGATCGTCGAGGCTGAGGAAGGCGCTTTGGGGGGCAGAAGGGTAAGGGTGGATGGTGGCCCGAGGGTTGCGTCGCGGGCGGCGTCACCTACGTCGAGGGCAGCACTTAGAAACGGGGCCTGTGTGTCCCCCGATCGGGATAGCTGAGAGAGAGGGGTCGCGCAGATTGACAGCTGTGGGAACAAGGACAGGCTCACTTAACCGACCGCGGCACGCTCTGGCAAGCCTTGGGAGGAGGAGATCTTCGTCGATGCTACTGCACTGGTGCTAGGGGGGGCCGGAGCATAAGCGGCGGTGGACAACTACTCTTCCAGCAGTCCGGTGGAAAAAAGAGACACAACGCCTGCTGCCCCGAGGCGACGACAATGGCGTTCACCTGTGGCGTTCTCCAGCTTGCTCATTCCTGCGCCCGCTCTCTATCTCTTGCCTTCCAGGGCAGCCCCGGTTAAGATTTCGGCGCGGCCGCCTCCTTACCAGACTGCCGGCCAATCCTGGTGGCAGCCGGCGTGACTCCGTAGCGCCGGGGCGCTTGGCCACCACTCACGCCTGCTATGATTGCGGACCTGCCCCGAGCTCAGAAGGGCCACGCGTAAGGCTGGCGGGCTGCCACGCGCAACCGACCGACAGAGTTTGTGTCTGACGAAACCTTGTCGACGGCTGTCGCTCGCGTGCGCGTGCGCCATCTCCCAGAAGAGGCTCAGGGAGATTTGCTGCGGATGAGATCCATGCTCGTTGGCCCTGCCCATGAACGCCTCCTGTGCGCCTCCCGCGCCCGTCGCCTCGGATACTGGGATGACCTCTCGTTCCGAGTTGTCTGTGGAGTAAATGTCCACACTTCCACCCTATCATAAGAGCCTGACGTCTGCTACTACTGCGCGGTGGTCGGAGTGATATACATGCCCTTCGGCGCCCACCTCGAAGCGGTTTGGCAGTGTTGCGTATCCTGACACTGCCCACAACCTATCGGGCATATTGGGCACTGCCAAGCTGGCTTTGTCACTGCCGCCGTGCCCGGCAAAGCTTGGACCGACAAATATGTAATCGAGACGCTGCTTCTGCTCACACTGGTCGAATCCGGTGAATGTGTAGTGCTCGCCATAGCGTTTTGTGCCTTGGCATGCCACCCCTGTGTCGGACATGGCACGACTGAGCACTTGGTAGGCGTCACCATCAGCCTCGCTGTTGAGATCACCCACCAGCACGACCGGTCTTCGGCGCCCTACATCATGATGCCTCAAAGACCATTTTTCCACGGCCAGAGCAATCATTTCCGCGCCCTTTCTTCGTGCTACCGTCCCTTGGTCGTCTAAATGAGTATTCATCATCACCACTTCCCTACCGCACCCACGGTGCACGAAGAGGCCTACGGTCAGTATCCTGATGGACGCGGCATCCCAACCTCGTCTCATTCGCTTAGGGCTCAGCCAGACTGTTTCCCACTCTTTTAACATCCAAACGGTTGGTTGGTAGAAGATTGGCGCATACTCGCCCTTCTGCTCACCATCATCACGGCCAACTCCAATTACAGCCCAACATGGGCAACTTCTGTCGCTTGAATCATCTGCTCGGTTAAGTTGTGCAAGTAATCCAACGAGCTGGTGGTGAAGGACTTCTTGCATGCAGATAAATGCGTCCGATGCTCGTCTCGTATGGTAATAAAAATGCGCAGCCAAAAGTGGTAGCCTTGTAAGCCACGGTGCTTCTCCTTTGGCAAGTTCCGTAGCTGCGTATCGAATATTGTGAGTCACTATGCGGATAGTTATGGATTGTTGAACATTTGGTCGGAAATAGCTCAGGACGCTCCCATTTGTAGAAGCGCGCAAACCAAGCCACGCGCTGACAGCGAAAGCTAGAACGACCAATACAAAGAACGGGCTTTCCATCTCTCTGTTTTCGGAACACCAGGCTCGATTACATAAGGACTCGCAACAGGTCAGCCACTTTGATCTGATGCGAGTATACTAGGTTGCCCTCGATCAACTTGCAATGTTAAAATGAGTGATCAAAAATCGGAGGAATACATATGCAATGTCAACATCTCGTAGTTGGAACAACTGACCGCAAGGGTCTTCAGCGAAACAGAGATTCGATCACACGTACCACATCTGATTACCCTGGTGGCCCCTCATCATGACGCGCCGCACGACTCGCTTGGCGTTGTGTGTGGGGCACGCGAGAGGTAGCAAAATTCAGCATTGATTCGACATCATTTAGTTTTCTCGTCACGACTACACAAATCTTCAACATGGCGACTAAGGAGGAAGCTCCCGTTGACTACACCCTAAACAACCCCGATACTCTGACAAAGTACAAGAAGGCGGCCGAGATCTCCCACAAGGTCTTGGATGCTGTGACAGGTGCCCCACTGCTCAAAGCCACCGTTCCTGTTCGCCTCAACTGACCTTAACAAGGATGGTGCATTGAGGGCGCAAAGATTGTGGAGATATGCCAAAAAGGAGACAAGCTCCTCGACGAAGAGGTCGCAAAGGTCTTTAAGGGAAAGAAGATCACCAAGGGTATTGGCCATCCCACCACCGTCTCGCCGAGCTCCTACATTACGCCCTATACGCCTCTATTGTCGGATGCTGAAGAAGCTGAAACCGAACTCAAGGCCGGTGAGGAGATCAAAATTCAGTTGGGAGCTCAGATTGACGGATTCGGTACCATCGTCTGCGATACTATCATCGTCCCGGGTGCCGAGGTGACGTCCAGACAGGCGGATTTGATTCTCGCAACTTACTATGCGAATGAAGTTTTGTTGAGGCTCATGGTTCCTCCTGGTCTCCTTGCGTCCGGTACAGACGAGGAAAAAGCAAAAGCAGCCAAAGACAAGGCCCCAACTCAATCCAAGATCACCCAATTGGTTGAAAAGGTCGCTAAGAGCTATGACTGCAACATTGTTGAGAGCACGACCTGCTGGCTTTTCGGCCGCAATGAGATTGAAGGAGAAAAGAAGATAATCCTCTCACCCGCAGAAGGTGTCAGGGGTGACGGCATCCCAGAGGTTGGTGAAGTTTGGGGTGTTGAAATCGGCGTCAGCACGGGCACAGGAAAGGTCAAAACCCTTGAGAAGCGGACAACCCTGCACAGGCGTACCACCACAACCTATCAATTAAAGCGCCCGAGCTCACGGGCCACGTTATCCGAGATTGTGAAGAAGTTCTCGACCTTCCCCTTCAGCTTGCGTCAGCTGGATGATGAGCGCGCCGGTAAGGTCGGCGTCGTGGAATGTGTCCGCAGCGGCGTTGTTCGGCAGTACGAGGTCATCGGCGACAAGGACAGCGAGCCTGTCGCCCGCCTCCTGACCACAATCGGTAAGCAATGACCCACGTGACCTAACTTTCGTTAACTGACACATCATCAGCCATCACCAAGAATGGCGTCCAGCTCTTGGCTGCGCCCCCCAAGCCGGATCTCAGCAAGTTCAAGACGGATAAGAAGATCACCGACGAGGAGGTTTTGAAGATCTTGGAGCAACCGCTATCAAGGTCTACTGGCAGCAAGAGCAAGAACAAGAAGAAGAAGAAGAAGCCTGCGAAGAAGGCCGCGGCGGCCGAAGAGGACGACGACGATGAGGAGAGCAGTGACGACGAGTAGTCTGGATTCCATCAAATCGTGGGAGCTAACCACCCTAACCCTTTCTCCAACCTGTGTACAGACTCCACTCCCGATGGGCGTCATCACGAGGATTACTGCATAAGGAGCAAATGAGACCTGGGTTACTATAGACTACCAGAATTCAAAATCCAGTCAATCCTTGTTCCACTAAATTGCTCCGGGCTACATGATACTGTGCAGAAGTACGATAGTGTTATCGCCAAGGGCAGTACTGGCCTTCACCTATGGAGTCATGCTGCAGGTAAGATCTCAAGGAAGTCCTTTTCAAGAATAGATGGCAGTAATGAAACCAGTGTTGATGCTGATGATAACCAGTTCAAGAGCGGGGTTACCCATGTCAGCTGTAGGAAGCCTTATGGGAGTTGATTGGTGAACATTGCCTTCTGACACAAGATCGTTGCGGTGCAGAAGACAACGATGAACGTGTAAATTTTTGCTCTGCATCGTGAAGAGCACGCTCTTTGCTCATGAAGCCCGCAAGTCTGAGGATGTAGAATAATTTCGTGCTCAGTAATGCTATGAGCTGTCGAATCATCTCGTCTCGACTTCGGAATACAGACTCAATTCGTGGCTTTTGTGTGCCAAGTCGACTCGTCTGCTCAGGCTGCAAACCCCCTGCGTTCAAAATTATCAGTAGGCAGATGGCCTTGTTAGCGAGCCGAGTATTTGAGACATCAACGTTATAGGAGATCTTCATGAAAATTGCGTGAGTTACGTGGCAACGTGACCTAGTCTGCATTTCATGCATGGTTTAAAGTCATGTGACCTGGGCCCCTTTTCTGGTTCTCGACCTCCCTTCAGAGACGCCCTCAACTGCTTCACGCGCGCACAGCCCAGCGCCACGCGCCGCGCCGCCACACCCCCTCGCCCGAATTGCAACCACTACGAAACAAGAAGAACAGTAGAAAGAGCCTGGGAATATACCATTACCCGATAGAGGTGGCACGAGAGGCGCTGCCCTCGCTGCGCGTCATGGCTTCGGCCAAGGACCATCCCCACAAGTCCTCGAGGACGCCCGACCCACTATCCAACCACACCAACGGCTTCGCCTATTCACAGCATGCGCTTTCGAATAATCTCTTCGCAAATTTCCCTGCCGGCTGGGAGGAACCGCCACTGCGGTCGCCGCAGCCATCGTTCGTGGACAACAAGCTTGAAAGGCAGGGCGTGTTGGAGAACATGATGCCGTTGGGATCAACACCCTCTGCGAAAATTAAGGCCAACGCAAAGACGGATCCTCTGAGAAGACATATACAATCCAGGGGCATAGATGCGTCAGGCATGGACGAAGCTCGCTCGACGCCGGAGCAGTCGGCTGTGTCGGACGGCACCCGTGCAGCATCTTTCCGCGCGGATGGCTCCTCTCGCCCAGTAACTCCTCCTACGCCGCCGGCACATGCTGTGGCAACCCCAGATATTGTGTCGCCAGTGCGGCGGGAGACTGCGATTTCACCTGCACGCCCCCAGGTTGCCACTGAGGCGGCCGCCAGACCACAACAATCAGTTCTTGGCGGACATGTCACTTCTCACGCTCGCCCAACTCCACAGCTGCATCGCACCCCGACACAACCTATGCCGATTATCATAGGCACACCGTTTGCAAAAGCCATAATGGAAACTCGGCGCCGTGGTCAAAATGAACAGTCTGAAGCGCTTCGCCACTTGCACGTGGCCACGCAACAGGACCGAGAGCTCGCCGACTTGTTGACCGGAGATGGCAACGGGAACCTGACACCCGAATTGAAGAAAGTATTGCGCAGGAAAATAAAGCTTGTGAAGATCGAGTTTCATCGACGGTTTCCGACAACCCCTGTGACGATGTCGCCTCAAACAACAATGGGCAGCGCTGTGAACAATAGCTTGGCACGGTCTGCGAGCAAGCCTATTGATACCAGCATTATTGACACCCCGCCACTTGTGCAGAACTCGACTATATCTTCGCAGAACTTCAACTCTCCCTTGCGATCTTTTGCAACTACTCTCTCTCGGTCGGACAATCTTCATCCAGCCACAGCTGAAGCAATCCCTCCAACTGCCACCCCTGGAGCTGGTTCTCCACTCAAACATATTCCTCATTCTCGCCGTTCCTCCTCATCACTCTCTGAAGTCGACAACGAAATTACTGCAAATCCGCCTTCTGCATCAGTCCAAGAGTAAGTCGGCGCCTGCCAATTTTCCACGACCCCCACGTATCACGAACACACACTGACATTCCGGTGAAGCACTGCATTCATGGCCAATCCCAACGGCAAGCGTCCAGCCGCGGACGTGGATCCTGAGACGGAGGACCGCCGCAAGCGTGCCCGCTCTGATCTAGGGCCTCCTACAGATTATGTCGTTGCCGAGAGTAGCATCCGTGGCGCCCAGGGCGGTGCACTCGCTCCCACGGCTCCAAAAGGACCTACTCTGCGTTTGACATCAAGCAGAAACACGCTCGACACTTCTGCAGCCGCCGTGCCGACCCAAGGCCCAGCCGATGGCGCTCTTCTCGTCAACCCGGGCCCAACGAAGCTGGGACGGCCTCGGAAGAACAAGCCGGAGCCGGAGCCGCGCACTCGACCTTCTCCAGCGCCCCGTGTCAAGTTATCGTAAGTCTTTCACTCCTCCCTCTTTTGCACTGGCGAACTTGTTTGCCGTTTCCAATTCTCCTTGGCAGCCTTGCTCCCTGACGCATCGCGTGCCGCGTTCACCAGGCCGGTTCATGTCTCCCGAGCACCAGCTGACGAGCAAAACAGACCGCAGAAGAAAGGCCGCAGCACTGTTGTCGCAGGCATTGGACGATTGGACGGCAAGAGGCCAGAAACTCCGCAGGCTGATGTCGAAGGCCCTCCAGTGTTGGATTCTCAGGTAAGCCTTGGCAGCTGCAGAGCGATTTGACCCGCCCAGCACTTGCGCCTCCTCTGTCTTTTATTGTTTGCCCTGAATCCTTACCTCCACCACGACATGCTTTTTGTATCACTGAGGCCAAAGATACTAACATTGCTTCCACAGTCTGACAACAACGACTTCTGCTCTGCCTGCAGCGGCAGCGGCTTTCTGCTGTGCTGCGATGGCTGTGAGCGTTCCTTTCATTTCGACTGCGCCGACCCTCCCACCGACCCGGATTCTCATGTTGATGAGCCCTGGTTCTGCCAGCTCTGCGCCGGGCGTCGCAATGGTGTCACCAATGGTCTTGCCCTCCCCAACCAGACTGGCCTTTTTGGGCGCCTGCACGCCCAGCTACTCACCCGCAACACGACGGCTTTCGTGCTTCCTCGCAACATCTCGACTTTCTTCGAGGGTGTCAAAATGGGTCCGGACGGCGAGTATCAGCTCGCAATCCCTGCGATGCCAAAGTAAGTTCTCCCCTCCGCCTCGCAATCGGTCTTGAGTATGTGTCAGCTGACTGTGATACAGGAATTGGAAGCGCAAGACGGGCTACAATGAAGATGGATCCCGCAACAACACGCTAGTGCAGCTCTTCAGCGATAAGGCCGAGATGAAGCCCATTCTCTGCTCCGCCTGTGGCATGTCGTCCAACGGCAACCGCGAGATGGTCCAGTGCGATATCTGTCCTCTGGCTTGGCATACTGATTGTATGAATCCGCCAATGGCCAACGCACCGCGCCAGAAGGCACCTTGGCATTGCCCGGCCCATGCGACTCACTCCATCAGCAGCATTGACCCTCTACGTCACCACAAGATCCGCGATGAGGGCATTCCACCTTCGCACCGGGTCCGTCGCCCCAGAGTGCCTCATGTTGTGGATGCTCCATTCATGCGAGGACTGCGCAACAATGGTCTGATTGAGATCCAAGACGATGATATCAACGTGCCGGAAGAGATGGACTGGGTTCGCGATGATCAGAACACTCAAGGTGTCATTCACAAGCTACCAGCCTACGGAATTGTTGCCGACTTCATCCACAAGGCTAAGTCTGACCAAATGATTCAGCGAGAGCAGCAAGAGATGGAGAAACGCCGCCTCGAACGTTACACGACCAACATGAAGGCCAGGACCACCTATCAGCTCAGCAGGCAGCTGAACCAGCACTCTCTTGTTGACCGCAGGACTGCCTTGAACTTGCTGCAGCTGAAGCGTGGCACCGCTGGCTTTGATGACCTTACCGGCGACGGCCTCATGAACCTTGCCTGGAGTCTTGAGGCTGAGGCCCCTGATGACATTGTTGCCGACCCGCAGTATGAAGTTGTGAGCAAGGAAGCGGCGGCTGCCAGCGAGCGCAAGCAGCTCGAGCTCATGCAGGCTCTCATCAAACGCAGACTCGAACAGATTGAGGGTTGATCTTACATCTTGAGATCCGTGAGCTGCTTTCGACCAGCAACTCGCACACTCTCAACGTTCTTTCTTTCACTTACCACATGCATCGGCGCTGGCCTGGAGTTGATCCCCCAAAGTTTCTTATTTCCTTTTCTCATCAGCGAACACGCCTCGGGATATCCGACTGGCTGTTTCTCTGCACTGGAGCGCATTCACAAGATGCGGACAGACGACGATCGTCTTGAGACGCACACACACACATCCACACATGGATGAACACTGGGAGCGGCGGACTAAACACATGGCTCGGCATGGCGCCCACGAAATGGCGCGGGGAATGTTTTTCTGTATCCTACTATCTTAGGCTAGCATAGCTGTCGAGAAAGCCTTGACGACATAGACTTGACCATTCGCGGCGAAGTGACTGTAGCTTGACTGGTACCAGGACTCTGGCAGGTTGCCGATGAGCGCACTGCGTCGTCAACACCTTGAAGAATGTGTTGTTCATGCCAACCTCCCGATATAGATTTACCTGCTGACGTTCTTACCCGCACATGGCTTCTCTTCGTCCATTTAACTTCTACCAACAATCACATAGCTACAACTTCCAACGTCCTCCACCCCTTCAAGGCTTGCACCGCCCCATGTAGCGCGGATACAGACACGCCTCACGCACCGTATGCAGCCCGCACAGCCAGGCCAGGAAGCGCTCCAACCCCAGCCCATACCCGCCGTGGGGCGTCGAGCCGTAGCGCCGCTGGTCCGTGTACCAGTAGTAAGGCTCGGGCGCGATGCCCTCGCGCTTGTAGGCGTCCATGAGCTCGGCGTAGTCCCACATGCGCATGCTGCCGCCGACGATCTCGCCGACGCCGGGCATGAGGCAGTCGACGCTCTCGGTGACGCGGGGGTCGTCGGCGGCGCGCTGCATGTAGAAGGCCTTGATCTCGGTGGGGAAGTGGGTGAGGAAGATGGGGCGGCCGATGATGTCGGTCATGCGGCGCTCGGCGGCCTCGGCGATGTCGTCGCCGAAGGAGTGGGGCGCGCCCTCGTCGTTGACGATCTCGTGCTCGACGAGCCAGGCGATGGCGTCGGCGTAGCGCATGCGCAGGAAGGGGCGGGCGGGGGCGGCGAAGCCGGGGTTGAGGTCGGTGATGAGGCGGGCGGTGGTGGGGTCGGCGAGGACGAGGTCGATGACGCGGCACATGACGGCCTCAAGGTGGGTGAGCAGGTCGTCGAAGGTGATGAAGTCCAGCTCGGCCTCGATGTGCGTGTACTCGCTCAGGTGGCGGCGCGTCAGGGACTTCTCGGCGCGGAAGGACTTCTCGATGCAGTAGACGTCGCCCAGCGAGGGCAGGCAGGTCTCGAGGTAGAGCTGCGAGGACTGCGTCAGGTAGGCCTGCTCGCCGTAGTAGTCGAACTTGAACAGGGTCGCGCCGCCCTCGACCTGCGTTTGCACGAGGGCCGGTGGTGAGACCTTGCGGCAGCGGTGCTCGCGGTACGTCTGGTGGAAGGCCGACTCGATGGCGTCGCGCACGAGCAGCACGGCCGAGGCCTTCTCGCCGCGCAGCAGGAGGTGCCGGTTGTCGAGCAGCGTCTGGGCGTCGCCCTTCTCCGCGACGCGGTTGGTGATGGCGTCGTCGCCGCCGACGGCCTTGCCGATGATGCGGAAGAAGTCGACCTGCAGCTCGCGGTTGAGGGGTGCGTGGGCGCCCGCGGGCAGCTCCTTCATCTCGCCCAGCAGCTCCATTGCGGTCTCGCGCGTCAGGGTGATGGCGTCGTACGTCTTGGCCAGTGAGCCGCTCAGGACGCACTGCATCAGGCCGTAGCCGTCGCGCAGGGTCAGGAAGATGAGGTCCTTTTGCTTGCGCTCGCGGTGCACACGGCCGACAACGCGCACTCTGGTGCCCTTGGAGTCGGCCGACTGCAGCGTGATCTTAGCCGGGTCCTGCTCGTCAAGGCGGATCTTGACGGGCGCGGGCAGTGTGGTATCCTCGGTGATCTTGATGTTCTTTGCAGCCTCAAAGACCTTCTCGCGCTCCGCATCCTCCAACTTCTTCTTGCGGTCGAGCTCGTCCTGCTTGGCGGCCTTTTTCTTGTGCTGGTCCAGTGCGTTGGTGACCTTCTTCAGAGCTGCCTTGGCGGCGGCCTTGTAGCCTTGCGGCAGGGAGGACTCTGCATTGGGGGCAGCATCCTTCTCCTCGTCGGCCGTCTTGCGGATAAGGTAGCGGGCATTGGGCTTCTCCTGGAAGAAGGCGTATTGCAGGGTCTTGTAGGGTGCTTGCTCGGTGCCCTGGGCGGTGTCGGCGTCTTGGCCCGTGGCCTCGTCTATGTAGACGTCGGTAGAGGCCATTGTTGGTGGCAGAGGGAAGTTGGGAGGGAGCAGTGGGGTGGTGGGGCCGTGGGGAACATTTGGGCTTGTGTGAGTCAATGCGCTACTAATTATTGCAGCGCCAAGGCGATAGCAATACGGGGGCTGCCTCCTCTTCGCATCCTCTTCTACTCACCAGCTCCCCGCTCCCGTCTTAGTCGTTGCCCGCCGCAAGTCCAAATGAGGCCTTTGTCTAGACTGGCAGCACGCATGTGAGTCCAAGACGAGTGGGTCTGCCTGCGGCCAGCTGGCTGCCGTGGCGCCCGAAGTGATGCTGGACACAGAGCTACGCGCCGGCACAGGCTTGCGTTTCATCCCGCGCGCCCTCTCGGCCAATGGACGCGCCCCTGCCGAACCATAATGACCTCGCTGCTTCTTACGCGCCCACGTCTATACGACCCTCGTGGTTTCAGGCCCCGGTCCTGAGACCGCCTCGTCCGCATTGGCTGTGGGTGTTCTGAGGCTGCTTGTTGGGCGACGCTATGAGCCTCCGGCCACCCACGACAGGGCGTTAATCGCCTTCTATCAATGGCTGAGACACGGTCTCATGCTGTGCGATCCACCAGGACCACTGCATGGACGAGTGAGCGTCCCGGCGCGAGTTTGCGTCTGCCTCATGCTTGTCGTCTTTATAGTTCTCGCGTCTGCCGTCGATCCCACGTTTGCTGTGCATTCCTTTTTCTCTTGTCTTTGTCACTCTTTGCGTTGTTCACCACCTCTATAGACCACATTCGCTCTTTACTGTTCCTCAAAAAGGTTTCCCTTGGCCTCTGGTTAGGCTCTCTAATCTTGTTCACATTCGCTCTCTCCAACCGCCGGCCGGCTCTGTGCGCATCTCACCTCCCTGTCGAGACCGATCTACAGTACCACGTCCACCATGGCCCAGCTCCTGTTCCTCGCCCTCCTGACCAGTGCAGCCATGGCGAACCCACTCCCAGCATCCCAACAGGCACACCGGAATCGAGAACCACGATTCATCACTGCGACGTACGCAACCACGACAGCACTCGTTGCAAGGTCCAACAGACAAGACAGCAACGCTCCTATCAGCGCAGAAGCTATCGACATCGTGCCTCTGGATCCATCGGTCGACTACTCCACAAATGCAGGCGCTACATTCTTGAACACTGGCGGCGCTCCCATCTTGACCGAAGACCCTCAGACCATTGCCCACACCACCTACACCCCCGTCACGTCCTTTCCCGCCATATCTACTGAGCCCGCCACAACGCCTGCCGCCTCCCTCACTACTCCCTCAAGTGCAGTCATTCTTTCGAGCGACCTGGTCAACTCGTCCGGTGTACCCAACGGTGGAGCTGCTGTATCTTCTGTCGCAAGCCTAGATCCAGCGACTTCTGAGGCCCCAGTGCCTGCGACGTCTGCAAAAGTCACGCCAAGTTCTGCAGCTGCTACGCCCACTTCTGCCAATCCTGCTCCAACTTCGGATGACGTCTCCTCGGCAGTGAGCTCAAAGGCCACCGTGGTCTCGCCGACTTCTGTGTATGTGACACCAACTCTCGCCCTCTCTTCTGCTGAAAGCTCAGCAATCAAAATAAACCCGCCATCCTCCGCCGCAACTGTCCCCGAAGCACGACCATCTTCTGGTGTGAGTTCAGCTTCAACGGCTGTCCTATCCTCCGCTCTACAAGCATCGTCTGGAATGACCCCATCATCAGCAGTAGCGACGCCTTCTACAGGTCTGCAGTCATCCGCCTTTACGCCATCTTCTGGACCGAGCCCTTCGACTGGAGTTGCATTGTCTTCAGTAACTGCGCAGACTTCGGCTGTTCTGCCATCATCTGGAGGAAGTCCATCATCTGTTGGGAAATCTACTCTTGCTCCTGTCCCATCTTCGGCAGCAACTGATTCTCCTACTCTGGTGCCTTCCACTGCCGTTCCGTCTTCCCTGGGACCTGCTCCATCTTCTGCGGTTTCCTCAAAATTTCCCGTGACACTGCGTTCTTCAGGCCTAGTCTCACCCACTATTCCTACCCGGTCCTCGGCGGTAGTTCACAATTCCGCTGATATGCCATCCTCTGCAGCAAGCTCAACTCCCGCAGCAACCCCGACTTCTGCCGCGCGGCAAACCACTGATGCAACCTCACTGGCTGCTTCTAGCCTGAAATCAAAAGTCACATCCTTCACCGCCGTTGTACCTACATCAGCGGAGAGCTCGGCACTGTTTTCCAAGCATCTTCCTTCTGATGAATCGTCTCCGACATTCGCAGTACCTAGCAGCATCATTAGCACCAAACTGCTAGAGAGTAGCACACTGCCATCTCCAGCGTCAAGTGGGTTGCCTGTTCCTACGTCGCTCGGAAGCACCCACAGGGCCTTCACAAAGGTACCAGCAACACATTTATCAACGGTAGTCACCCTGCCAAGCTCGACTCCTCGCTCAAGCGCAGTACTGGTTGCTCCTCCGGTGCCCTCGTCGGCCGGAAGTGGCCAACAAACAGACTCACCGTCATCCGAACCGCCGAGCAACACGCCGCCAGTGGCCCCGACTACGGACCAACGATTCACAACGAGGAGAACTGATGCAACGAGGGAAACGGATGCGCCGTCTGTGACTACCGAGCCGGCATCTATGATCAGTTCCGCGCTGGACAGTACTCCAGCTGCGCCATCTTCAGCTGTGCAACCCACACGCCCGCAGACCTTCCTCCTTCCCACAAGCGAGGGTGCAACAATACATTGGACGTTCGCGGTGCCCAAGACCACGGCTGCAGCTCCTCCGACTCCAACGTCGTTTGCAGCATCAAGCGAATTTGCGGCTCCATCGAGCGATATGCCCCAGATGTCTACAGACGCACCACCAGCAGAAAGTTCAATACCCGTTCCCGTGGGACCCACAGGTCCTGACAGCACAGCGGTGCAGTCCAGCGCGCAGCCGCCCCAGATAACATCAGAGACGGCGCAGCCCGAGCCAACTACGACATTGACGACAAGAATCAAGGTCACCGTACCGCTCACCCAAATTGTGACGATGCATCCAAGCACCAAGACCCCGCTGCCTCAGACATCGCGGGAGCCAAGCTTTGTGCTACCGCCAGAATCATCGGCAGCTGCAACGTCTGCACAGCCAACGCCAGCAACGACGGAGGATAGGAAGGCGACTCCAAAATACACCCTCGTTGCGACAGGCGTGCAGAGCTCAGAAAGCTCGGTGGTGACGGCAAAGCCGCACATGCCAGCGCAGTTCACGAACCGGCCAGTGCTGATAAAGGGCACCACGACGGCGCTGCCAGGCATTCAAATTGTGCCTGCAAACGAGCATGGCGGCTCGGTGACCACGGTTACGGAGACGAAGATAGTGAACCATTACATTACGGTGACACGTGGAAGCGAGACGGTGACACAGACGGTGACGGTGCACTGAAAAGGGGGAGCCTGCGGGCAGGAGCGCAAGTAGCAATAGGTAGCATCGAGCAGAGAATGACAGACCACGATGCAGGCATCGACGACTCACATGCACGCGCGCGATGCAAGGGTGAGTGAGACAAGCGTGGAGGGCAGGGGAGCCCCAGGCCAGGTCGAAAGCGTGCCCCTTGCAGACCGCACGGGCGACGAGGTCGGCGTCAAGAAGCGGTAGCGCGCGGGGGCCCTGGTCGGGCGGGCTAGGGCTAGGGGCGGTGGAGTGGGGGCGCCTGCTGCAAGTCATGCGCCGCCCGCCCAGTGTGGAGCCACCAATGGGCGGCGGCGGCGGGCGGGCTAGGGCGGGGTGGGGCGTGCAGCCCTGGCGTCGAAATGTCTCGTCGGGGCAGGCCGCGCCAAAAGGGCACATGCCTGGGCAGGTACCTGTTGGGCGTCTGGCCAGTCGCCGGCACGTGAAGGGCGACCGGTGCCTGCAGGTGTGTGTGTGTCATCCGGCCCAGATCTACCAGCAACGCGGCGATCGTGAGGCGAGATGCGCGGCGAGCGGTTCGCTGCACGCGCCGAGCCCTCCACGCCTCGCTGGTGGTGGTGGTGGTGGTGGTGATGGTGGCTGGCGGCGCGATTCGATCTCGGAGGGGGGGTCGACAAGCTCACGACGGCGCATTGACGGTGCCGCTGGGCGCTGCTGGGACGACAGGGACGGCGCGGCGAGCAGCAGCAAGGCCTTTTAGCTGGCTGGGGTGGGGGGGAATGGGGAAGCGAATCTTCCCTATCGCTCAGGTCCC
>VIBQ01000013.1:0-327906 GCA_006937295.1 Carpinus fangiana | reverse complement strand
CCCCCCCCCCCCCCCCCCGGCCGATCTGTTCGTCAGTGCCAAGTGCCCTGTGCGCGCCTTCGATTCCTCCGCCGATACAGGTACAGCACGTCGCCTTGCAGACGCTGCGGCGGACAGGCCCACAGCCACCCAACGCCTGGGAGGCGGGCACTAGCAGAGGAGCACCTGGCGCTGCAGCCTGTCGTGGGCCTTTGCCAGGGCTCGTCAGCGTCGTGCGCATCGGTTACTCGCCCCTCAGCTTCCGTGCTCCCCCACCTCCATCCAGGTCATCTGCCCCTTGAGCCGCGCCGCGCATCCTATTCTTGCGTCAGTCCGTCGGCCACTTGACGCGCGCGCTATGCCATGCCGTGAGTGCGTGCCTGAGCCGTAGCGGTAGTAGCACACACACACGCCCCGTCTCGCCGCCCCGGCCTTTTGCCTCTTGTCTCTTCCCTTCTTTCCTTTCCCAGCCACCGACTCTGCGGAAGGCCTCTTCCTCTTCCCTCATCTGCTGCCCGCTGCTCTCTGCACTGCACTGCTGCATGCTTACCCTGGCGCCCCTGCATATGACTTGCATGCTGCCGCCGCCGCCGCCGCCGCCGTTCTCTCAACACACGCCGCGAATTCCTCCCCCTCCCGTCTGATGTCGCCCATGACCCTTCCGTCATAACCGCGCTGCCTCACTCTCTCTCTCCCCCTCCCCCGCAGCCTCACCACGCTCAATCCTGCCCCACCCTCGACCCGTAAGTCTTCCCTTCCCTTTACCCTCGAGCTTCGCCTCCACCTCTCGCAGAACATGTCCAGACCCACTTGATCTAGCAGGCTCAGGTGTGGCGCTGTGGCTAGTTCCGCTTTTCCGTCTGCGTTTCCTGTCTTTGTGGAGGCATGCCCACCACCCACGCAGCGCCGTTGCACATGGCCGCACTCATGCCTGCACTCTGCTTACACTCTCCCCAGGCTGTCAGAATGACTACCGCAGTCGAGGAGCGGCCTTCACATCCTCTTCCCCACGCCGCCGCGGGCCCCAAAGAACTCCCACCCTTTTCCTTCCCAGCCGCGCCCTCCACCGATACCGCCTCCCCCCAGCAGACCCCCACCCAGGCCTCTTTTGACTCAGCCTCCATCCAGCGCCATGCGCCCACCCAGGCTGCCCTAGAGGGCCACGATGCCTCCGCCAAGCCTGCTGCTCCCTCACCCACCGCCGCCGCTGCCGCACCGCGCGGCCACCGTCACACTTCCTCCCTCGACTCGATTGACGTCACAATGGGCGACGACGACGACGACCAAGACTCGGACAATGAGAGTGTCGGCAGCGACTCGCGCCCCAACAAGAAGAAGAAGAGCCAGCGCTTCTACTGCACAAACTATCCCCCCTGCAATCTCAGCTTCACCCGCAGCGAACACTTGGCCCGCCACATCAGGTACAAGCCACCCTCCGCGGCCAGTGTTGCACGTGCTAACCCCCACCTCAGGAAGCATACTGGCGAGCGGCCCTTCCAGTGCCACTGCCTCCGTCGTTTCTCGCGTCTCGACAACCTGCGGCAGCATGCACAGACTGTGCACGTGAACGAAGACATCCCTGGCGACTCCCTCGCCGCCACCGGCACAAGATTCCAGCGGCAGATCAGGACCGAGCGTATGCGGCCCACCGCACACCGTGCCCGCGCGTCGACCCTCAGCACCCCGGGGGCACACAGCAGGGGCCACAGCCGCAACATGTCTAGCTCCAGCATCGGCTCCATCCCCGACATGGGCTCTCCCGACGACGGTCGCCGGCGCCCCCAACCTCTGGCGATGGCTCATTCGCCTCGCCACAGCCTGGTCGTCGACACCTACGCGGCCAACAGCGGATCCACGGAGTCTGGACAGTACCAGCAACCTTATTACGGTTACTCTCCAAGTGGCTACAGCACACCCATGTCCGTCTTCTCGCACGAGGCGAGTAGTCCAGTCGGATCCACCCTGCAGTCGCCAATCTCATTCGCGCCCGCACGCTCTCAGGCCTGGGAGGGGCGCTCCATCGGCCATGCCCGAAGGCTCTCTGTCCCATCGCAGCCCACGCCAACCTTCCACCACATTGGCCCGGCCCCGGCATATGCTGCAGGTCCGCCGCAGTCGGCGGGTGCTCCTCCATTCTCACCGACTGGCAGCACATTCTCTGGCCACGCAGAGGCCGGGCAGGAGACACGGTCTCCCGAGAACTACCTCAAGCGACGCACGTGGCATCCAAGCACTTACTCGGCCGCTCGCCCCGCGACGAGTGGCCTAAGCTATTACCAGACACCCGACACACCCCAGCCGGTCGCAGCTACACAGCCAGCGGCACAGCAGTCGATCCAGCTGCCAGGCATCTCCAGTTTCTTCGACCGCGCGCAGGGCCAGCCGGCGCCTCCACCGAGACGACGACCCAGCAGCCACATGATGGACATCGACGAACCACCGAGACAGGGCAGCTCGGACCATGCAACCAGCGCTGGTGGATCCGAAGCGGGCAGCAAGCGCAATTCCTGGGCGTCCGTCAATCAACACTTCACCCAGATGGAGATTGCGCAAACGCCGCCTTCATCGGCCCACAGGCCCGTGACCGCACCATTCGGCTCAACCGGACAGACAGCAGCGGGGCCCCAGCCCCCTGCACATCTACCCGTCCAGGAACCTGCACCTGCTGTTGAGCCTCCGTCTACCCCGCGTAGACTCAAGCGCCAGGCTTGGATTGGCCCCAGTCCGAGCAGCGCCCATGATTCTGCTATCACCCCATCGGGTCTTCGCACATCACCCGAGGGTTCGAGCAGCACAAGTAGTGTTGAAGCCCTCCGCACACCCATCACCGGTTCGTCTGCCGAATATCACCCTGCCATTGTGCACAATCACGGCTACGGTGAAGTGCACGCGCACCATCATGTAGTCGACGACCCGGCCAAAGCAGCAGGCCCGCCGGCGCCGCATTACCACACCGTCCCGGCGCCGAGCCACTACGAGGCTCCTGGGCCTGGCAAGCCGATGGATCGACTCGACGCTCTTGTCGCTGTCGCTACCCAAGCTGACGAGTCGATGCGGCGATGACGGCGGCGATGATGCCTGATGACCTTCACTTCATCTGCACAAATTTTGAGACACGACATTAGAGCCCCCGCGGGCTCACGACACGACGAAATTGCATGCCTTTTTACGACAGCTGCGCTTTTTGACGACACGACATGACTGCTATCTTATGATTTTTTCCTTTCCCTTGATTTCAGCGAGCGCATCGGCCTTGCAGCGTTTTTGTTTCATCGGCTCTCCGCTAGACTTGTCGGCCGGGCTTTTTGTACGCAGCGACTTTGATCTCTGTGCATTCATGCGGATGGATGCTGATCATGGATACATCATACATTCGTTTTTGCGGTTGCTAGCGATTGAATTACGACTTACGAGTGGCGCCTGCTGTTCAGGCTTCCGGGCGTACCTACAGTAATGCTATATTGCTAAACTCTCCTCTGCACGGCTGAATCCCTGTTCCTGCATTCGTGATCTGCTGCGGGTGGTGCATGTCTGCTTCCTTCGTGCTCATATCAAGAGCGTGTGTTTCCGTTGGGTAAGATTTGCGTGACGCGTCGCCTGCACCTGCACTTAGGGGAACGGCGAGGCCTATTAATGCCATTAGAGACGGGCCCCCCCACGCTAGAAGATATTGTCTCAGCACACACGGAGTCGGCGCGGTCGCTGAGCTGGTCACTGAGTCGTCATATAAAGAGCTCTCGGGCAATCTTTCTCTGCGACGACCGCGAATAAATCGACCTTCTGTTGGACGTGCCAGTGTGCCATTTTGCCCGCCACCAGCCAATTGCATATCGCCAGCCAATTGCATCGTCAGATCCGCGGAACGTTGGACCCTGAACCGCCGCCACTTCGCGCCCTCCATTGAAGAAGCACAGAGAGCAAATATCAGGCTGCACCACCACTCTTCAGACATGACCCACCGACCGCTTGCTCTGGAGAACATGACGCACCCACCTCACCTACAACCGAAGTTCCTGCCTAAGGGCAATGACCTGGGTGTCGTCGCCGTGGGCTTTTCCGGCGGCCAGGTACGTCTCCCTTGCATCCACCACCCCCAACCCCACGCCTGTCAATTTCCGCTTCTCTCCAACCTCGAAAGTCTATCGCGAGCACAGCTAATCCCACCCCCCGGCACACAGTGCAAAGCCGGCGTCGACGCCGCCCCCATGGCCCTGATCGAGTCCGGCCTCATCACCCAGCTGCACGACGACCTCGGCTACGACGTGACGCACGACGGCAAGGTGCACGACTACGCCGACATCCTGCCCGCCGAGGCCGACGACCCGCCGGTGCGCGGCATGCTCAAGCCGCGCGCCGTCAGCGCCGCCACGCAGGTCATCGCGCAGCAGGTCTATGAGCACGCGTCGCGCGGCCGTCTGACGCTGACGCTGGGCGGCGACCACAGCATCGCCATCGGCACGATTGCGGGGAGTGCGCGCGCTGTGCGTGAGCGGTTGGGGCGTGAGATTGCGGTGATTTGGGTCGATGCGCATGCCGATATCAATACGCCTGAGACGAGTGATAGTGGGAATATCCATGGGATGCCGGTGGCGTTTTTGACGGGGTTGGCGACGGAGAGTCGGCCGGATGTGTTTGGGTGGTTGACGGATGACATGCGGATTAGTACCAAGAAGCTGGTGTATATTGGGCTGCGCGATATTGATCGGGGGGAGAAGCAGATTTTGAGGGAGCATGGGATCAAGGCGTTTAGCATGCACGATGTTGACAGGTACGTCTCCTTTTTCCTCTTCTGTGGATGCGTCTGCTGGAGGCCTTTCTTGGTCTGGCAGGCGCATGGATTTCGCGTTACACGGATGGAGCGGAAACAAAAGAAAGGAAAAAGCTAACAACTGAGAAAGACACGGCATCGGCAAAGTCATGGACATGGCACTCGGCTGGATTGGGTCTGACACGCCTATCCACCTGTCGTTTGACATCGATGCGCTCGACCCGCAGTGGGCGCCATCGACGGGCACAGCGGTGCGTGGCGGACTGACGCTGCGCGAGGGCGACTTTATTGCAGAGTGTGTGCACGAGACGGGCAGCCTGGTCGCAATGGATTTGGTCGAGGTCAACCCCAGCCTCGAGGTTGCGGGGGCCAGCGAGACCATCCGGGCTGGATGCAGTATTGTGCGGTGCGCATTGGGCGATACGCTGTTGTAGGAGATTGAAGTGAGCTGTCTGTATTATTCGGCGACCGGTTCAAAAGCCATGCTACCAAAAGCCATGATAGTATATCTCATGAATAGACTTTCATGTCTGTCTACATTGGTGTTTCATTTATTGCCTCTCGTCAACCATGTAGGACTGCGCTAGCCTGAACGGGCATACTTTCTTGTGAGAGCATGAGAGCTTTCAAACAGAACAACAATTCACGACGCTAATAGCCGCTCACGAAGAAGATCGTGATATATTTCTGCAACGTGCAACTAAACCCGAAAGCATAAGAACATGCAGCCACAGAGTGACGATCTAGCCCCACCAGCCCCACTAGCGAAACGCCCACGATGATCCACCCGCGCTCAGATCGTGCAGAGCGGTGATGTCATGCATGGTCATGGCGTGCCCAGGGCAAGGCACATTTCAATTGCCGGTATTCTGATTCCCCTGTTTTTATCCATTACTCCTCCATTCTTCTCTACGTTCAAGAATACTATTACAGACATCACGGTGAGTTCTTTTACCTCTTGACAAGTTTTCTGCACCTTCATCCTGCAATTGCTGTGTCGTTTGGTCCATCTTCTGCAAGAGACAAAGACGCCTTGCTACAATGGCATTGAGAAGACTTGCATTTGATTCAGCGGCTACACTTTCTCGCGGAAGCAAGAACTTTGCATGGGGAGCATTGAGAATACCTGCTCCTTGCTCTGCTTCTGCACTTGCCTCTGTTGGACGCATTGCTGACGCTCAGTCTCGTGGAGCAGCAACATCAAGCACCTCACCCAAAATGTCTTTCAGCAACACTGACACCCCTTCCAACCAACCTGCCGATCCCTACACGGCCAAGAACAAGGATGAGCCTGACCTGACGACCAAGGTCACCGACCTTGTCAATTTCATCGAGGCCCAGAAGTTCTGCATGATGACCACGCGCGTGGCCAAGGAAGGCCTGCTCGTCAGCCGCGCCATGGCTCTCGCCGGCAAGGTACGCTGCTTCTCTCTCTTTCGTCCCCTCTTTCTTCCTTCTTCTCGTCTCTCCTCGCCCAGAAACGCAGCAAAACCCTACACACAACCAAATCTAATAACCCAACAGGAAGGCGAAGGCATCGACCTGATCTTCCACGCCAACACCGAGTCCGGCAAGACTGACGACCTGGCCTCCGACCCCGACATCAACATCGCCTTCCTCGCCCCCAGCGGCGAGTGGGCCTCTGTGTCTGGCACCGCCGAGGTCAAGACCGACCGCGACTTCGTCCACAAGTACTACTCGCCCGCGCTCAAGGCCTGGCTGGGCGACCTCGGCGACGGCACCCACGACGGTGGGCCCAACGACCCGCGCATCTGCGCTATCAAGGTGCGCGCCAGCACTGCGCAGTATGCTACTGCGAGTCGCACGGCTGTTGGGGGTGCCGTTGAGGTTGTCAAGGGCGTGTTGACAGGGCAGGCGGCGAGTGTGAATAAGCTGAGGTATTTGAGTGAGGTTGAGTTGAAGCAGTGGCGCGCTACCAAGACTGGTGCTCCTTGAAGAGGTGATTTGAAAGGTCGAGGCGGCTGTGGCCTGGCGATGGTTGCTCACCATGATGCAAACAAAATAACTTACGAGATTGACGAGAATGTCATAAATAATAGTTAGCATTGCTGCATCAGTGTTCGCTAAGTTCCCTTGCCTCCCTCTGCCGAGAGTCGTGTCTATAGTCGTATCTATCGTTTCGTCTATCATTTCGTGATCCGTGTCGTGATTCGTGTCGTGATTCGTGTCGTGATTCGTGTCGTGAATGGTGATGATCTTCGCGTCTTGGGTGATGTCGCGCGTCGTGACCGCGTCTGCTGCGGGACTTCTCCTCGTCTTTCTTCCTCGTAGGACTCCTGCTGCGCCGTGAAGACTTCCGTCGTCCGTCTCTTTCACGACTCCGACTTCTACTCTGCTTTCTCCTCTCCCTTGGTCTCTCATTCCCGACATCAAGCCTAGCATCCAAGCTAAATCCCTCTAACTCCCTCTCTTCCAACCTCCGCCGCCGCTTCTCCGCTCTCCCCTCCTCCTCCGTCATCGCTCGCATCTCACGCTCCCGTTCTATCCTCCATGCCTCCCTCTCCCGTTCCACCTCCTTCAACCGCCCCTGCGCAATTTTCATAGCCATCATCGGATCGCTCCTTGCCACGCGCCCTTGCTCCCGTCGTGCCCGTGCCGCGCTCTTCTCATCTACCTCACCCACACCCGCGCCCTCGCCAACCTCTTCAGTGCCCGAATACCACGGCCGCCCCTTGACCAAATCCACATTATACCCAGCAGCATGCCGAAAGCGCATCCCCGCGCCATCCGCGCCCTCGCGCTGCCGCTCCGCTTCCGCATCCGCATTCTTCGCGCTCGAAGCTCGCGGCGTGAACAGCTGAAGATGCCCCCGCTCGTCCCGCGCCATGCCCTCCGCCTTCCCACCACTCTCGCCAGCCCGCCACCCCGGCTGCCGCGCTTGCTCCGCCCGCTCCCGCGCAACGCGAATGTCGCGCTGCGTGTCGTCCTCGCCATCTCTCCTCCGGCGCGCGCGCCGCTCGTCGAAGCCGTGCAGCTGTGCGCTGCCGTCGTGCGGGGGGCGCTTGCGCGACGCGGCGGTGATGGGCGACGGCGGGGACGGCGGGGCCAGCGGGGGAGGGGTGGTGCCGCGCAGGAGGGCGAGGCGGTGGGCTGCGGCGTGCGCGGCGAGGCGCTCTGCGTGGGCGGCGTCTGCGGCGGCGGCGGCGGCCTCGTCGGCTTGGACGCGGGCGATGGTGGCCGGGGCGTAGGGGTTCCATGATTTTTTGGGGAGGAGGTGCAGGGGCATTGGGGGTGTTGGGTGCGGAGTTGTGGGGACTGTGGTTCTGGAGGAGAGCGGGAGTGGTGGGAGGAAGTGAGAAAGAGAAGGAGGAGATGATTGATGAGGATGTGTTGTTGGAATTGAGGCAGATTGATGTGGTATGAAGAAAGTCACGGCTGGTATAGTTTTGGAGCAGGAGCTGCGCCGGCGTCATCAGGGTCCAGCTGATGGTCAAAGGATAGAGTAGAACGTTGGAGTGTAAACGAGTGTGTTTTGTATTCGATTATATATTAAACATTAAATATTAAGACTTTAGTAAGTCGTGAAGCTTGTGCATCATTGCTTTCGTGGTGCAGTCACCAATTGCTTGGTTGAAGGCCATAGTCCTCGTCAGGCATCGTGAACACTCCGTATTCCAGCTTCGTACGCGGCCTCCACCTTGGAATTGCGCACTTCCATATTGTTCTTGTGCACAGCCGCACTCGCGATG
Source organism: Carpinus fangiana (assembly GCA_006937295.1). NCBI lineage: Eukaryota > Viridiplantae > Streptophyta > Magnoliopsida > Fagales > Betulaceae > Carpinus > Carpinus fangiana. The sequence continues at coordinate 319,449 of VIBQ01000013.1, read as the reverse complement.
CCCGTGTAGATGAAGTACAGAACAATTGGGAAGAAGCCGAAGATGAGTCTGATATAGAACAGTGACCTGCCGCTGCCAGTCGGGCTGAAACCAGAGCTGTCGCCGTTATCGCCCACAGTCTCTAGCGGAGTGAAGAGAAGCTCTCCACCAGTATCATATCCGTACTCTCCGCCGAACCAGATGGCCCACATAGCGGCCCAGCCGATTCCTGAGAACAGCGACCAGACAATGGAGACGACAGGGTAGAGTCGATTGAGGTGGTAAAGAGTCACCTCTGCTGCAGTGACGAAAGTGGTGATTATGGGAAGGACACAGGCATAGATAAAGACTTGGCTGCGGCCAGGAGGGGTCCAGGTGGGTTGGTCGACGGGTGTTCTGAACACGCCGATATAGAGCGCAATGCCAAGACCCCACTGGGTGATGGCGACGACCAGAATGAAGTAGAGGAACCAGCGGACGATAGTGAGATCCCAGTTGCGACCACGCCAGGTAGGTGAGAGGGCTGCCATGAAGGACTATGCTTATCGAGTGAAAGGAGTGAATGGGGAGATATGCTTTGGCTGAATGCAGACCGGAGGCATATTGGGCGGCCACAAGCGAGGGTATATATCACATCTTGGGGTACTTCGTACCAGGCAGAGTCACGAGAGCATTGGCCCAAACGGCTCAAGGCATCTGCCTTCTCAAGCGGGGTGGCGATGCACCTTGGCAGCTTGGCAAACGGGGGCCACAGCTCGACTGATCGTGCCGTGGCATTGGTGGAACAAGGAAAGTATGATGCAAATGACCAGCAGGAATAGGTTGAAAGTGCACATCATTTCCATGTTCACATCTAAACTGTTTGCGTCTCGGTGATCTTCCCCCAAAGCAGCGCAAAGCTTCGCATATTGGCGTCTCACTTGACGCAAAGCCAAGCCGTGCTCCATCCTCCTCCAACTGCGCAAAGGTCACCAAGGGCAACTCCTGTAGACAGAAGGATAGTGTCGGGATGTAAAACTCCAGCTTGCTACACCAAAAGTCTGTCGCTGGACTGTTTCGAGGAGATGCACCCATTTATGGAGCAGTATATATTCTGAAAATGTTTGTCCCTAAATTGTTACGGAACGAGCTGGAGTTTGAGTATCTGGTTCTCATATCACGTGCACATGGCTCATTTACGGTTCGCGGACTGGATCCACAGAGCGGCGGAGGTCTCGTCGATGGAGCTGAAGGATGCGAGTTGGATGTTCCTTTTGCGGCAGACGCTCGACTGCCTACAATAAGCAGGCAACTAATAAGCAAGGAAGCACGGCTCAACAATCCACTATATAGATGCGTGCCCTTTTGCCTTCATAAAACTGATGACTGGCTGACCACTGCGGTACTCTTTACAAGCAACAAGGCAAGAGTTCTACGCCACAAAGTTTAGCGAGAGGACTGTCATGTCACTGTATTAATTATCTCCACGGGCACACAGCTAAGCCGATCGGAAAAGTTGATGGTGAGGACTGATTGGTGCCGGCGTGGCATTAATAGTCGCAGCTATAGCATGCGACCGTCAGCGTGGTGCCTTCCATCAAGTCCAGGGTCGTACGACTGATGATTCTTGCTGGATCACAACAGGTAAGTTAAAGGGTCGACAACCCCCAGTCTTCTTTTGTTCGTGCATGGTAAGCTGTTTTCTTTTATTTGAGACATCGTTCATACGCCTTTCCTTCCAAGTGCATCTACAATGTCTCTCATCGGAAGTTGCTTCGCAATCTGTTCAGCCGCGCTGCTTGCAACAGGTGCTGCGCAGCCAATCAGCTTGAACAATACCCTGCTACAGGAAGCCTCCGCCATCTCTTCGACTGGTCCTTCTTCTTGGTCAGAGGTTATCACGAGTAGCACGTTTGGAATCCTAGCTCTCATACTCTCCCTTCTTACCATTTGGTCCGGGCATAAACTTTACAGAGCACGATAATATGTCAACGAGATAGAAGGTTTGTTTTCTCCAATACCACGCCCGTACACGACGAGGATAAGTCCTGACAACGATAGTTGCCCGTTTCACAAATGACCCCCAATCCTGCATTGACCATATTTCTGATGTTACTGCGGAATTACCACAAATTGCTGTCGAGATCCCGCCTGCGGCTATTTACTGGGCCGTGTAGCGTTGCAAGACTTTGGGTTGTGGCCAAGCCAACAGACGGTGTGTGCGTTCGCAAGATCATTTTTTTTAATGTACCACTTGCACACTTGAATGAGTTATTTTGTCATAAAAGATGGATCGTAAGCCCGATGACCGCAATGTCTGTGTTGAAGAAACTGTAACACGAAGATGCGGGAGCCTGTCCGCCGGGTATTGAATGCCAGCCTTGTAGGGCAAAAAGGAGCTTCAACGCTGAGGCGTGCGGCGGGTTGACGTATCACCCCCAAACACCAAATGTAGTGGGCAGACAGGCAACTGCGCTTTGGCCCATCCACCTACTTTCCGACGCACTTCCACAATAGAACAATATCAAAATTTATTGGATAGCCCGTGGTTGTGATTGGCTGTTCTTACGATCCGGACACGTTGTCGTTCTGGACAGTTCGTCAGTACCTGGTGTTGCCTACACGTCCTTCATACCTCCTCCTCCTCGAGCTGCACCAGCAGAACCATGTTTAATCGCAACAACATACCCTCAATACCCAATCCATTCGGTGCGCAGCAAGGGCAGCCACCACCTCGAGGCTCCTCGCGGTCAGAGTACGCACCTGCAGAGCAACAGCCACCTCGCTACGACGACCCTCGCGCCATGCAGCGCAAGCCAGCCGCGCCTGCGATGGGCCGCCCCATCATGATGCGCCCAGCCAAGAGCCCGGACAACAACTACACCTTTCGTAATCTTGTTGCGGTCTCGCCGCAAGACATACAGTCACCGGACCGCCAACCGGTCTACGTCCTCGTCAACGACCAGTTCGTCTTTTCAGCTCTCCCTTTTGATGGTTTCCCGCCAGGTAGCATTAGCTTCTCCGATCCCCAGCGTACTTGGGCGCAGATTGCTTTGACAGATAATGTCAGAGTTCAGACCTTTGATCCTTTCTCCGCAGGGTCCCAGGTCTATTTGGCGTCAATGGATGTGGAGGTCGGCTTCGCGGGCCGCAAAACAACCGACGTGCCATACGATCAGGACGAACTGGCGAATCATGTCATTAAAAACTTTGAGAATCAAATGTTCGCTCCTGGACAGCAGCTTCTGATGGATCATCGAAGCATTCCGCTCAAGCTCATTGTCAAGACTGTTCAGTTGGCTGATCTGGCCATGGAAAAAGCGAGCTCTGCTCCCACACACTCCGACCCTAGAGCCCGGGGAATCTTGACGAGGACCTCGCAGATGAACTTTTTCAAGGATTCACGGACCGGCATCAATCTTAAAGCGTCGAGCAGAAGACCAGCAGCAAATGCGATTATTCAACCAGATTTTAAGTTTGCAGACATGGGAATCGGCGGCTTGGACGAAGAGTTCACAACTATATTCAGGCGAGCTTTCGCATCTCGCATTTTCCCACCTGGGCTAGTAGAAAAAATAGGCATTCAGCACGTTAAGGGTATCCTACTTCATGGGCCACCAGGTACAGGAAAGACGCTTATTGCCCGCCAAATTGGTAAGATGCTCAACGCGCGCGAACCAAAGGTCATTAATGGTCCCGAGGTATTGAACAAGTACGTCGGTCAGTCTGAAGAGAACATCCGTAAGCTCTTCGCCGATGCCGAGAAAGAATATAAGGAAACGGGCGAGGAGTCTGGCCTGCACATCATCATCTTTGATGAACTGGACGCAGTATGCAAACAGCGTGGCAGCGGTGCCGGTGGAGGCACTGGCGTCGGCGACAGCGTTGTCAATCAATTGCTCAGTAAGCTTGATGGCGTTGACCAGCTAAACAACATCCTTCTCATCGGCATGACCAACCGTATCGACATGATCGATGATGCCCTCCTTCGGCCAGGTCGGCTTGAGCTTCACGTTGAAATTTCTCTCCCAGATGAGAAGGGCCGCGTTCAGATCCTTCAGATTCACACTGCAAAGATGCGCAGCAATAATGTAATGGACGACGACGTCGACCTCGACTACATTGCCGCACACACCAAGAACTTTTCAGGCGCAGAAATCTCTGGTCTGGTCAAAGCAGCTGCCTCATTTGCCTTCAACCGCCACACAAAGAAAGGTACCATGGCATCTGTGTCGGACGATGTAGCCAACATGAAGATTAACATGGCCGACTTCAACAACGCCCTCGAGGAAGTCCACTCTGCCTTTGGTGTCAGCGAAGACAGCCTCCAACGCTGCGTCGAAGACGGCATTCTCCACTACTCGCCGACCATCGACTCCTGCCTGCGACAGACAGCTGTTGACGTGAACGTCGTCCGCTCCGCCCCCGGCGCCCGCACGACCTCTGTCCTCCTTCATGGCCCACCGCGCTCCGGCAAGACGGCCCTCGCCGCCCAAACGGCCCTCTCCTCCGACTTCCCGCTCGTCAAGGTCGTCACCCCCTACGATCTCATCGGCATGAACGACATGGCCAAAGTCCAGCATCTGCACAAGATCTTCGCCGACGCGTACAAGTCACCCCTGTCGGCGCTGCTGCTCGACGACATCGAGGGCATGATTGACTGGGTCCCCGTTGGCGCGCGCTTCAGCGCCGTCGTGCTGAGCACATTGCGCGCGCTCATTTTGCATCCGCCGCCCAAGGACCGTAAGCTGCTTGTGCTTGCGACGACGGGCGAGCTGTCGGCGCTCGAGCAGCTGGGTTTGTCGCGCGCGTTCGGCAGCAAGGTCGCTGTGCCGGCGCTTGGGAGTCTGCAGGAGCTGGGCAGGGTGCTCGAGTTAGCCGATGCGCTAGACGGACAGGCGGAGCGGGAGAAGGCTGTATCGCTGGTCGCTGATGCGGCTGGTGCGAATGGAGGGCAGATTGGCGTGGGTATCAAGGATGTGCTCATGGCGGTGCGAAGGGCAAAGGTGCAAGGAGGTGGGGCAGATGCGTTTGCGGGCGAGATGGAGCGGGTCATGTTGGAAAACAGGTTTTAGATAGCTTGTGTTTGCGTAGATGCATAATAACAATAGATTGGCAAGACACTCATGACGAGAAGCACTTAAATTTAAGCAAGCGGATGTATTCGTTCTCTGGAAGAAATCTCAGGTATGGAAGCCGTCATCGATGCTACCTGATCATAAACAAGCAATTTCGTCTGCTGAAGGCAAATAGCCCAGTTGAGGCACTGAGGCCAATAATCGAAGATAATACAAGGGTGGAAGAGAAGTGCCTATTCTTAGGCAAGAAGCCGGAAAAGGTCTCAGTAGAGGTAAGCAGAGAAGCTACTTGCGGCTCATCTGTCTGAGCAAACCAGCCTCGCAGGTATTGTTGAACCAGCCCATGCTCAAGTCGTCCAGCCAGAAGATGACCGGCGCATTATTGACGGCAGCCGCAATCTGCAGACCGCTGAGCGCGTTGAACTCCTTCGGTAGATCAACCTGGGTGAGGGCACAGTTCTGGAATCCAGGGCAAGGGTCAAGTAGCGTATGGTAGCTGGCACGAGCGACTTCAGTCTTGCTCGCATCGTCATACTTGAACCCAACGAACTCGACAAGGCAGCTCTCGGGGCCGTCGTTGTCGCAGCCAAGCCAGGCGCTGTCTGCGTTGAACCAGTACGCGTTCATGTAAGCGCGAGGACCGGCACCAAGTTCACCGGGGCGAGCACCAGCCGCGGACGGAGAGCCAATGTCTTGAGACGAGCCATTGGGCAGGAAAACTGCCATGTGGGGAAGCGAGATGGGCTTGAAGGGAGCGTCCGGAGGGGGTGCATAAGCGTAACCGTTGGAGAAGAAGAGGTGATGGTAAGGGTTGAAGACTGGTGGAAAGGTGATTGGATCCGTCGGCGAAGGGTCAAAGATTGGCTCGTCGTCCCAATTAAGGGTGAACATTCCAGACTCGCCGCAGGTGCTGGGCTTGGGACCTAGAGTTGATGCGTTCTTTACAGTTGCTGTAGTAGAGCTTGGGTGGATTGTAGTTGGTGTAGCTCTAGTAGTTGGAAGAGCATTAGACAATGGGATGGAAGCCACGGTCGAAAGCGAGCTTGAAATTGAGCTTCCGAAGGGCTTTATCGAACTCAAAGTCGGATACTCGGGAAAGGAAGCGGTTGAGAGAGTTGACTGCCAACCATCGGCAGTGACCGAAGATGATATAGAATGCGGAACAACTGCACCCGTAGACATGGCCATTACCGAAGTATTGCTTGTCGGAAAGACAGACATTTGCGAAGATGGGAATGCTGGTGGAAAGGTTGCATTCGTCATGGGCTTATTTAACGAATGAGTAGTAATTTTATTGCTCAAAGTCGAAATAGGAAACGACGAAGCTTGGTTAATCATGCTCGATGCGGCAGCAGTGTCGGACGATGCGGCAGCAGTCTTGGACGATGCTGAAGATGGAGTTGTCGTCTTGGAGTTTTCGCTCGAAGTCAAAACCGTTGGAGACAGGCTTGAAATGATCGATAAGACAGCAGAAGGCGAAGAAGTCATCATAGACGAGTAACGCGATTGTGGCTTCTTGGTGAGAGACTGATCATCAGAGATATGAGAAGTACCGAGTCTGGAAGCGGAAGCCGTACTGGCCCGTATCATGGTAACCGTCACAACGATGGGAACTTCTGGAGATGAAGATTTGGAGATGGACAAAACAGTCGCTTGAGAGACTTCGCTAGAGGCTGATGCGCAAGATGTAGAGCTGAATCGCGACAGATACGAGGAAGCTTCGGTCAGATTGCTGCCGTGATGCGGAGATGAAAGAGGTTGATCTATGCCTGAAGCAGTCTTTGAAGCTTTTGAGACAGTTTTCGCCACAGTGCTGTAGACCGTAACCTTTTCAGTGACGAAGTACGTAGTCGTGATAGGTGCAGCCGAAGAGGCAGTTGTCTTGATGATCGACAAAGTCTCTGTGTGGTAGACAGTTTCAGGAACGGTGATCCAAATAGTGATTTTGCTGTGAACAGAGGTTGGGGTTGAAGTCTCAGGGGCTTGAGTCATGTAGACGGTAGTAGTGTAACCAGCAACAGGGGAAGACACAGGTTGAGCGGAAATTGCAGCATCTGCAGAAGCCTCCGAAGGTCCGTAAGAAACAGGTCCGTTGTAGGTAGAGGCAAGCTGGACAGCCGGAGCGGATGAAATGGTGACAGTCTTGGTCTCTGTCTCTGTCAAAGTCACATGTTTGGTAGAAATTGTGTGAAGCGTAGTCGTGACGTGCGAGACGTGCGTGGTAGTATCACATCTGTGAATCGATATTAGTCTGGTGCAATCTATGAACAGCTTGAGTGGAAGATGATCGGGTGAAATAAAAGTACGAGGTGACTTACGAATTATCTGTGAGCACGCCCACTGCAAGTGCAGCGAGTGCAAAAAAGATCTTGATCATTGCGAAACGCCAACGAGCAAAATCGACGACAGCGAATTCTGGGAAATATCGGGAGTTGCGCTGGCTAGCAAAACAGGAGAGAGGTTGAACGTAAACGAGAGACTGGGTGCCGGTAGCAAAACGAATCAAGAAGTTGACTCGAAGGAAGGAAGCGAAAGGAGTGGAAAGGAGAAGAGGATGAGTGTTGGTCACGTACGCATAAGATGAGAAAACAAGTGCTGGCTTGGCGCGTTGTCGAGTCTACGAGTGCCACGCGTGTGCTGTTGTGCAATATCAGAGAGAGACGCGTTCCCAGTTATGCAGCTGAAAACAAATCTGGCGATGCTGTATATACATAACACAAAACCAATTGAAGCAAAGGTTATATAAGACAGCATCAGAGAGTATTAAGAGTAGCAAACGAGAACGAGGTAATGTTATCGTAATCTAGTCGTGTGATTTATGCGGTCTTCCCACAAGATTAGGGCGCGAAGTGAAAGGGAAATCAAGCAGGCTAACTCGCTCTTGGGCCGCGTTGGTGTTTTGAGACCAAGTGACATTACTGCGAATCAAGACGCAATTACAACGACAAAACCCAGAGGTGTCAATTAGTACAATCTATGTTCTCCTAACTTTTGCACTACACTACTAGGCATAATATTACTATCCCAGACACACCGTAATAATTGATTTACGGAGTTATCACGGGTGAGCTTTGCATACGAATGACTTCAGATTGCATACAATGTTACACGGCCATATCGAGATGTGCCAGCTACGACAGAGGCCCGCGGAGCCACAGAACAGTACTTTTAGAGAATTTTCAACCCTTAGAAATTCTCCGTGGACGCTACTGTTCTATCAGAAAAAATCCCATCCAGCAATGATAAGGTCAAACTAATTTCCAAGATGATCAAAGAAATATGTGAAATAAATTAGGGACACAGACTCGATTACATTTGGGTCGGCTGCGAAACTAAATTTGAAAGATGAACAGAATCAAGTATGTTTGTGGAGATCATGCCCGTACATACGTTCAAGTGACTCCTATCCGAACATCTCGTGCTCTGCTTCCCGGTGTGTGCTTTCACTAATGCAGGTCGACTAAGAATTAGTGTGGTGAATATGACCACAACCAGCGCAGTATTTTTCAGACGCCAAGTCGGCTGCGCAGTCTATGTAGATTCTGTAGTCAGCTTCTCACGGCCGCTAATGAAGAGAAGACGAGCCACAATACCTACTGCAATGATCACAGGCTAGACTATCAACCAAGATCTGAGTTCCATCACCATGAAGGGCCATGACGAGATTCTGGAATTAAGTCAACATCTCAAACAAACTCTTGACGCGAGGTGAACAGCCATTCTCAGTAGTTGACCCAGATAAGTCACTGGTGTCATTTCCAACAGAGGGTGTAAAGCATGAGAATCACACATGTACGACATACCTCAAGTACCAAGGTATATAGTGCTGCTGGGGTGGAATTGTGATTGACGGACTCGATAGTATGTGATTAATGACAATAGCAAGAGTCGAGAAGGAAATGTCGTAAAGAGGACGGTGAGCGTGGGAATGCATGTCTTTATATAAGCATCGCTCATGATCTATTATGCATTACGGGGTTGTTAGTCTCGATCAGATGGCCTTGTGACTTTCTTAGCTGCAAGCTGACGGGCTTATTGGCAGGGCAAACGGCAAACTCTCCTACTGGCCCATAGCATCCAGCGGCGGCGATTTATCTCGCTACCCACGTTTAACCGACTAGTTTTGCCATGTTACCCCACCATGATGGTCGGTTACGATTTCCTGCGGTAGCACAAATTTATCCGACCTTGATGTAGACTGCTCACATTGTCGATGAGCAAGAATGATCATGATTATCTGGCTGAAGGCAGCCCTCAATTGATGCTTGCTAGTAGGATGTTATGACTTAGACTCTTTCTCTGGTGTTTCTGTGAGGCTAAATCCATAATCTGAATAGCAAAGCAAATTCCTAAAGCAACTGCAAAGATAGGTCCAGTCACTGGAGCCTCAGAGTAAGCGGTGAACCCACAATTGTCTGGAAGCTTCCACCATCTGGAGCCGGGACGCGGAATGCCTCAATAACTGTTTTAATTGCGGATATATTATGCCATTTAGCACAGTTGGGTAACGTCGTACAGGAGCCGACCCTGGGGCGTTCTTATTGCAGCATGGACCGCGCCAAGAACATGCAATGGCGAGCTCCAACGTCATCTTTCTCGATCGCAAGCAGATCATCTTCGCCTTCAACACCAGTCGAATGACCTTCCTGTGCTAGCATAGACGCTTTCCTGAACAATCGATAAATCCTGTGTTTCTATTTCACTATGAACATGGAACGCTGTACCGCAAGACTGCTTTCGCATGCCCTAGCCACCTCCAAAGCTTCGATACGACCATCAGCATCCGCCATCCGACCCTCCACAAACTTTGCTCGAGCCACGCGAGCCAACTTCGTTAGAACTTGCACTTTACAACGACATTTCCACGGCACCCCCCGATCAGCCATCGAAATCCTCGACCCCGCCTCGCAACCAACAACCGCCTCCCAAACCGCCAAAACCCGCCCGCAGCAGCCCTCGCCGCAAACAGACGAAGAATACGCCGAGCGCAGCGAGCTCTTCCTCGAGGACCTAGTCGACCGCCTTGAAGATCTGGCCGAGCAGCGCGCAGATATCGAAGTCGAGTACTCAGCGGGCGTGCTCAACTGTCGACTCGGCGATGGCCGCACGTATGTGCTCAACAAGCAGCCGCCGAACAAGCAGATTTGGCTGAGCAGTCCAGTGAGCGGGCCGAAGCGTTACGATTGGGTGGTCGAGGGCGAGGGGATGAATGAGAAGCAGGGCAGTGGAAGGGGGAGCTGGATCTATCTGCGCGATGGGAGCAGTTTGACGGAGTTGCTCAAGGAGGAACTGGAAGTCACCGTGGACGCGGAAGGGAGCCAGGGTTGATGAGGAGGTCGTTGTTCTCGTTTAGGTGGGGTGCATATATAAACCCCTTGTACTAGTATTATATGGATGCTGGTAGTCTGCCCAGTCTATTGGAGACGTACGCCGGCCTGCCGGTTCTTCTTCTGCGTCACGCTTGCTGCATTGCCCATGCCACTTCCTTCGCTGCCGTCCAGCGCGCTTCGTGCCTCGCGCTTCTTCTCGTCCTCGATCTTCTTCAGCATCTTCTCTGTCTTCTGCTTCCCGCTGCCCTTCCCGTGGAACTGGTGGCTCATGTGCTTGAAAGCCTCCTTTTGGTTCATGCTGCGGCCGAATTCGTCCACGTACTTCAGGTCCACGTTGGGCTTGTACTCGCGGTTGAAGACATCGGCCATTTGCCGTGAGTCTGCCTGGTCGCGCGCCTTGTTTTCATGCTGCGCGTACTGCTCGCGTTCGCGGGCACTCATGCGCTCAAACTTGCCGGACGCGCGGTCGCGCTCACGCTGCAGGCGGGCCTTGCGCTCACCTTCTGCTTCTCGCTTCTGCTTTTCGGCGAGGAAGCGTTGCCGCTCGCGGTGCTGTGCATTGATGTCACCCGAATCGGCCGTTGTAATGAGACCACGCCCTTTGAGCATGTTGAGCGCTGCGCCTATGCCATTGTTGAGCGTGCTATCATCTTCGAGGCCGGTGGTTGTTTGGGTTTCCTCAGGGGCTGTAGATTTGAGGGATGGTTTGACTTCGCCCTCGTCAGAGGACTCGCCGTTGTGCATCTCGACATCGTTTTCGCCCCCTTCCCTGGATCCGTGGATATGCTCTATTGGCGGCTCTGGAGAAGACTTGCGGCGCTGGACTGCTACTTCCGGCTTTTGTAGGTTGGCGACAAATTCGGTAGTCTCATCAATCACCAAGCCCCCGTCGTTGCTGTCATCGTCCATGGGTGTCGCGGATGCTTCCTCACGGAGTTGCCGGGCGAGATCTTCAGGTCTGGCTAATTTGCGCTTCTTGAGCGCTACTCGTCGTTGCGCGGCAAGGTTAGATTGCAAATCGTCGTCATCTATGAAGGATGCCTCGTCAAGACGCCTTTTGGTAGATGTTGTCCCGGCAGGAGTGTCGATGTCCATAGTGTCTGCGGATGCCTCAACACCTGCTGGAAGTGTTGTGTCGTTTTCATCGTTTGCTCTTTTCTTGCTTTTGGACTTGTCCTTCTTCTTCTTTGGTTTCTTGACCTTGATCTCCGAAATGTCCATGTAATCGGAGATGGGCTGTTTCTCATCCGCGGCAAGATCAAGTGAGAAGCGCTGACGAGAGAGTCCAGCTACTGTATCCTCGCTACCATTCACTTGAAATGGTCCCGAAGCCGATGTGGCACCCAGCGTGAAGGTCTTGCCTTTCTTCTTGCCGTCAATCTCCTCATCATACTGAGCCAAGACCGAGCGCTTGCTGGGATCCTCCTCGTCATCCATGGGGTTGTAGACTGTCGATTTCTTCTTCAAGTCGAGGCGCTCTTTTGCTTTCTCCTTCTCGCGAAGACCCGCATTCTCTAGCTCGTCCTCTTCGTCTTCGTCTTCCACATTTCTGTCCTTCAGTGTGAGGATCTGTTCTCCTTCTTCAAAGTCGCCAAGCTCATGTCCAACACGTGCACCTGCCAAATCTTTTTCGGTGTATTGTGCCTGGTTCTCCCGGTCTTCCAGTTCCTTCTGCAGCATACGCGCCCTTGCCTTGTCGATCTTCTTCTTGCGTTTGTTCTGGCCAAGTAGCCACGAGCGTGCGTCTTGATCGTCGTCTTCATCAGCGTCGCCCAAGCCCTTTCCCTCGAGTTTTGCATAGCGTTGCGCAGCATCGCGCTCCTTCTTTAGCTTTGCCAGCCTCGCTTCCCGAGCATTCTTTGCGTTTGCTTCGTCTTGGAGCTTCTTCCAGTTGTCACCAGCGGCGGCCTGCCGACCGTCCAGGTAGCCGAGGTCGCCAGTTGACTCGGCGTCAGAGTTGTCCTCGGCGGATGCTGCAGGTTTGAAATTCAAACCTCCGTTACTGCCGTTTGACGATGGGAGTGGCGCCATCCCAAGGGATTTGCGCACCCGGTTGACCTCTTCGATGTCGAGGTCTGCCATAGCTGCGATCTGGGCATCTCTGGCCGTGTAACGACAAGAATGACCGGTTATGCAGACCTGGGTGCCTGCTAGATGGCAATTGTACATGCAAAAGCCATGGCGGAGCGCGATCTGCGGCGGCAGGCTGACTCATCCGCAGACTTGGCAGGAAAAAGTTCCCAAGGGTCTCTCATCCACGCGACTCTTCTTCTCTTTTGTTTCACGCAAAACAGGTTTGTGTCCAGCGCTCCCGGGCGTGAGTCTTTCTCCGGAGAGGCGCACGGTTTTCGGTCGAGTTCTGCGACAGCTTGGTCATTTCGTGGTGTCGTCGTTTAAGTTACGTGGATGACTATCCGGCCAACAAATCTAAGAACAAACTGGCTGCTAGATTAAACGAGTCTTGAGCTCTTCACGAGGGCAACCTCTGTGAATGAGCTCGGCTGCTGCTGGCATGCTGGGGGAGCCATATTCCCCATGCCCATAACCGATGGCCGTTGGCTAGTGATGTCTGGGATCAACCATGGCTCTTACATTTTTCATTTCTTCATACCATATTGCCCCACGTGTGCATTGGGTTTGCGGTTGCATCAACCCATGCTCTACTCGTACATATGAATGCAACGTGATACAAAGTGAGGTCTCCTACAACAACTTCAGTCCACCCGTGACCTGGTCGACAACGCTCTTCGGTCCTGGCCCGACCCCAAGAACAGTTGCACTGCCGCTGGCGATCTGTGTCCGACCTGCATCGTGAATAATGTTTGCACAAAGGCCCAAGCTCATTGCCTGCGCTTGCAACAGCTCCAGCTCTTCCTCGCTTTTAACCTGCAACGCCACTTTTGCCTGGCCCATTCTCTCCCAACGTTGGAGAAGCTTTGCAGCAGTCTGATCCCGTTTCATAGCTTTGTAGCAAGCAAGTGTCGCATGCGATGCTTGAGCTGCGATTTTTCCTATCATGCCATAGTGAGCGACTGAGCAAAAGCTATATGCTTCTTTTACCATGGGGCGTGTAATGTTCTAACCTTTAGTCATCCCTAGATCCGTCCTCACCACAAGTACAAGCTTGCACTCCTCTCGGGAATCCGAGAATTCTTTGAGGTCGCCTGCCTGCTGATCTGCCTCTTCATCGTCATCATCACTGCTCGAGTCTTCCTCCGCCATTGAATGGTTGGCACGGCGTGATGATCGTGACTGTGCACCAAAGATACCAAGTGACGATGCTTGGCCAAGAAAGTAGCCACCCAATGCACCGATTATTGCTGTTGCAATAGCGATTGCAGCTGTTGATGGTGCTGGTCTGTCCGCCATGATGTTACAAGAAGCTGTGGTTTCGAGAGTATACTGCGACGGGGGAAAGAAGTCCTTGGCTTCTTAGATGATTTGAATAGCCGAAAGGTGTATCAATTCTCTTATCTCTCATGAAAAGTTTCTTCTGGATACAGTCGAGCGGCCTATCATTAAAGTCGCGTGTCATGAGTGATCCACATTTGACGGCCTTGGCGCGAGCTGGTCGCCAACACCGCGACCGTGATTTATGAGCTTGCAGTTCCATTTGTTCAAGACTTTGACGTGGATTTGACTGGAACTATCGTCATGATCAATGCTGTGCTAGTGTTCAACAATGCTGGACAGCCACGGCTTACGAAGTTTTACACGCAACTGGTATAGCGATGCCCACTCCTGTCATCACGATTCCTGACCAATAGCCTGACACTGCAGATGTAGGACACGAGTGTACAGCAGCGCCTTATATCAGAAATATTCACTCTAGTCTCTCACCGACCAGCTTCTTCTTGCAACTTTCTCCCGTAGAGTAGCCACCCCCACTGCGTTTCTGACAGACTCTAATACGCCTTGCCTGTAGCCTTCCACCTCTCCTAGCTTCTTCCTCGTCCAGCACGACTGGCCCCTCAGACTCACCATCGCTCGTCACCTACCGCCACTATGCCACCCTGTATTTCATAATCATCTCAACATCTACTGAATCTCCTCTCGCGCTTCTCGACTTGATTCAAGTCTTCGTCGAAGCCCTAGATCGGCTATTTGAGGACGTATGCGAGCTGGATCTGATCTTCAATTTCGAGACCTTACACGCTGCACTTGCAGAGATGATAGTAGGCGGTGTCGTAGTAGAAACGACGCTAGACAAGGTGGTAGCGGGAGTTCGTAGCCAGGGTACCGTTGCGAAGCGACCTACTGGTGGCGCTGGTGGACGAGGAGGATTTGCTACCAGAGGGGTGTGGGCGGGCCGATGATCAATTGATACTCGTCTAGCTCACAGTCACGAAGGCGCAATGATACCATGGGGTGTCGAAAGGCAGAAGGTGCGGCTGGACACAGACGCTGCAACAAGCTGAGTTACCGCTATCTTGTGGTACAGTGAGCAGCCCTTACTCCAACACCAGGACACCCTCGAGTTTTAGATCATCTTGATCGGGTGCCACGGAACCGATTCCCCCTTGCAGCTGGTCTGACATATCACTGCGCTCTGTGCATCTCATTCAGGAGCTGTATGGATCTTCTGGCATTATGCTCGGATCATAGTTTCAAGACCCATGACATTATGCGCAGTATGGATTTCTGGGAGAGATAGCTGAAACAGCAAGCAGACAGAAATCTACGAGAAAGGATGCATGGCGTTCAAACTCGCCCTACCACTTTGCGGCGCTCTCTCCAGGACGAGCGCCCATCATCTCTGGGATTGGACGTAGGTATTACTGATGCCGGTATAGTGGCATTGCTCTTTAGCTTTTGACAACTTTGAATCGATACTTTACGTTAGTATCCAACTTGCGTTGCTGCGCTCGTGGCATCTCCTTCGTTAGGGAGTACTGGAGCGTTTCATGTCTGGAATTTCGTCACTTGCACTCTTCCTTTCTCACTTTCCCTGACTTGATCGGTCACGTGGAGTCTCTTCCTTTCTCTTATTTACCTCGCGTTTCTAATTGTTTGCTGTGATACCGCCATTCCTGCGGCTGAGCTGCAAGCTGCCGTTCGATCTTTTCTTCGCCCACCTTGCTTCGTGGTCTCTTCTCCGCTTTGCACAGTCAACTTTCTCCTGTCTACATTTCGTTCGATCTCTCACTTCTTGTACTTTTCACTTTCTACTTCCAACACCTTCCACGACTTGCGGAGTCATCTGTGATCGTCACAGCTCGCTTGATCAATCAGTCTGTATCTTGAAGATGAGTTTGACGGGCAGCATGATGACGACGATGTTGCAGGAACCATCACTCATAAGCTCGGAAAGACTGTAAAGAAGTGAAAGAAAAGCAGGGGGTGTGCTCGAGGCTTCCGGAATGCAGCATGAATGATTCATAGGACGCCTTTCTTTTTCAGTTAAAACTTGTCACAAAATACCCAAAAAAACATGCACAACCCGGTTTGACTTGTGTAAGTGTACGTTTCTAGCCACTGTCGTAGTCAGAAAGCAACAGATGAAGTGCACCCGAGGCTGAGAAGCTTGTGAAAGCCAGCAGGGTTGGACTAGGCGAAAGCAAACCTTCCAGACAAGAACCATGCCCACTGTTTCGTGCCAGGAAAATGATACTCCAGCAGTCGTACATTCTCTACTCAAATAGACTATTCGGTCGTGCGCCCGAGAAAAGCTCTAGTGGGCAGTCTTCTTCCCCTTCCCCTTACCCACCATCTTCCCCTTGCACCGACAGCGGCACTTCTTGCCCGCCTTCTTGCCCTTTTTAGGATGCTTCGTCAATACATGCTTGCCCGTCTTTGAATATTTCGTCTTGTGGTGCTTCGTCTTCGGATGCTTGCTCATGCTGTGCTTTGTGTGCTTCGTGTGCTTGCTGTGCGTGGGATGCTTCGTGTGCGGGCCGTAGTGCGGCGGACGAGGCTTGTAGCTGGGCAGGAGCATGGTTGTGTGGCCACTGACGACGGTTGGGTAGAGCGGGGTTATCTGGATGCCTGCTGCGCTACGGGCGATGTTGGTCACTGGCTCGGGGATGGGGTCAGGAGGAAGGGCAGTGACGGCTGCAGTGAGAAGGGTGAGGATGGTTTTAAACTTCATTGTGGTTGTTGTGGAGGGGTTTGGATTGAATTTTGTTCAGGCTCGGGTGGATATTCAAATGTCAGGTAGTAAACATGAGCACTAAGGGAAAGCGTAAAGCATGGTTGGGTCGGAGTGATATGGTCAGGGGCAGACAAAGGAAGACTGGTTTCTTTCATTGATGGTTTGAACATGCTGATATACGAGCTCAACAAAGCTGTTACTGGTCTCATGCTACGATATCCTACTGCTGGAGATAGTGTATCATCGAGCTACGCAGTACGTCGCTCACAGTCCTGATCAACAAATACTGGTTCTTAGCTTGGATGATGTGATCCATGGCAACTTTCAGGTTGATGCGACGATGCTCTTTCGGGGAAGGAGTTTGACCCCTGTACAAGAAGGCCTGTTCATCGGAAAGATGCCGGTTCTCTTTGTTTGAAGGGCATCTCTGGCTTTGATTGGGCATTCCCAGCTCCCATATAGTCGGCTGGGTGCGTGTAGACTGGCACGCTGCGACGCAGTGCATGCCGTGTCCAAGCTGGCCGCAGCTATCAAAGCAGAGCGGCATGCATATTTTGTACGATGTCTGTGTCTCTCTTGGATAACCTTGCACGATCAAGACGAAGCCTTGCGAAGACCCACGATTGGGTGATGGCAGTGCGTCCTGGCCATTCGGTAAGCGTGGCGACGCACGCTGCGGACGTGCGGTTGGGCCTTTCTTGTTTGACACCGTCGCTAGGTAGGATAATTACGCGCCGGCTCATGTCTTGACTGCAGCTGGTGCCGGAGACGGGGTGTCTGCTTCCTTTGGGAGATCGGACTGCAATGACAAAGTTAGCGGAACGGCCTTTGTATTGTAAGAATGCACCGTACCTCGTCGAATATGACACGGATCATGAGACTGCAGCTCGGGCACACGCCGACATTCTCGCCGTCACGCAGGTCTGCCAGGCCAATTTCGAAGCGGTCGCCGCACGGGCAAGGGTAATGGTAGATCTGCAGCGTGGCGTCGAAGGTCATGTCTTCGATCTCAACCTCGTCGTAGAAGTTCTCCTCTGGAATGTCCGTCTGGGTCAATGTCTCGGTAGCCATGGCGTTTGTCCCGGTGCTCTCCGTGCACTGAGATATGTTGCGTGGTCTCGACAAAAAAAAGTTATAAACTGGCGACGGCGGAGGCAACTTTCCGATGCTGCCAAGAGCTGTCACTTTCGCCGCACCCACGGCTCATTCATTCCTGGGGATTTGTATTGAGTCAGAGCAGATGATAAGAGACATGTGTCATGTGTCGTTCAGAAGTCTCATTCATCATCAATCGTATCGCATATCCAAATTAACGCTTTCACTTTACGCGGGGCCCTTGAATCCTGCAGCCCACGGTGGTTCTCCGTCCTCGTCAAACACAGCCCATTCGAAGAAGCCGCAGCCCTTCCCAGCGTCCTCACTGTACCCTGTATGGCACATCCACATGTGTCTCCCTTTGTTATCGCCCTGCCCCTTCATGGAGCACTTCAACATGCACTGTATGCCGCATCTGCACTTGGGTATGTGGCGAGGATGGAAGCTGTCGCGGTAGTGGCGGTAGGTGATGTTGATGCGCTTATTGAGAGCAATCGGGTGTGGAGAGACTGTCAGCGCCGGATGAATGCTATGCTTGAATGTTTCTTGCATACTGGCGTGCATGACTAGCAGTGAATTGTGCGGAAGGTGGATGGACATCTGTCCTTGAGCGTCAGCATGCTCCTCGTCCACTGCTTTGTCCCTTTTCTCTGTTGAGCCATTCGCCCTGGTTGGTAGATCCTTGGGTATGATGCGTCGAACGCGGAATTCGCGCTCTACGCCGAGACTCAGGCTGCCGATGATGGCTCGGGGCCCAAGGTAAGAAAGCTGATCAGCATGGTAGCCCACGCTTTCTTTGCCACCGTCATAGCAGTTCACGAATGCCGTATTGGGGCGCCATTCCTTCGGACTCTGATGTTTTAATTTGACGCCTCCGGGACAGTGATCTGTAGTCCAAGATTGAATTTCAGCATTCACCCGGTCTTGGACTATCCGCGAGACAGTAGCCATGACGGGAGTAGAGGTGCGGACTGATGGTAGTGCAGCACCGTTGTAGTAGAAACTATGTGAGACCTCGTTTGACTTGTTCTCTGGTTGCTTTCCCTTTCCTAATGAGCCATCTTGCGTCTGATCTTCAAAGTTCATGGCGTATGCGCCAGTGCGAGTAGCTTCAGCGTCGACATAAAAGGCGTTGGTGTGCGGCGAGGTTACCACTTTGTCGAACAGCTTGAACTTGTCGCGCGTGAAAGTCGGCGACTCGTCAAGGAGCTCACGTAGAAGGTCGTCTGCCAGATCCGGAGGCAGAAAATTGGGGACCAAGGTACAAGGCGTATTAGCCACAATGGACTCGGGGGTGTACAGATGGAGAGTGCGACCCTTCTTTGTCGAGGATTTTGATGGGGATTTGAGTAACCCAGATGCACCTACATAATTTGCTATGGACGCTTGATAGCGTCCAAACGTTGGCTTCTTGCTTGGCGACGTTTGTGCCGCGAGAGGCGTAGTTGGGACCTCACGAGGCATGCTGCGAACAGGTCCAAGAAGGGCCGATGCAGATGCGACGGAGCCATTCTCGGTCAACAACGCGTTGAGTAAGGTGTTCAGAGAGAGGTCTGGGTGAAGTGATTCCAATAGGGCTAGCTTGAGCTCGGTAGGTTCGTTGTCGTTGTCATCGTCTGCATCGGCACGTGATGAGAGATCAAGAGTGGCTTCAAAAGCGCGTTTTTTTCCAATGATAGGCTCCATCCCGGACACTCGGATCTTTCATCATATGTGTTCGACCAGCTCGATGCTCTGGAGCGCCTGTTATCACCTTGGCAAACATCGAAAACAACAATAAGGTCGCCGTCGCAAGGCTGCCTCCAGGGCGCTAGACCCGGATGAGTAACGAGAGGCCGGCTCAGAAGCTCCTCGGCGTCACGTTACCAGCCCGTGACCACTCGACAATTCTCGGTGTCTAGCTGAGTCGTGAAATTTTGGAAAAGAAGAAATCTCTTGTACGGCACAGTAACGAACGAGTATATGTAGACCAGGCAACCCATGAACAAGTGACTACTGGCTGCCTCCCACCAACGCCTGCCCCACCACCCCACCAAGGCCGAGGCCGAAGAGAAGAATGATATACGAGCATAGAGACATATCACACTGCCATTGACTGCTGAGAGAAGAAAAAAGCCACTTCATTGAACCCGCCCTGGGAGGCGCACTCCACCCATCATGCTTGAATTCCGCACCACCGGCTTCAAGGGCTTTGCAACCAAATACTCTCCCTTCTATGACAGCCGCATGGCCGTGGCCACCGGCCAGCACTTTGGCATCGTCGGCAACGGCCGGCTCTACGTCCTCGGCCTGACCGCCCAAGGTATCCAGCAAGAGCAGTACTTCGACACCCAGGACACCCTCTACGACCTCGCCTGGTCCGAGACGCACGAGAACCAGCTGCTCGCAGCCTCGGGCGACGGCACCGTCAAGCTCTACGACATCGGCGTCCCCCAGTTCCCCATCGCCCAGTGGCGCGCCCACGGCCGCGAGGTCTACTGCGTGCATTGGAACCTGACCTCGAAGCGCAACTTCCTCAGCGCCAGCTGGGACGGCGCCGTCAAGGTCTTCGACCCCGCCCGCCCCGCCGACGACGCCCACACCGTCCTGCCCACCCACAGCTGTACATACAGCGCACAATTTTCGCCCCACGATGACGGCGTCGTCAGTGCCGTCAGCGCAGACGGTAATATCCGCATCTGGGACCTGCGCACCCCCGCCAGCGCCGCGAATCACCTCATGATGACCATCCCCGTCGCCAACGTGCGCCCCCAGCAGATGCCTGGCGTCGCGCCGCAGCAGCCGCAGGGCCCGCCGGAGTTGCTGACGCACGACTGGAATAAGTACCGCGGGACGGTGCTGGCGGCCGCAGGCGTCGACAGGATTATTCGCACCTTTGATCTGCGTAATGCAAATGCCGGCCCTGTGAGTTTGTTTGATGGGCATCGCTATGCCGTACGCAAGGTATCGTGGAGTCCGCATCTGAGCGATACGCTGCTGAGTGCGAGCTACGACATGAGCTGTGCCATCTGGTCGGATGGGTCTACTGAGGCTGGGCCACAGGGTGGTATCATCAGTGGGGGCACGGGAGCCGGGTATGGCAAGATGATTGGGCGTATGGAACAACATACAGAGTTTTGCACGGGCGTAGACTGGACCATGTTTGGCATGGAGGGTTGGTGTGCGAGCACGGGGTGGGACGAGCGAGTCTTGGTCTGGGATGTCAGGGCATTCATGGGAGGCCGAAAATGACACTACCGCACCTTCTTAGGTATATTATTCATGGTATTCATGAGAAGGTTGTCTATTATGGACACCTGTCTCTACATTATGCCCTAAAGATGCAAACAGAACGACGCCCGTTACGCCACCGGAAGGGGCATGAGCACATCGACCATGCCGGTGCCCATCTTGCCCACCTTTCCTAGCGTGATTCTCGAGCTGGGGCTGTCCAAGCTGTCGCGATCGCCATCAAACACCGCCTGCTGCAATACACCAAAGGTCGTCTCAAAACTCATCTTCATGAACGGGCTCGTCTTGTCCTTCATCCCTATGCGGTTGAATGGGCTGAACCCGCCTCCGCGGGTCATGTAGTCCGCGACAAGCGTCAAGTGCCGTGGATCGACATCAATGGAATGGCCCTCAAAAACAGCACCTAACTCTCGCACAATGGCTGAGCGGCATGCCTCGACGCCGTAGTGCTGCAAAACCGCCCCGATGTCATTGGTCATGATCCGATTAGGATTGATGAAGTGCTGATAATCGCGCATGGCGACAAGATTGGCGCCCTCGGTCAGCACAAAAGCTTCCTCGTCATTTCGCACGCCTTTGGTCTTGGGCTCCTCGAAAGTAGCAGAAATGATGCCCGGGATGGACTGGATAAGGGTCGACTCAGCTGCACGCTTGATCAAAGACTGCAATAAGAGCTTTGCCGTCGTAGTCGGGTATTCCAAACGGAATGAACAGGTTACACCAGTCTTGTCGTCAAAGGCAAATGCGGTCAGGTCGGAAAACTTGTTGAGGATGCGGCTCTCACGTTCTTTGGCTGTTGACGCGATGTTGTGCTTAGTCTCCTGATCTTCATCGTCAGAAGCATCGGAGCTGTTGGGACTGCCACCGTATGTTTCGTCTTCTTCTGATTCGGATCCGTCCACACTCTCTTTGTCTTCGCGAGCGAGCTCTTCTTCTTCCTCATCTGGATCGTCGTATGTGCTGTCTTCATTGCGATTAGCGCGGCTTTTGACGTTCGTGGCATCTTCATCTCCTCCGTCATCCCCGTCGCTGTCGCCTCCTTCGTTATCTGCAGAGGAAGATCCCTGTTCATCTTGCTGCTGACGCTGAGACACGCCAACTTCCGGTTGGGCATCTGAGCGGGTAGCGGAGCTAAGATCCTGTTCTTCGCCACGTTTCTTTATCTCGTGCTTGATAAGACGACGGAGCTCGGGAATGAATTTCAACTCAATGGTTTTCGCCACGTCAGCGATCTTAATAGCATGTTCAACCGTATACTCTGCTCCAGGGTAAAAGTTCAACTGAACGTCGTAGAGCCTTGCATCTGGATACACGCCCTCGCCTATTGTTGACCTCACATTTGTGTTATCGACGATCTCTGCCAGTCTCAGTCGGCTAATACCCTTTGCGAATGTGTTTGTACCTTCAGAGCTAAGTGCTGCGATAGGGTAAAGCGTCATCGTAGGGGTCTTGATACTCATGCTGGCAGTCATTAGGATCTCTCGCAAACGAGGAATGCCCAAAGTCACGTTTTTGGCCGCATGACCAGCCAAATGGAATGTGTTGAGCGTCATCTGCGTGGAGGGTTCTCCCAGGGACTGTCCAGCAACAACGCCGACAGCTTCGCCAGCTTGAACCACAGATTTCATGTAGTTCATACATGCAACTTTCTCGAAAGTCAATTTTTTGATACCGTGAAGTTTGAGGTGGTCTTTGTTGTCGTCATAAAATGCTTTTATGCTAGCCCAGTATCGCTCTGATACGGCTCCTCCATTCGCAGATGGAGAGAACAAGGAGATCACGGGATCTGACCTCGCGTTGATGCCGCGCTTCTTGACCTCTTTCAGTGTCGCCCTCTGCAGGGCAAACATATCGTCACTTTCGCGGAAGACAATGTTAGATTGACCATCCATATTCAATTTTTGAAAAAAGGCGTCAAAGTTATGAGTTTGATGCTTGAAATCGGTAAGGCCCGTCTGCTTGATAATTTCCAAGCCATCTTCTCCATAGAGAGTCTGGATCATAGTGCCATCTGAATCACGTACAGATCCATCGTGCTCGGCGCGGAGGCCTTCCAGGCCCTTGACCAAGCATCTTTGTAGGTATCCGGAACGAGAGGTCTTCACAGCCGTATCAATCAAGCCCTCTCGACCAGCCATTGCGTGAAAGTAGTACTCTTGTGGGCGCACACCAGTCAAAAATCGATCTGTGATATAGCCTCCAGCACGAAGACTAGTATCAAAAGGTTTGAAAGCTGGCAATGACTTTCCACTGACCATGATGGGTACGCGGCGGCCCTCCAAGACTTGCTGACCAAGAAGACATGAGATTTGGTTGGCATTGACCCTAGAGCCTTTGGCTCCTGATGTGGTCATGACTTGCATCTGGTTCTTTGGGAATTGCTTGACAAGTCCAGATGGTACGCACTCATTGATGTCCGTGGTGAGTCGCCCTCCATTAGAACTCATCTTTGCATCCAAGACGCTCTGTTGATTTTCGTGTCGGAAAGCTTGTTCCAGTCGGCGTACAAGCTCCTTGTCACGCGCTTTGGGCCCATCTGACTCTAACTTCACAAACTCTGAGGCAACCTTGAGGCCAAGCGTAGAAGCTTCGCGCAGTCTTTCCTTGCGCGATTCCGTACCTTCAGGAGTCATCACCAAGTCTTCGATGCCGCAGGAGAAGGCACGGACGTTGAGCATTCTCGTCAGGACGCGACCCAGTATACTGATTAGTTTGCCGCAAACTTCAGGTCCATAGGTTTCGTATGCTGCATGGAACAAGCCGCCCTTGCTCGGGCCAATCTGTTTCTTGTCGAGTATACCAGTAATCAGAAGGCCGTCACGAATCCGTACAATTTCTTCATCGACGTGTGGGGCCCACTGTTTTTTCCCCAACGTAGACTTCGATGTAAGCTCCAGATCCTGTTGTCCTTCAGGTCTGATGTTCAGGAGGATCGTTGATATGACCTGTTTTCCAGTCCACCTTTCCTTCGGCTTAATGATGTCAGGGTCCAACGTCTCAATACGTCCTGTTGTAGTATGATCATCTTCGGGTCTGAGGCATGAGTATAGCAATTCTTGGTACTCTTCTCGGGTGAAGAAGCAATCCAAACTTGTCAAGTACACACTAATGGAGATGTGATCTTGAATGAGACCTCTTAGAGGCTCTCCTGCAGTTGCTGACAAGTACTGATTATCATTATCCGCAATGAATTTTGCTTCTGCACGTGCAAGCTCGTTCTGAGGGAAATGCATATTCATCTCATCTCCGTCAAAGTCGGCATTGTAGGTTTTGCAATTAGCATAATGCATGCGAATAGTTTTTTCTCCCAGTAGTACCTTGGCTCTATGTACCATCATAGACGGTTTATGTAACGTCGGCTGGCGATTCATGATGACAACGTCACGATCGACAAGATGTCTGTGCACCTTCTTGTTCTTGTTGCCGGTCATGGCGCTGCTTGATGGCGCCTGAAGTTGATTTGCTATTGCCAATCGTTCGTCCTCGTTCTTGTGCTTCAGATTAACGACTTGACCAGTCTCGAGCTCAATGGCGGCAGCCCCAGGGTACGTATCTCCCCGAATTACAGCATCTCTTAATTCATGAAAGTTGTGCTCGGTAACTGGCTCTGGATAAGTGAGCTTCTTTGCAAAGACTAGAGGAATTCCGATTTCGTTGGATTCGATGTTAGGGTCGGGCGATATGACACTGCGGGCAGCAAAGTTGACACGCTTGCCCATAATGTTCATGCGGAAAAGACCCTCTTTCTTCTCGAGCTTCTGTTTAATGCCGTCCGGATTCCTCTGGGCAGCGGCACCAGTAGTCGGATTCTTCTCTTTGTCAATAACAGAGTTTACATGATCCTGAAGTCGGACACCAGCATTTTGGAAGTCGTCAAAATTTCGCAGTCTGCCGGTGTAGCCAGATACTTTTTCCCCACGGAGCTCACGCTGGATTTCAGACATCTCCTGACAAGACGCCAGGACATTTCGATATGAAGCATTGTCTGCTGACTCGGTCACTTCGCCCCTTTTACTTTGTTCCCGGCGATATTTGTTTGGTGGGACGACGAGATTGGTGATGAAAAACATGTCTGCAGAAGGTCTCGTTGGCTCACTGGTAACGCTGGCAGAACCATAGACCTGAGCCAATATCTCATGCTCACGACTGAAAAGCTTGTAAAGAGTTGCGCGAATCTCGCTCGAGGTCAAGTATTTCTGCGACTCCTGCTCATTCGTTGTGCTCTTCTTTTTTGTTGGCCCCATCGCAGCCTCCGTGATCGCTATTGAGCCGTTCACAGCAGGAGCATCGATCATCTCTTCGTCTGAATCTTCTTCGCTATCGACATCGATTGGGCCATCGAGAATTCGGATCTCCGGCTCATCCTGACTAGAATCATCCATGTCAGCAACAGCCTCGTCGGCATGAAGGTCTGCGGCTCGCTTGGATTGCAATTTCTCCAATTTCTTTTTCTGGGCCTTCTGTAGCCGATTGAATTCTTCGAGAGGATTTTCGATGGCCCGAAGCCCGTTCTGTGCGTTTCTTGCTCTATCCTTGGCACTAAGAGGTTTCCTGAAAATGCTTGTTGCCTTGTTCTTCCGGTACTTGGGTGACACGCCCAGACAGTTCTTACACCTTTGGGTCGAAGATAAGGCAGAATAAAAACTCTGTAACGTGGCCTTGCGCGCCTCGGCTACGACTTCGGTTCGATCACCGCGATAGATAGATTTCTTGGGGTCCACTCCAGCGTCTCTAAGTTTTCGCCGAACGAAAGCCCTCCGTTGATCTATGATTGCGCCTGAATCGGCATCGGGACCTGAGTCCTCTGAATCGTCCGAATCTTCATCAGCAACCGTCAGTGCTGAATTGTTCTTTCCATGTCCGATATCATCCAGCTCTTCGGCGGCGGCCAAAAGACCATGACGAAGAAGTTGCAGCTTGCACCAGTATCTGTTGACCTCCACTCGCGGTAGCTTCAGCTTATAGCAGAAAATGCATTGCGCGCGGAGGAGTCGGAACAGCTGTTCAATGTAAACAGGGTGGTAGACGGGAACCGGGAGCTCGATGTGGCCGCAATGGCCGGGACAGCTGTTGCTCTTCAAGTGGCAGGTGGCACAACTTTTCGGGTGTAAGTCAAAGGAATAAGCAAAAGGTATAAGCTCACTCACGGATTGTCCTGAAACGTGCCCATGGCCAAATCGTAAAGGCCTCCTGGTGTGGGCTGGAGCATAGAGTCCAACGTGACAGGATTGAAGATACGTTTGACAGAGAGCTTCTTGACATCGTCGGGAAGCAGCGGCGCAAAGTCCACCGCCTGGATGGACGATGCCACCGGCTGCGAGGTGTTCATGGTGGAGCTGCACAGGAAATCTGAGGAGGCTAATGCTTCAGAGGCCGTCGACTCGAACGCTCGCGTTGGTATGCTTTGGATGACGCTTTGAAGGAGGGAAGGGCGTGCAGGATCGCCTGTCCAGGTGCAATTGCCAACCTAGGCTCTGCAAAGTGCTAAATTCTCACAACATATCCTGTGTTCCGTCTTGCGAGCGTCTGCAATGCATCGCCTAGTGGCAGCAGAGCAGAACAGAAAAGTTATATCTGGTGCGGAATTCTCCCGCCCGCCGCCAAACTTTTGAACATCGCGTCACGAACTCGAGCTACCTGAACTTGCGCCTCTGCAGTCCACCACCATGCCTGGAAAGCGACCGCATCCGGACGATGGCCCCAATGGCGACAACAAGCGCCCTCGTTCCAACAATGGCTCCCCTGCTGGTGCCACAAAGGGCAGCAGTATACCCTCCAACCTTCAGGCCCAGATCGCTGAAGCCAAGGCAAAGGCTGCAGCTGCGAAGGAAAGGCTTCAGCAGATGCACAGACCCACATCAAATTCGCCCTCTCTAGGAACGGCCCAGGCTCCTCCTCCACCTCCTCCACCTCAGAATCAAGGTGGAGGGTCGTCTGGTCAAGACCCGGCCGATGCAGCTCGCGCCAGAATTGAAGCCTTGAAAGCCCGCATGGCGGCGGCCCGGTCTGGAGGCAGTACTGGCACCCCTCCCCAGCGTGCGCCAGCTCCTTCTGCACAAGTTCAAAGACCGCCGCCGCCGCCGCCGCCGCCAGCAGAGCGCGATGACCCGAACACAAAATCACAAAGAGGAGGTCTGGGAATAGGTCTGCATCCAATGCTCATGAATGACATGGCGTCTTCATCTGCACCTGACAAGAGCCGGTCGATAGGAACGAAGTTTGGCACAACGATAGGCAATAGGCGGCCTGATACTCCCGCTAGTGTTCCTGCGTCCAATCAGTACGATCTATCGGCCCCATCGCTGGAAGATGTCAAAGCAAATCCATACTTTGACGCATCTCTGGGAAATGCCACGGCGGCTCCCAAAGAGCGTCGCACTCGCGAGCTCCTCTTTCATCAAAAGGGCAAGTTCATAGCTCAGGCTGCTGCTCTACGCCGTCAGGCCCAGCTTGAAGACATGAAGCATCGCATTGCTGAGCAGGCTCGAAAGGCGGGTCTCGCCGAAGATCGCTCCGAGCAATCTTTCATAGTTCCTGAGCCGCCAGATGTTGAATGGTGGGATGAAAGTCTGCTAGTTTCCAGACAAGTTGATGGGGATGACGGCGAGAAGGTGGAAAAATTTGCGTATCCCGATATCACCGCTCTGGATGGCAGTGCTGTCAAAGCAGTGGTGAAGATTGACGTCGAAGACAGCGTCATCACAAGCTACGTGCAACATCCGGTTCTCCTGGCTGCGCCACAGGAAAAAATTCCAGTAGTTGCGAGGGGATTGTATTTGACGAAAAAGGAGCTCAAGAAGAAGCGGCGACAGCAGCGTCTGGAAATTCTTCAAGAGAAGCAAGCCAAGGTCCGCCTTGGACTTGAACCTCCAGAGCCACCCAAGATCAAGAAGAGCAACCTTATGCGTGTCCTAGGAGAGGAAGCGGTGAAAGATCCAACGGCCGTTGAAGCGCGCGTCAATCGCGACATTGCCGAAAGACGCGAGAAGCACGAGACGACGAACCAGGAGAACAAGTTGACCGCCGAACAGCGGCATGAAAAGCTGGCGAAGAACCAAGAAAAGGACAAGGCCAAGGGTCTGATGATGTGCGTGTTTCGCATTGATAGTCTGGCATTCGGCAAGCACCGCTATCGCGTTGACGTGAATGCCAAACAGCTCAACCTGACGGGCATGACAATTCTTAACCCGAAGCTGAATCTCGTCATCATCGAGGGTGGCCAATGGGCGATCAACAAATACAAGAAGCTGATGCTGCAGCGCATTGACTGGACCGAGAATGGATTCTCGACGCAGCAGTCCTCGGACGCTCCAAATCATAACAAGCATGAGGCAGCGGCGGAGAGTACGTGGTTGAAGCCCGAGGATGAAGATGGAAGATTGAAGGATCTGAGCGAGAACAAGTGCGTGCTAGTCTGGGAGGGCGAGGAGAAGCAGCAGGCTTTCAAGTACTGGAGCAACAAGGTCTGCGAGACGGATAGCGAGGCTCGGAGGGCTCTTGAGAGAAACAAGATGGAGTACATGTGGGCTCGAGCAAAGGACTGGACGGGCTAGTCGTGCGAGTCACGTGTCACATGTGCAAGGACATTCGCTCAAGAAGAGCATGTACATTATTTAACGAACAGCACGATTTGTCCACGATGCACTGTAGTGACCTTTGGCCTCTTTCTCTTTGGTAATGATGACATCGTCTCCGTCTAGTTCAGACTGGATGCAACTCCATAAGCTTTGACTTTAAAGACCGAAGCGAAGAATACCAAATCATGAGGAAGTCAAGATTGCCTAGACGAACTGGCGCTGCAGAACCTCCGCAAAAGACTCTGGGTGCAGCACGAATCCAATATGCCCACCAGGTACCTGCACACTCTCCATACCCACCAACTTCCCCAGCTCGCCAGCAGCCGCGCACAGCGGCGAGCCTGCCTGTTGCGAATCCGCCCCATGCGCGGGCACAACCTTGCCTTGCTGTTCGCTGACTGCAAACTCCGCAATCGGCGTGGCAGTGTACTTGGTCAATTCGTGCTCGAGCCAGTATGTCATATCCTTCCGCTTGCTCGGGTTGATTCCGAAGTCCAGGCTGGCTTTCATGAGCTCTCCCTCGTCTCCTTGTGCTTGACTCTCCGCGAACAAGCGCATCGCAGCTTCAATGCCTTTGTCCTGGTACGTCTGGTAGATTACCCCGAAAAATTGTTGCAGATGGGCGCCGCCAGGACCCAGCAGATCGGTCAGTGGGGGCTCATGGATGATGGCCTTTTTCACGGCATCAGAATGTCTCTTCACGAGCATTAGTGCCACAATAGCACCGGAGCTGTTGCCCAGTACGTAAGCAAGCTCGCCGCTGCTGGAGAGGTGCTTGATCAATGCAGCAGCATCGTCGGCGTCCGTTGCTAGCCGGTTCGTTCCAGAGTAGTCTTGAACGCCAGTCAAGGGAGAATGCGCGAATCCACGACGGTCGTAGGTTGCGACTGTGTAATTGCTTGCGAGGGACTTCGCTAGGGGACCAAAGATGGGTGCATCACCATTGGCACCTGGGATGAGTAAGACAAGAGGTCCGGTGCCTACCGTGCTGTAGTGTAAAGATGCTCCAGAGACATCCAGAAGAGGCATGTTGGAGACTTTCAGTAAATTGTCCTATTCACACAACCAATGGTGTACTAATGGAACCTGTGCAATCCATCTTCAGTATATTTATCAAGATACTGACCACTAGCGGGGTTGTCATCCACATGCGGACCCGATATTCATTGCCGATCGGCAAAGTAAAGCCGACGACATGCTCCACGAACGTTTAGGTAATCATATCGTTGTCTTTCGATATCCCTCTGGGTATACCTGGGTTCGAGATTACTCAATTCGATTCATCATAGTAGTATCCTGACAAAAGCTGGTGGATATACATGGAATGATAGTCTAGGACAACCCCCCCCCGGGGGAAAGTACACGTGCCCGAACCCCACACACAAGGGCAGCCGACGTCAGAGCTCAAAAAAAGTTCAAGACTCACAAGCTAATGTAGATATTTTCACAATATCACCACCGTGAAGCCGTCTTGGTCATATATCATTATTCGACTACCCCAACAAGTAGTTGAAGCACATTCATCCATCATGCCACGAATAGAAGAACTCCCAGACGACTTCGACACCTCCCTGAACCTCCGAGATGCCCCCTCGCCCCCACAACCCAGCCCAGCAGCTCCCCAATCCGCAGCCGGCATCCCCTCCTCCATGCTCGACCAAGTCCTGCCCTTCCCCGATTCCAAACTCGCCCCCGCCTCGACCCTCCCCGAAGGCGCCGCCAGCGCCGCCATGCCGCCCGCCATGGCCAACACGCGCGCCCACACCTCGGACGAAGTCATCGCGATGCTGAACCGCACGCCGCTCTTCATGACGCAGCTCGACGAGACCGACGGCAAGGGCGGCTCCAACACGGAGCTCGACGCGCTGCGCGCCCTGGCGTACGAGGGTACGCGTGCGCAGGTGGCCGACGGATTCCGCGAGCGCGGCAACGAGTGCGTCGCGGAGCGCGACTGGAAGAATGCCCGTGACTACTACACGCGTGCGCTCGACTATCTGCGTGGCGTGGGCGAGGAGGGGAGGAAAGCTGCTACGAACCATGGGCAGACGGCGGTGGCGGCGGCTGATGGGAATGGCGAAGGAGTTGCAGAGCCACCGAGTTTAGCTGAGAAACTGGAGGGCAAGAAGGGGTGGACGCGACGGACGAAGGACGGCAAGCTGGACGGG
The DNA here is from genome assembly GCA_006937295.1 of Carpinus fangiana. Lineage (NCBI taxonomy): Eukaryota > Viridiplantae > Streptophyta > Magnoliopsida > Fagales > Betulaceae > Carpinus > Carpinus fangiana. The sequence goes on along the minus strand of VIBQ01000013.1, from coordinate 288,924 downwards.
GGTGAGGGCGAGGCACAGGTCGACTGGGCTGATACGCGCGATGCGCCACCGGACTGGACGCCCGAGCAGGAGACTGCGCTGGCAAGGGGCGTCGAGGAGAAGTGCTGCACGAATCGTGCGCTGTGCAATCTGGAGCTGAAGAATTACCGACAGTGCACGCTGGATTGCGCGCAAGCGCTGCTTCTCAATCCGCGGAATGTCAAGGCATACTATCGAAGCGCGAGTGCGCTACTACAGCTTGATAGGCTCACAGAGGCTACGGATGCGATCAACTTTTGCTTGAGCGTGGACCCTACCAACGCTCCTGCAGAAACACTCGCAACGAAGATACAAACGCGCGTGGAGGCGGTCGCGAAACAAGAGAAGCTACGAAAAGACCGAGAAGAGAAAAAGAGAAAAGAGCTTGTCACGTTGCAAACGGCCATCAAGGCACGAGGTTATGCAGTGAACATGACCAAGAACAGGCCGGCGGACGTGGAAGATGCTGAGATATCTCTGAGCGATCCGCTGGACGCATCGTCTGAGTTGTGGCTGCCGGTATTGCTAATGTACCCAACAGCGGCACAAACAGACTTGCTTAAAAGCGTGAGCGAGCATGATACCCTGTTACAGCACCTCGATTACATTCTGCCATTACCGTGGGACGAGAAAAGCGAATTTGGTCGCGGCAACGCAGAGCAGGTGGAGCTCTTTGCCGACACAATCAGTGGAGGCATGGTAAAGGTGGGCAAAAAGGTCCCGATGAGGGACGTGCTGAAAGGCGGGAAGGTGGTCGTGGCGGATGGGCTGTGGAGGGTGTACGTTGTGCCAAAGTCAAAGGTCACGGTGTGGATTGAGGAGATGAAGAAGCGGAAAGGTCGGACATAGCATCCTTTGGCCACAGCTCTGGAAAGAAAGGTCATGATCCACGAGGGCAGGTTACGCGTGAGCTTGACCAACTTGCACCAGAGCGGAGACGCAGTTGGAACAGAAGATCCGGCAGGTCACGATACCAGTATCGAGTACGCGAACGGCCGGGACTCCCATTGGCGTGACCGGGCCATGAGCTGGAGCAGCCGCACGACAGAGATGCATGTGGCCCTGCAGCGGTCCCCACGGGGTGACTGACCGGGGACGCATGGCGCAAACATCGTTGGAGATGGCGACGGCCAAGAATGCTGGCTCTAGCGGCGTCCAATGACCATGGGATACAAACTCCGCACAGCTAGGATATTGCCTGGCGAAGTCATCGCAGGAAATGCCACGGGACTGGGGTATGTAATTTTTGTCCAGGATACCGGGACGGGCAATGGCGCAGAGGCAGGCAGGCAACCCATGTATCGAGTCTACGGGCTCGGGGATTAAGCGGACGCGATAGGAGAGATACACGATAGTGAAGGTTGGATGAAGCATGCATGTCAGATGGAAACAGGGAAGTGGGCAGCTCGCGCCGTGCGAGGCCACCAATTGATGACCGAAAAAGGTTGGATAGCAGACCCGTGCTGAGCGCATCGATGGAGGAGCAGCAGGATGGAAACCCTGATTGTGAGAAGATAGTGTGGGCCGTCAGTTGTGGGCAGGACCCACTGGCAGGCACAATGAGGAGCGGGCCGTGCTCTGCGGGAAGTTGTGTGGTCGTGGACACGGCTCACTTCGTCCAGTGCCACCCCCATCCCAAGCCGGAGCCGCGGTCAGCCAATGCAGACGCAGGGGCAGCGGCTGAAGAGCGTTGGCCATAGCGCTCGTAACGTCGCTTGGCGATTGCTGTGCGGAGCGGCTGCCAGGCATGGGGCTTGGGGGATGGGTATGCTGTCTGGGGGAACGAGATCGCGGTTCTGCGGAAGCAATCTCTGCAGCCCTAGAGGACAACATCTACTTGCAACGGCAGCAACCCCAGCAACTGCACGCAGAGCGGTGGCGTGCAGCTGGGTGGGCCCTCAAATGATCCACGGGCGAAAATTGCCGTGAGATGTGCAAGATGTCGAACGGCCGGGGGGGGAAACGTCATGCGCGGCGGGCGAGCAGGCTTTGCACGTGAAAGCATGTGACGGTACCTCTGGCGTGTAGCTGCTCAACAATCTTGTGCTCCCCGGACGTACAAGAGGAGCACCTTGCCGCTGCTACCTGTCGATGGATTGATTGACGCCTGAATCTCCGATAGCTTTTGTCCCTGCTGCAATCAAGCCTGCTGTAAGTTCTTTCGTCGCATCGAGTGCCTCCTGCACCCGCATCTGACTGGCGTTTCTACTGCAGTGACCTTACATTCCACGCTGCAACAGCCCAAATCTCGGTAAGTCTCTGCTGTTGCATTCGCCCTCTGCGCCTTTTCTTCTTTACTTGCAGCACCGACTGACGAGCGTAGCCTCTTCCAAACAAACATCACCTACCCTCATCATGAGCGCCCCCACCGTCAATGGCGAGAAGCTGCACTCGCAGACTCTTGATGTAAGTACCTCAAAGCTCGGCCTTTTGTGTCGAACATTTGCTAATCTTGCCAGCACTTTACCTCTTACCCTCTCGTGAGCGACGTGCTGGGCATCTACCAATCCAACAGCCTGGGCAAGAAGTCAATCGACCTGTACAACCGAGCCTACAGCACCTTTGCCGAACCCATCGTGCCCTACTTCCAGACTCCCTACAGCTACGTCAAGCCCTACCTCGAGAGGGTCGACTCCTTCGGCAACTCCTCCCTCGACAGTGTCGACACCCACTTCCCCGCTGTGACAAAGACCAACATTGACGGCCTGCGCGATTTTACTGCCGCCTCCATCCAGTACCCGTTCAAGGTTGCCGGCGAGGGCAGGGACTACTTCCTGAACACCTACAACGATGAGTACAAGAAGGCCGGTGGTGAAGGTATCGTCTTCCGGGGCAAGGCTCTCATCACCACTGAGTTCCGCATCGCCTCCGAGGTCCTGCACGCCGTTGGCGATTACCTGGGCCCCAAGAAGGATGAGCTCACCGCCAAGCTCGACGAGTTGAAGAAGATTGGCGCCGACAAGGTCGAGCAGGCAAAGAAGACCGGTAGCTCAAAGGCCGATGAGCTCCACAAGCATGCCAACAGCACCGCCAAAGAGGTCAAGTCTGAGACCAAGAAGCAGACCAACGCATACTAAACTTCCTCTGCGTCCGCTTGTCTTCGCGACTTCAGCGGGCATCAATTCAACGACAGTAATGGAGTGATAGGGCGGCATTAGAATGATGGACGGAAGCATGCAATGACAACGACACTTGCTCGCCCTATGATCGAGCCCAACGGCCGGCGCTCACGGCGTAACTCAGCAAGAGCATTGGCTGTTTGCAATGCAACGGCATAAGCGGACGGCTGACCGCACAGACCAGTGGAGAGCCAGCGTTTGCACGTGGTCTGCCCAGCATCTTTCTAAGTTTAGCTTCAGTATTCCCCTCAATTTGATTCTCGCTTTCATGCATGCCGCACGTTTTCGAAGAACTTAGAAGGCAACACTCAATTGCACTTTCGTGCTGGCATGTGTCAAGATTGGCAGAAAAAGTGAACGAGCTGTTCGATTGATGCCCAACCAGGTTGACGTGCCCACATAAACCAATCAATGCTAGTGCGGTCAGCTCTCTTTGAGCCTCTTCCTGGGATCCTTCTTCCGCCCGGTCTTGCAACATTCGCGCTTCGACTTCTCCTCACCACTCCAATTGAGGTACTTGTTCGGCTCGTTGAGGTTACGGGCGTTGCGTCTACCGAGGCTGGCTTGTATTGTATCGAGCATGAATACACTCGCTTACTCCGAATCGGGTAATATCGGGGGCTCCCAATCGGAATTGTGACTGTGGTACTTCCTGGGTTTAGGAGTCTGACCTAGGCTTTCGTATATCAAGCTTGCGTGCAGTGAGTGCATGTTTGAAACCCCGGGAATAACTGGGGCCAGGAGCTGTCGCACAGAGGAACCAAGTGTGCAAGTTGGGAGAGAGGTCTAAGCAATGCCATGGACTGGCACGTCAGGGTCTCACATGTGACTGCTCAGTCATATACACATCGCAGATCACGGTAGATCAACGCAGTAAGCTTGTGTTCAAGAGCCCGGGCGACGTGCAGACCACAAGCAGTGCTCCCATAGAGAAGATGCAGAAGCACGTGATAGCACGAGGGAGGCTTCCCCACAAACGCGCGCCAAGTGTCAGCCAAGCACCAGCCTCATGATGACGACGCTGGAAAAGTGCCTCACGCCCGCCTATAACGTGGCCTCACATTCCTTGTCTTCTCTTGCTTTTCTCCTGTCTCTGTTGACATACTCATTAGCGTGCGCTTGAACGCAGGCATCGACAGAATCCAGAGCAACCAGGCTCATCACTAGGACCGACCCACCGGGCCAATCACCGACCCAAGGTTCCAGCACTTCTGCCCTTCGGCTGCGCCACAAGGCAACAAGCAGTTGGTTTGTGTATATACCGGCCACTTCGCCTCCTTCATTCTCACATCGTGCGACCCGGCCATCACTCGATAGCAACCTCAATTCTTCAAAATGTCGAACAAATATGTATGCGCGCTCAACTCTTGATGCACCGAAAACGGACAACTGACACACCAGTCGCAGGACGCACCCAGCGGCCCGCCGCCAGCCTATATCCCACCCAACAACAATGGTTCTGGTAGCGCGGCCAATGCAGAGTACTACGGTGCATCGAACCAACAACCCTACCAAGAGAACCAGGGCCCCTATGGCCCCGTAGCCGTGCAGCAGCAGTACGGTTCCCCCGCAATGCAGCAAGGCTACCCACAGCAAGGCTATCCGCAGCAGGGTTACCCTCCGCAGGGAATGTACTACCAGCAACAGCAGCCCATGTACGGGCCTCAGGGCGGCTATTACGACGGACAGCGAGGGCACGGCTCCGGAGCCGGAGGGGGCATAATGGCGGGCTTGTGCGGCGCTCTTGCATGCTGCTGCTGCTTGGATCTGCTATTTTGAGGGATGCTATGCGCAGGCGATTGTCACCACGGGAGGCTCAATTCATTCGACGGCGTTCCTGGATCTTTGTGCTCGGGGGAAGCGGGAAAGTGCCTTGTAGGTATTATCGAGCCAATTGAATGTATACTTACCCATATTGATCCCGTACCTGGCTCTGCATTGCGGGTGGATCTGGTAGTGATAGCAACCTTCCGTCAACGAAGAATATGACAGATGTCAATATCAACACGACCATCCGCGGGCAAAACTTATAAAGACGCAGGTTTCTTTTTCACTTTTACTTTTGTTCTCTTCACAGCCTATAGTTTTACCGTGCCAGCACACCCCCATCAAGCCAGCACCCACTCATCAAGACAGTACTGACTTAGCAAGCCAGCACCCCCTTGTCAAGTCAGTACACCCTCATCAAAGCAGTACGCCCTGATCAAGCCAGTACTTACCCATGAAACTGAAGCCAATTCAATCCTCAAAGCAACACCCAACGAACAATCCTGTAGCACGCATCGACAAAAATATCCGGTGATCATGATCAACACCATGAACGCCAGATCTGCTCCCTGTGGCAACGACGTGGACGTCGAGATGCAGTCCGCGGCCCGCAGCCACCGGAAGAGTAAGTGCAAGCTTTACGGGTGCGCCGGCCTCACCGCGCTCATCGTCGCCTTCATCGTGACGGGCATGGTCCTGTGCACCCTGGCTCTCGCCAACGTGCGCCCCTTCAGCGACAGGACCCCTCCGCGCGCCATCGTCTCGCGCTTCTCCAGGATGACGCCCTCGACCCCATCCCTCAACGCCACTCTGCGCGTCGGCGACGACCTCTTCCGCTTCCCACCGCACCACCACGTGCAGAACAACCCCGGCGTCCCACACCTCGCCAAGCGTCTCTGGCCGTTCAGCGACTTCTACGACGCGCTGCACGAATTCGACGCCTTTCATACGTCCGAGGAGGGCCTTCCGCCTGACGCGTTCACGTACAACCGCAAGGCGCTGCCGGACCTGGGCAAGGGTCGTGCGTACGGCTTACCTGACAAGCTGAACTTCTTGGAAGCACCGTACGGCCTCTTCCGGATCCAGGAGGAGAGGAAGGCGCGCAAGATGGCCGAGGAGAAGGCCCTCAAGAAGGCGGCAGAGAAGGCCCGCAAGAAGGTAGCGGAGAAGGCGCACCAGAAGCCAGCCGAGAAGGCTCATCACAAGAATAAGAAGGAGGACGACAACGAACTCGAGGCGCGCAGCTTCCCTGATCTCCTTGAAATGGCTTATCATCATGTCATCGACGTGATGCGTGTTGCCGCCAGCACGGTTGACAGGATATCTGAGCAACAGCAGCAGCAGCAGCAGCGGAACAAGGACGACGAGGTCGAGAAGCGCGGTTTTCCAAATCTTCTTGATGGTGCTTATAAACAAGTCATGGACGTCATGCTCGTTGTCGCCGACGTGGAGGCCAACAAACCTGCCCCCGAAGCGAATGCCACTGACTCTGACGCGACTACTCACGACGCCACGCATGCCGTCCAGAAGCGCGAGGTGCTCGAACAGAAGCAGCGCGAGAAACGCGCCCTCTGGGACTTATTCCAGGAATTCGGTGACGCGTATAATGAGGTTGCGGGTCGCCTGAGCGACAAAATGACGAAGGCCTACCAAGGTATCAGCGAGGCCTACGACGCCTACGGCGCTCGACAGGAAGATAACCGTCTTTTGGAAGCCCACCAGAGTCTAAGACCCGTCTATAACGTTCCAGAGGAGATAGACGATCTAGCAATGTACAGTCCCATGTGGACGTGAGGATTGTGGGTCTGAGAGGACGATAACTGGAATTGGGGTGCTTTCTGCGATTACGGGCGTCATTCATACTGGGGCGAGGTGGTAATGGCCAGGCGCGCGGTTTCACACGGGGTCATGGGCTAATTTCATAGTCAATGCGAAAAGGGTTCTTTCCAGTACGTTCTAGCTATCTGAGTGCCTAGTAAAACACGAGTCTAAGAGTAGTTGAAGCTCGTCCTACACAACGGGCAGCTGCTGCTGTTGCTGCTCTTGAACCAGCGATACAGACAGCTGCCATGGAAGGCATTTTTGCACGTCCCGCACTTCTTGGTCGGCAGCTGCTTCTCGCCGCTGACGAGCGAATAGCAGATGGCGCACTCGGTTTGGCCCTTCAGCGCGCCATTCACGTTGCGCCGGAAGGCGATGATGCCGTCAATCAGCGAGTTGTTGGAGAAGGCAATAACGCCAGTGCAGTTGAGCAGCCATGAGTTCCACTTCTTTTCATCGACGGCAACGCGGGACACGCTTTCGACGACGGCCTGTCCAAGCGGGAATGTAGGGGGCAGGTTGATTGAGATGGTCAACAACTGGTCATCGATTTCCTTGGAGGCGCGCACTTCGCGCGCGCGCTGATTGACCTTGATTATGAATGCTTCGTCACTAGTGGCGTCTTCCTTCGCAGCCCACTGAGCGACCGCGTCCAGTGTCGTGGAGATGATATGCGGCGAGATGTACTTTTCTGTCCAGGATTCCACGTTGACGCGGATCTGCCGTGACTTGCTATCTAACCACCAAGCTTTGGTCAGGGATGGAAGATACTGCAAGCAGAGGAAGTAAAGGTGTGACAGGAGCCATTGGACATCTTTGGTAGGTGACTCCTGCAAGTCGAAGCCATAGGTCGCAACATCGAACTTTGATGCGTCGATGGGACGACCCGAAGCGTGCCCTAGAAAAGTAAAAATGAAGAGCAAGAGTGTATCTAGATGGCCACCATCTTTGAGATGATCAGAGTAGTCAGATTTGACTTTGTCAGACTTGGAAAGGTCAGTGTTTGTATCTTCAGGCAATTTAATAATCAGGGGTACACTTACTACTCTGCGAAAATGGTCAAACACGAGAAGCCAACTGGAAAGATAGGTGCGAATCGCAGGAGGCATGGCGCGTTCGAAGCTTGCACTATCATAGGAGACCGGTGGCGACTCCAGAATCAGTGATAAGAGCTCCTCGGGAAGACGTGCGATCTTATTGTCTAGTGCTGCATCGAGAGAAATTTGTTCTTGCGCTAGTGGAATCTGCCTGTGAAGAATGTCATATGCTGTGCGCTGAACTGCGCTGGATTCAGCTACCATGAGGCCATAAAGCTCATCAAGTCGACCGATCTTGCGTGGTGGTGCTGCTGATATCTGCCTGGCGAGTAACTCATTCACAACTCGGAGCGGCTGATTGTCAACATCTGATCCTGCAGCAAGATTGACAAGGAGAGATAGCAGTGCATCTGACAAGCTTTCTCCTGCCTCTTTCCATGCATCCTTGAGATCTTCGTTGGTGTCTTCGTCGCTAACTAGCGATCCAAGCACGTTGAAGAGTTTCAAGGTTGACTGGTACAGCGGCAGGGTAGCGTCAACGCTGGATTCAGACGGCAAGTTTGACCAGATATGCATTATGCCATCAATCTGGTTTTGCCAGTGCTCTCCATAAATGTCCGCCATTGCAGGTAACAAGAGAACCAAAGATTTGCAGAGCTCAGACTTCAGCGATGCATGTATTGAAGTCGACTCAAGCCAAGGCACCACATGTTTGATGTAAAAGATCAGGCGCTGCTTAGCGATCGTCTCAATTAGATGATCGTAGTCTTTGAGAATGGCGTTCAAGATAACCAGCTGCTTGAGAGCATCACCAGACTCGGTCTCAACGTCTAAACCAGTGAGATTGGCAATAATTTCGTTGCAAGTCCGGGATAAGTAAGTAGAGTTTGAAGCCAGCGTGCTGTACGCGGTCATGTATGCGGTCAGAAGAATGATGTTGCCGTCTTTGCGGAGCTCTTTCAATTCGGTATCAAGGTCTGAGGCGACGAGGCTGTTGGGTACTTTGCCCTCATCAAGGACTGTAGAGACGGTGTTCGCAAGTAATCGACTCATGTGAAAGGACAGGGGGCCTGTTCCTAAGCACTTGCTCTTGATGAATTGACAAGCCGCGTCAACTTTTTCAATCGAGTCTTTGCCCTTGCTCTTTACCCATTCTTTTAGTAACCTCTGACCGGCGGAAACAAACTCGGTCATTTCTTCATCTGTATCCACATCACGGCTTTTCCAAAGACCATTTGCACCGGCAAGGCTCAGCTCATCGCTCGCAAGCTGGACTGCTAAGCCGAAGGCGCTGTATATCTTTTGAAAAGCTTCTTTGGAAATGTTTGTTTGCACGTCCTGTTGTCCAAAGACTTTGAGCAGGTAGAATGCAATACGAAGCGCGACCGGGAATCCATCTGAGTCTCGTGACACTTTGACCGAAGCTGATGAAGCTGAAAACTCGTCGTTTCCCACAAGGTAGAGCGAGCCACCTAAAGAATTGGTGATTGCTAACGATCTCGGGATAGACGCCGTAGCAAAAGGAGCAAGAGCTTCGAGCCACTTGTCAGCGTCTGGTAAAAACTTTGCAACCGCCTCAATATCATTCCGTGTAGAGACGAGCTTGCTGGCTTCATCTGCAAGAGTGTGAATTGATACAGAATTGGATCCAGCGTCATACAACCCTTGCTCAATCACAGCAAGCATAGACTCTATTGAATTTGTCGGTCCTGAGGTCGTCGATAGTATAGCTTGAATTGAAGTATTGATAGTGGCTGCAACTTCAGCCTCGTGCACGTCCTTGCTGTCCATAGAGCGTAGAAGGTTTTGGATTAGTTGAGCGCCGTCAGGAGATGTGAGGTATGGCTTCAGTAACTGCTTATTGCCCTTGACAATAGCATCGAGTCCAGCCAAAGCGCTGGTTGAATGACCTTCGATATGTAAATTAGCAGTAAGATCCGCCAAAGCCTGATCTCTTGTTGTGTCCGACAGAAATGAAGATGAGCTACTATTTGCAACAAAAAGAGGGTATGACTCGACGCCGTTCACCGAGCGGTGTACTTGTTCCAGCACAAAATGCTGGAGATCTTCACTTTGCACTGCGAGTTTAAAGCCTGAAGGAAGTTGCTTGGGATCAAGAAACCTTCGTAGTGTCTGATCCCTCCACTGTTCGTCCGTTGCGTGGAGGATGACTTTCAAAGTCTGTGACCATGCGTTCTCAAACTCAGCAAAGTCTTGGCAATAATAAAGAATGGATATGAGGAAAGGGCCAGAAGGGGTTGATATCTCATCATGAATATGTGACGCAACAAAAGAGGCTATCAAATCTCGAAGTCTCTCTTTAGCGTTGATAAAACTGCCAATGTTGACTAAAGCAGCATTAATGGCAGCAGCTGCACCATATGGTTTCCCATTTCTTGTCTTCACTTGCTCGCAAGCCTTGTTCAGAATGAGATATGTTGTGGAGTCAACCAGTGGCTCGAATGCAGTTATGGAGAGGGCGTGCTTTTGCAATGCGAACCATTTCTCAACTTCGGTCCTGACGGCATCCTGAGACGTAATGTAGTCTTTTGATTGTTCAGGGAGCGATGTTTGCACGCGCTCGACAATATCAATGGCCATGTTCACCCAGGACTCGCTTGCGACTTGCTCAAAGTCGGTTATACTAAGAGCTTTCGCAGCAATAGCGATAGCTTTAGGGCCAGAGATGAACCACGCGGCGTCTTCTTGGTTGGGTCTAACAGCTTGGCGCACGATGGGTAAGACCATATTTTGAAGCACAACGAGCCTACCGTCTGGATCAATGCGTTGTACAAGCTGGTCGGCAATGGTAAAGTAGCATGACCATGCGCTCTCTAACGAGCTTCTTAGTTCATCTTTTCTGATGATGCCTGTTTGAAGAGATTCCAAAATCTTTTGAGCTCGGTCAGCATCCAGGTCCAAGCCTTGCGTTGGCATAGTGGAAAAGAGAATAGCAATACGATCCCAAAAATGTGCCGGCCCTGACTGTGAGCCTTGCTTGAGGTAGCTCTCAACACGATCAAATACTGATGTCTTCCCGTAGTCTTCCCAGAAGGACGGTATTGAGCGGGCCAGAACGACCAGTGTTTCGGTGAATTCGACAGATGATCCAGTCTGGTGCCTCAGCGTGGCTTTGGATAGGAAGGCTTCTTTGAGCAGTGTGACGTACGGCGTAACGAAGTGCTGATGTTTTTCAATGCAAGTGCGGAATAGTCGCATGATGGAACGACGCAGCTGCACATCCTTTGATGAGATAAAAGCCCAGAGCGTCTTCTCTGCAAAGATTTGGTCATAGGTGTCGCGGCATTTCTCAATCTCTGCGGGGTCAAGCTTGATGAGAAGGTCATTAATGACAAAAATATTCCCAGAAATGACTCTGTTGTACTTTGCCTCGGAGTCTTCTTTACTGGTGGTCCGCTCATCACTCAAAGATGATGGGCTCTCCTTCAGGACAGCGTCTCGCGCAAATGAGACGATTGACGACTGATAGATCTTGGACAGATTTGCTTGCTTCTCTGGGCTGGAAAATACTTGTTGGAAGGCGTCTTGAGCAGCACGAGCAACAACCTTGTCGCTGTCGTGCAACCCCGCCAGCCATGCGCCCACAACGGCTGGCATATGCCTAGCAACACGCTTGCCCGCAGAAATACACGTCTGGCCATGCACGGTATGTGCTAGCTGGCGGACTCGCCTTGACACATCGATGGAGATACGAGGGTAGACTTTGACCCAGGCGTCGAGGAAGGCATTTTCAACGGGTTCTCCAGCATTGTGCTTAGCAGTAATCCAAGATTGCAGCTCTTCCAGCGCCTTCGCCTTGGTCGTGCTGTCTTTCTTGGACAGATTTTTGAAGCTCACAACGACATTAGGGTCCGATACTGGGGCGAGATCTGGCTGCTCTGCAAGGTAGGACAGTGGGGAGCCACCAGATCCAAAAGCTGGAGAGGAGGAAGACGATGCGCCAAAGGGATTTGAGGGCTGGCCAAATCCCACGCGACTACTGCTAGCCGGCGCCTTGAATTGTTTCTTGCTCATCGCAACTTGACCAGATACCAGGGTCACGTCATAAATGAGTCGTGATGAAGGCCATTTTGACTCGCCGTTTTCTCTTGGCACCGGCCATTGGCGCCAGTCCGCATCCGGCCATCAGCCTCTCCGCCTTGACTCCTCCATCCACGTCCAGGCAGCACGGCTGATCCCACTCATAAAAACCAAACAATTTTTGCATACGAAAGGAGAAATACTGCTTGCTCTATCTGGCCCGGTCTCCGCACCGGCGTCTCAGCAACGCTGCCAAGATGAAGTTCAACATAGGGTAATGGTGCCTCAAAAGTCTTGCCACTCGCCTCGACTGACCTGATGCAGGGAACTGCCAGTTCTCTTTCCGTACCCCCGTATCTACCCTGGTGAGTGTGTGTATTGTTCTCGAAAGCGGCTTACGTACTGATGCATTTGGTGCAGAACAATACTCGTAAGCAGTGCACCCCATCACGTGTTTCTTCATGCATCGTTCTTAATGTGGATGTTCCAGATATATGTGTGACCTGAAAAGTAAGCTGTGCCGTCAAAGTTTCTGAGTGGTGTAGGAGGGTCTGACTCTTTTTCAAGGGACACTGGACCAGGGCGGACATTGCGTACTCGAGATGCCTTCAGGGACTGGCAAGACTGTTTCACTGCTGTCGCTCATTATTGCCTATCAGATGCACAACCCGGAGCCAAGGAAACTAATATACTGCTCACGTGCGTCAACAGTTGATTGGACTTGCCAAGGTCGTTGCTGATAGACAGAAAGGTACCATGTCCGAGATCGAAAAGGCGCTAGCAGAGTTACAAGCTCTCATGAAATACCGCACACAAGAGCTGGGCAAGACCGAAGACTTCCGTGGCTTGGGCTTGACAAGCCGCAAAAATCTGTGTCTCCATCCCTCGGTAAAGCGAGAGAAAAATGGGGCCACAGTTGATGCTCGCTGTAGAAGCTTGACTGCCGGCTTCGTCAAAGAGAAGAAGGAGAGAGGAGAAGATGTTGAGCTTTGTGTTTATCACGACAATCTCGACCTTTTGCAGCCAGATAATCTTATTCCGCCAGGTGTCTTCACATTCGACAATCTACTGCAATATGGCGAGGAGAACAAGCAGTGCCCCTACTTCACCGCAAGGCGTATGATGCCGTTTTGCAACGTTATCATTTACTCTTATCATTATCTGCTCGACCCCAAGATTGCAGAGCGTGTCTCAAGAGAGCTCTCAAAAGACTGCATCGTTGTGTTTGACGAAGCCCACAATATCGACAATGTGTGCATCGAATCTCTGAGTATTGATCTCACCGAGGACTCGCTCCGCAAAGCCACGAGAGGCGCCAACAACCTCGACCGCAAGATCACCGAGCTCAAATCTACGGATGCAGACAAGCTCAAGAATGAGTACAACAAGCTAGTCGAAGGACTTCGGGAAGCAGACGAGGCACGCGACGAAGGCGCTTTCATGGCCAACCCTACACTCCCAGACGATCTGCTTACCGAAGCGGTGCCTGGCAACATCCGACGAGCTGAGCACTTCATTGCTTTCCTGAAACGTTTCATTGAATATCTGAAAACCCGCATGAAGGTTATGCACACAATTTCCGAAACGCCACCGTCCTTTTTGCAACATTTGAAGGAGCTCACATTCATCGAGAAGAAGCCTCTCCGCTTCTGTGCCGAGCGGTTGACCTCACTGGTCCGCACACTGGAGCTGACCAACATTGAAGACTACCAGCCACTCCAAGAAGTCGCAACCTTTGCGACTTTAGTCGCCACCTATGACAAAGGCTTCCTACTGATCCTAGAGCCTTTTGAATCGGAGACTGCTACCGTACCGAACCCCATTTTCCACTTCACTTGCCTCGATGCGGCTATTGCCATCAAGCCTGTCTTCGAGCGCTTTTCTTCCGTTATCATCACCTCGGGAACCATGTCCCCTCTCGAGATGTATCCAAAAATGCTAGGCTTCAATACTGTCATCCAAGAATCCTATTCCATGACTCTTGCCAGGCGCTCATTTCTACCTATTATTGTCACCCGCGGCTCTGACCAGAACCCAATCACATCCTCCTTTCAACAACGCTCTGAAAAATCAGTGGTCCGCAACTATGGCGACCTGCTCACCGAGTTCTGCAAGATTACACCGGACGGTATCGTCGTCTTCTTTCCATCCTACCTCTACATGGAGCGCATCATCTCCGATTGGCAGGCCAACGGCGTCCTTGACAAGGTCTGGCAGTACAAGCTCATCCTCGTCGAGACACCAGATTCGCAAGAGACATCCCTCGCGTTGGAGACTTACCGCACGGCATGCTCTAACGGCCGCGGCGCTGTCCTCCTCTGCGTCGCGCGCGGCAAGGTGTCGGAAGGCATAGATTTTGACCACCACTACGGTCGCACTGTCATCTGCATGGGTGTGCCATTCCAGTACACCGAGTCGCGCATCCTCAAGGCGCGCCTGCAGTTCCTGCGCGAGACGTATCAGATCGCCGAGGGCGACTTTCTGACTTTCGACGCGATGCGGCACGCCGCGCAGTGTCTTGGGCGTGTCTTGCGCGGCAAGGATGACTATGGGATCATGGTGCTCGCGGACAAGCGGTTTGCGAAGAAGCAGAACGAGCTGCCCAAGTGGATTCAGAATGCCATCCACGCGGGCGACGTCAATCAGAGTGTGGATATGGCGGTGACGGCGGCCAAGAAGTTCTTGAGGGAGATGGCGCAGCCGTTTGAGGGTGATGCTGGGGAAGGAAGCAAGGTGGGCGTTGTCAAGTCGAGTTGGAACAAGAAGGATCTCGACATGCATGTGCGGCAGGCTGAGGAGCGGGAAATCCGCGAGCTGCAGGCGGGTCTGGAGGGTGTTCAGGGTGGCGCGCTCGGAGGACAGGCGATCATGAGGGAGGCGGAGGAGATGATGGATGACGATGAGTTTGGAGATGGAGTCATGGACGAGGATATGATGGATTTGACCGCTTGAAGGGATGAACTTGATACACTTTCAGCAAAATGTAATCATGAATAACCATTCCACAATGAAATGCTCAGCGGAGAAAAAGCTTTGCTATCTAGACATGTTGTGTTCTATTAGCTTAATGATTTGGCGAGGCCATCGCTCGTTGGACTAAAGGAGTCGCTCAGTAATGTCGTGATTACGAACTGAATCGCCCTCTCGCATCCTAAGAGGCAAGATCTCACAAGCCTCGTACATTTATATCGTCACGAGCGTGTGCCTGCTTAAGCACTTGATGGGGTGATCATGAAGGACAACTTCTGCTCACAGGTGTCCTGCCGGAACCTTACAAGATGTTCGTCTAGCATAGTAAGCTAAGGTCGAAGACCAAGCGGACTAGAAAGTTCCAAGAAAGACCCTGGCTGGGAGCGTGGAATGTCGTGCTGGACGAACAGGACACACCATTTGCTCTTTGGGTATTTCAGAAGATTGGCAGGCTAACGAACCGCAGAAGAATGGCTGTGGTCAAAGTGGACGGAGTGATTGGGCATGTGAGCACATCAGAGTCGTATAGATTTTGACTTGTGAGCAAAATCTTTGAGATTGGACCTCAAGCCTGTCTGAATGAGGAAGCTCTAGCAGAATGAGACCGCGGCCTTCAGAGAAGAATGTGAGGAATACAGGGTTCAGAGAGGAGAGCAGGCGGTCAAGCGGTCATCTCGTCCACATCCACCACCTTGGTCCCATGAATTCCCGCCGCGAATGCCATAGTGATTAGGGGTGTACGAGGACGAGGTATGCTTGATGAGACAAGTAGCGGGGTGTGTGGGAGAAAGTGGGTGTGGCTGCAGCGGGCCCGCTAAGGCGAGACCCTCTTCTGCCTGGCCATTTCTCTTGATCCGCTCCCACAATTCCACCTGTTCTCCGGCAACAACCTTACACTCTTCCACCCGAGAAGAGTTCGTCACTGACCTTTGCTGTCAGCGCTGCGTGCTTGATCGCCGCATTCTTCCCGTGCGTTGTTCCCATCCTCTCGGCCTGTATGACAAGCCCTGTAACTTTTCCGCGCTGGCTGCAACTTTCCGAGCACCTTCGCACAACATTCTTCTTCCTCTTGTCAGCTGCTAATACGCGAGACAGTAGCAGTCTTTTGCAGCGCGTCTGTTACGTCTCGTTTACTCTTTCCCTCTTTCAGACAGCCTCACCATGGCTGATCTAGCGACGCCCTCGGCTGCCGACATGGCGACCAGCAG
Organism: Carpinus fangiana; assembly: GCA_006937295.1. Taxonomy (NCBI): domain Eukaryota; kingdom Viridiplantae; phylum Streptophyta; class Magnoliopsida; order Fagales; family Betulaceae; genus Carpinus; species Carpinus fangiana. The sequence continues at coordinate 272,943 of VIBQ01000013.1, read as the reverse complement.
CGCAGGCGCGGACAAACCAACCATCACCAAGCCTGAGCGCCCTGATGAAGCCGCCTTCCAGGCTGAATCTGAGAAGCGCAAGAAGGCTATTGACAAGGCCCAGGATGAAGTCGTAAGTCTCTCACCTTTTCCTCCAGCTGCGGTGGTGGTACTCCGGGAGCTCTTGATGTACTGTGCTTTTCTTGAGGGCTTGTCGTTTTGCACCTTCCTGATCCGTTCAACATCTGCCTGCTCCTTCTAATATGAAATTTTCTTACCTTGACTGAGCATTGCTAACATTGTATTGCACAGCGTAAAATCCAGACCAGAGTCAACGAGGCCCGTGGTACAGGCGATAGCCCCGTCAATGATCGCAAGCAGGAGCTCAAGAACCAGTTGCAAGCTATACGCGACAAGCAGGCCGTGACTAAAAAGTCTCGCGGTTCTGAGCTGGACAAGATCAAGGCCATCGATGCTCAGATGAAGACACGAATCAACGAGCTCAAGAACGCCAAGGGTGCTTCCACCTTCAAGAGCGCTGAGGATATCGACAAGGAGATTGCCCGTCTCGAGGCTCAAGTCGAGACTGGTAAGATGAAGCTGGTGGATGAGAAGAAGGCTCTGGCGGATATTTCTTCCCACCGCAAGCAGAAGAAAGCATTCGCTGGCTTCGACGAGAAGCAGAAGGAGATTGACAAGCTGAAGGCCCAAATTGCTGACATCAAGGCCGGCATAGACAAGAACGAGAACAAGGCAGAGCAGGACGAGTACACCAAGATCAAGACTGAGCTCGATGCCATCTTCGACGCCGAGGGTCAACGCAAGGGTGGCCTCAACAAAGTTCGTGACGAGCTTCGCGAAGCCCGCACCAAGCAGGACAAGCTGTATCAAGAGTTCAAGGAGTTCAAGGACCAGTACTACGAGCAGAAACGCGCCGCCTACGCATATGAACGAGAGGCAGCTAAGGTCCGTGATGCCAAGCGAAAGATCGAGCGTGAGGCCTACCTCAAGGAGAAGCGCCAGTACCAGTTGAAGCAGCGCATTGAGGAAGCCAGCGAGCCTGCTTACCTTGACGAAATCCGTGCGGCTGATACTGTTTTACGCATGTTGGACCCAGCATCTGCCAGCGCTCCAACGGCTCCCGAGGTTAGCAAGTTCGCCGCCACTGCACAGCGGACTGTCACTGCCGACGGTCTGGAGGGCAAACGTATCACCAAGAAAGACCAGGAGGAAGAAGAGTACTTTGCTGGAACCGGTGGCAAGAAGGGTAAGAAAGGAAAGAAAGGACAGGCCAAGCAGACAATCTCAAGCCCCGCAGCCTCGTCAGACACGAAGGCCTTGAGCAGATTCTTCCAACCCGGCGTGCATGAGCAATTCACTTTGGCAGGTGTTGAACCGCCATCAACGTCTGAGCAGATCCCGGAGGTTGTCAAGAAGGTGCAGGAAAAGAAGGAGTTCTGGCAGAAGGATCAGAAACGCAAGACTCAGGAGGTAAGTCAACTGCAAGTTTTTTAATATCTGGTAAAACGTGCTAACGTGTCGCCACAGAACATTGACAACGCTCAGAAAGCATTCGAGAAGGAGGTGGCCGAGGACACGTCAGACAGCAAACAGAAGCGAACCACTCCTGCCAAGTCGAACGGGGATGCCCCTGTAGCTGAGGTCACTCAAAAGGTGGCCGATGCTTCCTTGGAATCTCCTGCCGATGCAGTGGCAAATTCCAATGGCGCCAATGGCGAGTCCGCCTCGGCCGGTGATGCCAACTGAACGAGGCCCGAAACGACTGTACCATACATGTCTGGTTTGGGTCCTCGCTCACTTTACACGACACGTATTTCCCATACTCTGGTATCTTGGAAGCCGTGCCATCATACTCCAAGACGTCTACGGGCGTGAAAAAATTGTCCGATGCATACTGGACAGCCTTCTACAGCTTCTGATAGCGTTCAATGCTGCGACCAAAAACGACTTCTTGATATCGTGTATTATATCCCAGAAGAAGGCGATAGAACTGATGTGTTCCTTTTGACTGGCTCAACTGCAAACGACGACGTGAAATAGCTGCATGTGATATACTGACACGGAGGCAGAAGCGGATCAGGACCAAATCTTCGGTCTAAGGTGAGTATAGTGATGCCGTTAGTTCATGTTGTCTTGGCTTTCCTGGAAGGAGCATGGTGCGCACCGCTGATGGCAAGGAACGGCTACCTCTACTGGAAGAAGGAAAATATGAAGATGCAAGGTGCTTGTCGTGATTTGACACCGGATTGATTCGTTGATGGTGAGATTCTATCGTGCCGGAAAATATCAGATTGAGCGACCGGTCTATGGAGGGCGTCGCGGGCACATGCCCAGTACAAGCAGCTTCTGGATCTGGCTTTGGCTGCTTGTACCTCTGAGTTGTGACTCAGTTCCCCGGACTTCTGGTTTGCTGGATCTCAAGAGAGCAGTGCTCCTACCATTTGTCCCGAGACGCATTATGTTGTCTTGAATCCAGATGCTCTAGCGCTATGTGTGGCCAGCCTGTCTGAGTGTATCTCAAGCTGAGTTCAAGCTGCGTCGCACTCGGCCTTGTCGACATGATGTATTTCATCCCAATCCTGTTTGGAAGCTTCACGGGTTGTTACAGCAAGACTGTAATGGCAGCAATTCATCGCTGGACCTCAACAATATTCTCTTGTTGTGAACGGGAATGCGGCGCGGACAGTCCGTTTGTTCCCTGGCCCACAAACTGGTCCTACCGACTCGGCCCTCAGACAAACATTGCCAAGTTCTTGCTACTCTAGGCACATCTTGTCAAATGAGTCAATATTCGAGGCCTCTCTCTGTTTGTCGTGTCGCACGATTTCCATGGTTGGGTTCTGGTTCGGTGCCGCAACTCTTGGAATTTGTAGCAAGCTGGCTCTGCTCGCTTTTTGGCTATCACCTGTCTTCAGATATCGTATTCATTGTTAAGCTCGGTTTTCGCTTCTCGCTCACGGAATCGCGGACTTTGAATTTCAAAAAGAGAAAGCCATTGCAAGAATGCGCGGCTTGCTTCGGCGGATGCCGCGCGAACTCGACTTCCGGAGGCGTGGGTCTGCAGCGCCAAGACTTGCCCCTGAATGGAGCCTTCTTACCACCAGGATACCAATTCAGAATGTCTCGCACATATGCGTCTTTAAACGAATTAGACGCGACATAGCAGATGGGACTTGCTCTTGAATAAAGTCTCGCCTATCTAGTAAGACACTTCCGAGCGCCGTGCCGAGAGTCAAGATTTCCATTGAATTTCCGTGCCTTACGCCATCTTCAATCACAAGGATGGACAACTCTCCACTATTTCCAGCTACTGGTATGGCTCACATCCACTTTACTTTACTGGGGACTTGATCCAGTGGTTTGTGCCTGCACACACACGGCCGAGTCTGCCTGCTCATCCACCACCTGCCAAGTATTGTCCGAAAATGTATGATGTCCTACCATCATTATGTAGCTTATGGCTTCATCCGAGTTTGCCACGCGCTCCGGAGAGACACATTTCGAGGCTTCACTCTTCATTTCGTGCTGTGTTCGACTAGCGAGCTACATTGGCGTACCTGAAGAGTTCAGAACCCTGTCTGCTTCAAAGCTCTGCCGTGGATTTCTTGTTCTTCTGTCTTGTTTCTACAGGAGGAGATTATTCAAGCATCCAAGATGTCCTTTCATGAGTCGATCTCGGCGAAGGAGCGGAGGGTTTGATTCTTCATATGCGGTATGGGCACCTAAACCGATGCACTCTGAGTACCATATTTTTGTCAGCCCGAAGGCCAGGCAACTCATCAACTTGGTGATGGCCATGTACCTATCGAGTGTTCGCTGAAAGGCGAGCCGACGCGAGGCCATTGTATCGGTGATAATCATCCCACGATGAGGTTGAGCTGTCCAGTGATGATAGTGGTTGCAATCGCGCTACCGATCTCATGCACTTCGGCGCTTACTGGAACCATTGTCTTGAGGCTGATAGTCAGTATGAGCTCTCTGCAAGTAGCGCTCTTTGTTGAGGGTGAATCTTGGATATCGCAATGATTCATTGACACTATGCCGCAGCAAGATGAAATACCTGATGCCTTGTCTGGTCGCCAGGTTTGTAGCATGAGAAACCTTCAAGTCTAGTGTCACACCTTGACTTCGCCAATCCCGCACGGCAACACTAGTACAGCTCAAAGAAGGTTCATCTTGCTCACCAGAGCAAAGCTCTGCCACAGGAGCTCAATCAAAGGTCGGTGCGGGCTGTGGCAACTGAATGAAAGGTCATGTTGGTTGCGAAAAATGGCGACAGCATTCGAGGACTTCTGGCTTGGCAGACCTTACCGCCGCTCCAGCCAATCACCGTCGCCCCTTGCCGCGCGAGCTCAAGCAGTGATGCCATACAATGGCACATTTTTTGGACCACCACAACAATTCGAATCTAATTTAAGCTAAGGAGAATGTTCTCCTGATCGAGGAGCATCTTTCAGCAATTACGGACACATGAAATTTCTGGGTCGTTGTTGCTTGGTATGGCTCGACGGCCAGCAACTTTGCAGCTCAGCTCCGCGCCTCCATCAAGTCAGGTGCTTGGGCCTCTTAGCAGCGTACAGAACAACAAAAAGGACTGCCCTCTTCCCCCATGCGCTGCTCGTCTAGCTGCATGTCTCACGGACTAAGACAGGTACGGCGAGAGCTCAGGAACCAAAAAAAAAATGGAGCCTCGGTGGCTCGAACTCCCTGTTCTCAATGTCAATACCTTTTCACAAACAGGGAAATGGATGGACACTTAGTCGATTTGAAACGATAACTGAGTTTTTCCGGTTGAGCCACGGATGCTTTCTGACCACCTTTTCCCCCCTGGCCCCATGGCCCCGGTTGTTCATTTTGATTTTAATTATATATCCCTTGAGGCCTGGAATACACGTTTTCCTGCCCCTCGTGATGGAGACAGGCATGTGGACGCTGTTTTCGGAGTCTTCTGCACCACAGCTTGAGATACTGCAATCCATTTTGCCAACCACGTATTGCTTGGAAAGAATGGAGAATTGCAGAGATCATGAATAATTTGCGTTAGCTGTATTCTTGAAGGGTTTCCACCACGTAGGAGATGTAGCGGAGAAGTTGTGGGCGTTTCTCGACAGTGCAGCGTTGTGGTGTTTACTCCACGAAAGATGCCCTCGGACGTCCTTTCTTGCTGCAATTGCTGCCAACCACCAACGAGGCCGTTTGGAAGTTTTAAATTTCGACAGATTGTGAAACAGGCCATTGCGATGCCTTTGGTATACTCAGATTCTTGAATCTTGGTGGATACGCTTCTGCTGGAGAAGTGCGCCTTTTGCCATCGACAGGCTTACGAGGGCGACCTCCGCACCTTCCAGCATGTTTTGACAGCATCTGATGCTAAACCGGCGCCAGATTGGAACAGTATATCTTATGAATCGGCCAGTGTAATGTCATGTAATTCTCTGGTAAATGCTATACCTCCGAAATTTTGCTGCTGGCAAGGAAGCCTGCGACGCACCTGGTTCCTTGCAAGCGAGATCAGCTCTACAAAACAATTTTGCTGAATGGACGGTGTTTCTGCCGAATTCATGCCTTGCAGGTTAATCATATACCTTAGTCGAATCATGGCTTCAGCTTGATTTCATTTGGCCAAGCTGTTTGGCATAGTCGACAAGGCGGTGTACGTGGCTTCCACAGGCCTTCAAAGCATTGTAACACACATCCATGCATCAACTACGCAGTTTCGTCATGCAATATCTGTCAACGGAGCCACTCGATTTTGGCTAGGATTTGTAGAACCCTCGCAGGCAGGATGATGGCAAACGCCCTTCCTCAGCGTGCAAGGTCGAGAGCAGCGTGTGAGGCTGATCTTCTCACGTAAACGATGGCACACATCTTGAATTTGACACAGTTCACATCTCTGAGAAGTATGGTAATCTCTCATTCTGTCTGTCTAGATATCACTGCGCGCCGCTCAAGAGCTGAGGTTGGCTCAGGCTCTATGCGCCTCGCACCAAAATTTGGCGCTAGGCGACATACGCGCGAACCACAAGCTCAACCACGGTTCCACAGCCGCCACCATTCCCTCTTACATTGTACCATCGTTCTTCCACAATGCCAGTTATTCCCGAGATGCATTCCGGCGAGCAGCATGGTGTATTTCGTCTGTCTAGCCGGCCAAAGGGCGATGGCAGCTTCTGCGGCGTGTTCGGACTGTAAGATGCTTGGCAACGGCGCCTGTGCTTTTCCGTGTATGGGAAGTGTGGAACTGCAAGTCTCTGCGATTCAGGGAAGCAATATTGTGCCATTTCCAGAGAGATTTGGCTTTGCTCTGGTGAGCGGGTCACCGTGTTCTGGGCAGCACGGCATGCCTCGCAACATGCTTGGCAATCTGTGCCCACCGTCACGTGACTGTTCCTGCTTGCTTCTTATTTTGAGCCACCGCGGCACGCAATAATTCAATAAGCAGAGGCGTTGGACAGGATTTCATTGATAAGATGAAGCAAAATGAGGCTGAACTTGTGGATTCTTTACGAGCACTTGTCCACTGTCAGTGGATCTCAATATATGCTTCTGCGTCGGCGAAACAAGTGGTGTCAGGCTGTTCATGGACGGCGACAGCGCTGCGTCTCGCGAAGTGCCATACCTCTCAGAGTTATTTGCTTATGTGCGGATATTTTCGTAAGCTTAGAGATTACACGCTCGATTGCCGGATTCCTGCGATTGCAATGTGGTCAACTTTTCAGACGCTGGGTGGGTTTCCTCCATGTCTCTGCGCCAATGTTGCAGGCTACAGAAAGTATTCGTGGCCACCTTTCCGCACGGATCTTTATCAAGACAACGATAAGATACCATCTCTCACGTACTTGAGAAAGACCTATCAATGCTGCCTTAAAAGCAGGCCGGTTCAGCAAAGGGAATTGTTTGGGCACGGATTTGTTACACCATGTTTGCCTCGTTCGTGAATGCGTGGCATACACTTAAGAACAGGTTCTTCGGCGTCCATAATCTCATCCTTCTCACTTTTGCCTATCATGCAACGAGCAGGCATCGTATCTGTATGCCCAAGCGATTTTTCAATGCTACTAGGGGAATGTTGAATTACACAGGAAGCCACTTCGTAATCCGGTTTGGCTCCACGGACATCCCGGATGCCTGAATATCCTTTATGCGGCAGAACACTGCCTAGACTACCTGGAAAAATTACACGAATACTGTAATGGCCAGATGAACGCATCGCAGAATTGCTACACTCTCTAAATACTGTGATTGCTCAAAGGTTCAAAGTTGTCATCCCTATACGTGACGCTCATCTTTTGCAAGATGATTATCGCTGTTGCTGAGTATACCTTGCACACAATGGTTGCCAAGTGAAGATTTCCTGTTGACCCTGCTGCCGGTGCAACGAAATGAGGGCTCGTTTCATCCTGACCTATTGCCAAGGCCACATTTCATTTCGTCAGAAGTCAGTCTTTGCGGCTTCATCTTCTTCTTCTCCTTTTCTCTGCACAGAGAGCTAGCACCACCTCGTTTGTGAACCGTAAGTTTCCTCCAAGTTTTCTTCACCCTCCCTTTCTTACCTCTCTGTTCTCTATGAAACATCACATTGGGCTGGGCAGGCTACTTTCTGGTGGATCAGCTACAGCGATCACTGCCGGCTCTTTCTATGAACCTCTTCACACTTTCCACCAGCCCCTCAATGCCAACTGAATCTGAAAGCTAACAAGAATTCGATACTAGATACCATCACCACCAAAACCACAACCATCACCACCACTGTCACGATGCCTCCTCTCTGGGCATTACCCCACCTCGAGGAGGACCCAGGCGCAGCAGCCCTCCAGCACTGTCGTGACCTGGCAGCAATGATCTGGGCCCTCGCCGAACCCACCCAGCACCGTGAGTCCCTTCTCCCTCTTCCCTCCCTTTCCCCCTCTGCCTTTCTCGGTGCACACCAACCCTAACTATTCCCCCCCCTAGGCCGCATCTTCGGGCAGCAAATCGCGCCCCTGACCCTGCACGCCGCGGCCATGCTGTCAATCTGGCACCTGGAGCGGCTGCAGCACACGCCCAGGCTCGCCGGGACCATCCAGTCCGCGATCCGCGCCTTCGGTGCCGTCGAACCGCTGCTCGACGGCATCGCCATGCGCCACCCGCGGCAGCGGCCCTCGCAGGTCGAGCGGCTGCGGGTGCGCGCGGCGCTGGGCGCGGTCGCGGGCTTCCCCGGCTCGCGGCAGTGGGCGATGGGGCTGGCGTGCCGGCTGTGGTGGGCGGTGGAGCGGGCGCAGGTCAGGGCGCCCGGGGGCGTGTGGCGCACGCTGTGGGTGAATGAGTTGACTGGGGACGAGCTGCGGGCGTTTGCGGAGTACTTGGCGGAGGGGAGGGGGTTGCCGGGCGGTGGTTGGGGGAGGGGCGGGAGGGGGATGGGTGGAAGAGGTAGGTGATGGGAGGCACCATTGCGTCGTGGCGAGGGAGGCGGCGGCGGCGGCTTCGACTTTGACAAGGTCGAGGACGAGAACGACAACGACGACGACGACGACGACGACGACGATGACGACGAAAACTTCTGGGCTTCTTTCTTTCTCCGGCGCTCGGTGAGACTGTACGAGTAAGGGGGGCTGCTTTCACACATCAGGCTTTCGGGTGTACGAGCGTGGGGGGGTCCTTCAAAATTCCAGGCGTTCGGGTGTATGAGTAGGAACAGCTCTTCACAACATCATGGCTCGAGGGGAGAACTCCTTCAGACTACGGGGCAAGAGAGAAGACAGATTGTACGAGTCAACGACTTTACGACATTGAATGATTTCTCAGCATAGATACCCAAGATGAGCCAAATCACGCCCTCAGTGGCATTGCAAGCACCATCTGCTCTGTTTGTTTTCACATCTGATAACTCACTTGCAAGTCGTAATTCTTTCGATGCTGTGAATTGTGTCCAGTCAGTGTAGTTCACTCTCGTCGCCTGCTTGTCATGTCTGACGTCACCCAGTCAATAATTTAGTGGAGAATCAACATTGTCAACCAGATATCCCAGAGAGCCGATCCAGCGTGGATGGTCAAAACCAAAACTTGCAGAATAAAAGTGTATAGCGAGAAAGAAGCAGGTGATACCATATACGACTCAAGTTCTAATCATACAACATTCCCTGCACCGCCAACACAAGCGAACAACCCGACAAATAACCCCTTTCCTCAACCGCTATCCTCATCACTCGTACTCGCGCCCTTACCCTTCTTCTTCCGCCCCTTAGCTCCCGCCTTATCAAACTGCTCCTGCAGCTTCTTCCGCTCCGCCGCGCCGCGCGCCTGCAACTCCGCCTCGAGCGCCGCAAACTCCGCCGACTCGACACTCATCCCCCGCAAGCTCTCCAGCAACTTAATCTCCCGCGCCCACACGCCGCGGTCCTCGACCGTCTTCTTCGGGTCACCTGGGAACTTAGGGTCCGGGCGGTCGGTAGGGGTCTCGAGCACCATGGGCACGCCGACGAAGCGCGGGTCGTTGACGAGGTTGTGGAAGGCGCGCAGGCCGAGAAAGCCGACGCCGATGTTCTGGTGCAAGTCGCGGTGGGAGGCAAGGACGCCCTTGCTGTCGTTGAGGTGGACGGCGCGCAGGTAGGGGGCGCCGACGATGCGGTCGAAGGCGGCCATGGTGGCGCTGTAGGCGGCCGGGGAGCGCAGGTCGTAGCCGGCGGCAAAGGCGTGGCATGTGTCGAGGCAGACGCCGACGCGGGTCTTGTCGTCGACGAGGGCGATGACGTCGCGCAGGTCTTCAAACTTGCCGCCGATGGTGTTGGCAGACGGAGCGGCGGCCATGTTTTCGAGGAGTGTGACGACGGAAGTGGTCTCCTTGTGTGCGCGGTTGAGCTGAGCCGCAAGGCGAGCGATGGCCTCGGGGCGTGGTTTGCCGTTCGTGTTGCCAGGGTGGAAATTGTACAGGCCGATGCCTAGTCTGTCGCATCTCTTCAAGTCGTCAAGAAAGCTTGCGTACGCTTGGTCGGCCTTGTCCTTTTCTTGCGCAGCAAGATTGACCAGATAGCTTCCGTGCGGAACTATGTCTTTGCCGGGGTTGTAGGAGTGTTCTTTGCAGGCATGAACAAAGGCATCTGCATGCTCTTCCTTGAGGTCAGGATTGGCCCACTTGCGCTGCGACTTGAGGAAGCAGGCGAGACTGTTTGCGCCGATGTGAAGCGCGTTATTGACGACATTGTGAACACCACCGGCGCCCGAGACGTGGGCGCCGATGGAGAGGGCGGAGGGTATTGTGCGGGCCGCCAGAGGCATCGCTTCGGCAGCCTTTTGGTCAGCAGTCTTGCGAGGAGCGCGAGCGGGCTTGTTATCTTTAGAGGCGGTTGGACTCTTGTTGCCTTCGGTGGCTTTCTTGGGGGTACGCTTCGACGGAGGGGGTGTAATAGCCTTGGTCGGCGTTGGTGCGCTAGCTTTGGTACTGCTCTTCTTCGGGGTGCGCTTCGCTGGCGTCGTCTTGATGTCTTCTTCTGAGTCAGACTCTTCCTTGAAGCTCTTCACGACCTTGGCTCCACGCTCGGTCCGGGCACGCTTGCTCGGTGTGGCTGCAGCTCCGTTGGTCTCGTTGGCGAGGCCGCGCTTGAGTGCAGGAGGAGAGACGGCGTCTTTGGAGGAAGTGGGTGCAGGGACCGCCTGCTTGGAATCGTTCTTCATGGATGCAGCTCCAGCACGTGCCATTGAGGTCGCTTTTGCTGCTGCTGCTGCTGCTGCTGCTGCTGCTGCTGCTGCAAAGAGCGCAAATCTGGCGTCTGGTCGCGTGGGAGGACAATGCGTCATGGACGGCGGAGACGTGTCAGGGTCGCGCTTGCTCTCCCCCTTGTCCACCGCCCCCTGAATTGATGGATGCAATCTAGTCGGCCACAATCAGACATCCAATACCGCAATCCACTATGGATCAAAGACAAGAAAAAGATGACCAGGTCTTAGACGCAGGCCTTTGGTGTCGTAGTGTTGCATTATATCACTTGCCCAAAGGGTATCATATAGTCCTTGTCTCATGTCACCCAAAGCTAGCCCCAATCGATGGCAGTTCTCTGCTCACAGCGACACCGTCTGCTGGCTTCGCTCGTGGAACTTCAACGTCAATGCCGCCAGGAAGCATGGGATCTCTTTCATGCCTTCCACCCAATGCTCCACCTCGCCGCGGATCTCTGCCGCAAACCTGCTTCTCGTGCCGCCACTGATCTTCATGGTCCCTTCGTCGCCGTCGAAGAGGATGTACGCTTCTTCTTCCTCTTCTGCCTTTTTCTTCTCCGCCTTCTGCAGGTCGCCATAGTAGCGTGAGGCCACCTTGACCCGCCCATTGGGCATAAACTCCAGCTTCCACCCCAAGATGGACGCAACACTGTCATTGAACTCCATCGCCTTTCCCTGGAAGATGGTCTTCAGCCGCAGGTCATGCTTCTTCGCTGTCGCAATTTCCCGCTCCTTGTCCTCCAGGTCAAGCTTCAGTCGCTCTACCGTAGACCGGCTGACAAAGTTTTGGTCATCGCCGCTGGGCCGACTTCCTAGTTTCGCCAGCAAAGCTTCATTCTCAGAACGCAGCACGTCGAGTGTCGACTGCTTGATGCGCGCTTGAATTGCCGTAGGGTTATCCTTGAACTCCAAGACCCGCACCCGCGAAGACGATTTCAGCGCGTTCAGCTGCTTCTGTGCTACATGGAGGTCTTTCTGTAGAATTTTGCACGCACGCGTTGTTGTTGAAAGATCGTCCTGCAGGCTGCGGTTCTTCCTCGTGAGCGCACCTATGCGCTCGGTGTTTGCGGGGCTGTCGCTGCTATCCCGCGCACGCTTCAACGGGGAAGATGGCGTAGTGCCAGCAGCCGAGGAAGACGCGTTCGCCTCGAGGGCTTTGAGGGCGTCGTGGAGTTTCGTTGCTTCCTTGCCGTGCTGATCCAGTAATCCCTCTAACTCAGTGATGCGCGCGCTCTTTGTGCCATCAAATGTTTCGGGGTTAAGCTCTGATGCTTCAGTGTCAAACGTCTTCAGTTGGGCGCGGAGCAAGTCAATCTCCTTCTGTAGGAGACCTCGCTGACGCTCGAGACGAGAAACAGCCCCATCGTTGCCCTCTGCATTGCCATCAGCTGCCTCACCGGTACCAAAGGACCCACGGGCCCTCTCAAGCTCGGAGGTCAGAGCAGCCTTGTCCGCTTCAAGAGCTTCAATTTGAGAGTCTTTCGCATTCAGCTCAGGTTTCACCTGTCCCAGCTTGTCTGTCAGCGTGGCCCGCTCCATGCGCTCCTGCACAAATGCTTTAGCGAGGTCTTGTGGTGAGTCGAAGCGCATCTCCGTGTCGCCCTCGGCCGCATCCTCGAGATAAGCGGCCCACTCGCGACGCTCGTCTTCCAAGATCTGCTTCTGCAGCTGTGTCTCCGTCAGCTCCTTGCGCAGGTCATTCATGCGCGCCAGCTTGCTCTCGAGGTGCTTCTTCTCCTCTTCAACGACTTGTATGCCCTTGCTCGTCTTTCGGAAGTTCTTCAACTCGGCACGCTGCTCGTTGTTTGTGGCCTCGAGCTTCTGGATGTGCGAGACCTGTTCCGAGAGCTCACGCTTGATAACGGCCAGCGTGTCGGCGTCGCCAGTCTGCGTCTTGAGCCGCATAATCTCGTTTTCGAGTGTGCCGACTTCCTCCTCGCGCTGCGTCAGGCGCTGCTGTGCAAGCTCGAGAGCCTTGGCCTGCCGCTCGTGCTCGACGCGCGCCTCTTCGTCCGAGCGCGCGAGTGCGTCGCACTTGGCCTGCAGGTCGGATAGGTCGCGCCTGAATTGGCGGTCGTGCTCGGCACGCTCGGCTTTCTCCTCGTCGAGCTCCTCTTGCAGTGTGCTGCTGCGATCTTGTGCGGCTTTGAATTTGCGTTCTAGCGAGCCTTTCTCCTCGCTGGCGGTCTCTTGCGCAGAGCGGAGCTGTTGCGCGAGTTGCTCGTAGCGAGACGAGGCTGCGTGTGTCGACGATTCCGAGGCCTGTACACCGCTGGTCAGTCATTGCAACCTGCAGAGCGTTGACAAGAACAACACACCTGCGCTCTCTTGTAGTCTTCTTCTGCCTTGGCCTGCACAGTGCGGATTTCTTCTTGGTGCCGCAACTCTGCAAGCTCGCGCTCCTGTCTGAAAGAGTCCAGCTCATACTGCAGTTTGTGTATCTGGGCTCTGAGGTCTTCATTGCCCGCGTCGGCGCGGACGGCAGCTGATGCGCCGCCGCGGAGAGTGTCGCGGAAAGGCATTGACTCGTTGTTCGCCTCACCGCCGCCGGTCAAGAAGTCGTACTGCGGCTGCTGGTGCGTACGGGGGCGTGCCATTGTTGTCTGGTCGAGGGGAGTCCAGAGGGGCAGACGGCGTTCGGCATGTCAACAAAGAGCGCTGGGTCGCGGAGGGGCCGCGAAAACACGTGACGCCCACTGACCTCGACCCTCCCACTGCTTCTCCGGGTCAAGAACAAGTCGTGGATTTCATTAAATAATGTACGTATTGAATGGTCCGCTCCGAAGAGCATGGTAGGCGTCGTGCGTCATGCGCTTCATAACAAGATGGTTGTCAATATCTTCTCCCGCCCAAACTCCATGCGTCCATAGATCCGCCTGGTCCAAACCCTTTCCAATCAAATGCGCCAGAAAAATACATCGTGTTGAGCAGGGCAAACACATACGCGAGCAACATTCTCGCTCAGCTTGGTGGAAATCATGATACTGTTCCTAGTCGTACAAAGTCGCGTGCAGACATCACGCGTCCGCCATGTCGATGTCAATCGACGCTTTGAGGGTGTTCAGCTCTGACAATTGCTCGGCAAGCGCCTTGAAAATGTCGCCGATGGGGCATGCGTTCGATAGGATACCGTCCTTGAATGGGTACACGAGGTTGCGCAAGGCAAGGGTGTTGATGCACGTCTGGCCAATCATGTTAGTTGGGTCGTTTCGGTGCCTAGCCCGGGCTAGAAAACCACTTACCTCGATTCTCGACACTTGATGTTCGACAAAGTTGACCAAGAATCGATCAGTCACCTCACCGCCTCGCTCCTTTGTCCTTTCCAGCAATGCCGTCTCTGGCGGCTTCAGCTCCTGGGCATCCCTGCACTCCAGGGTGCTACAGAGCATCTCCAGACGAAGACTAATATTCCACAAGTCCCACACGTTGTCGAGGTCGATGGTCAGCTGGCTGTCCCTAGACTTGAATCTCTGGTTCTCGCTCGACGCCTTCTCCGCCTCGAGGCGCTGCTGTTGGATGACGAGTCGCCCAGCAAGTGTGTGGGGGTACATCAGGTAGATGTACTCAGGGTTTTCGAGGCCCTTCAGACGCCGTTCTCCCAGATCTTTGACCTCGAAACCGTGGCTGCTGAGCGACCTCAGCTCACGCCTGATGGTCTCATTCAACAAATTCTCTTGCATCTGGTCTTCCGAACTTGCAGAGTTCGACCTGTCGGTTTCAATATGCGTTTCGAGAAGCCGTTGCACCTCGGCGATGAAGTCAGAAGATACAGTGATCTGACCTCCATCCGCAACCGAGGCAATACGAGCTGCCCGATTGACCATCGGACCAAAGTAATCCATGCGTCGTGTCACCGGGTCCACCTCGCACACGGGTTGACCCCAGTGCGCGCCCATACGTACGGAGAGACCCTTGAAGAGAATCGTGCCGTCGCTGTCACACACTTCCTGGCCACTTACGCTCGACAGAATCTCCTGTGGCCACTCCACATCCAGCAGCAGGGCCTGGATGGTGAAACACCAGAGCAACGCTGAAGTGACCGTGGGGAATGCCACCATGAACGAATCACCTTCCGTCTTGACCTCGTACCCACCAATCAGACGCAGCTGTCGCCTCATCAGCTCATTGTGCTGCTTGATTGCCGATCTCATGGCAGTGGGATATGTCTCCCAAAGAAGCGTCGAGTTCTTGATGTCGGTGAAAACGAGGGTAATCTCGCCCACAGGTGCCTCGACCTCCTGATCCAGTCTCGCAAGCTTCGAGTCAAGCGTTGTGTCGCGTCCACGCTTGCCGCGTCGGGTAGCCGTGAACTCGTCAGGCAGTCCTGATGGGCCCATTGACATGCTATGTGTACGGTAGCGTGCTCGTTCTTTCTTCCTCAGATCACTGACACCTATCAGCATCACGGTAATCTTTCCAGATGCTCCAAAGGCAATGGCTAGATCACGGAGCTTCTGTGCGGCACGCATAAGATCGCCACGTTCCGAGCGGGCCAAATCGACGGCGAACCCGGGTGTGAGGTACTCCCATAGCTCGCGTGATGCGAGAAGAATGATTTCGTCCGACTCGGTGATTGAAACCTTGGAGAGGTACGGCGCAGCAATGACGACTGGCGTCATATGAATGAATCCAAATGCTCTAGAGACATCGAGGACATCGTTCAATTTGCCTTGCCTTGACACGTAGCCCCCAGCTTCTCGAATGCGCTGACGTTCTTGTGCGTCGGCCGGATCATGCTTCTGGGTGATGAGACGATGGCTGCCCTCAGACTGGATGAGCAAGGCTTGCGCATCGCCAATGTTGGACACGTAGAGGTCCATGCCATGAATGTAGAATATCGTAGCAACAGCTCCCGCCTGGAGATCATCAATACTGAGGGTCGGGGTCGTGATAGAACCTCGATGGGCAGACTGCATGCTGCGTCGATCCTTGGACTCCGGGCTAGAGGTTGCCCAGCCCGCGAGCTCCTTGTTCAGAGCCAAGTAGGTACGTCGCAGTGCGTCGAGAGGTGTCTCCCCGTCCTGCTTCCGCCTCATCTCTTCTTCAAAGAAATTTCTGAAGTTTTCTTGCAAATACTTGACAATCTTGGAGCCACTGTTTGCTTGAGCCACGCCATCAAAGAGACCGATGATGATCTCATCATCGTGTGACAGCCTGGGGACCACAAAATCCCAGGTGGACAAGTGCTCATTTCGACCCAAGTAGTCCGCCATGCCGTAAGACATTGTACCTATCGCAGATCCCGAGGTACGGACGCGGCGGTCTTCACTTTGATCTGGCACCTTCTCAGTCATGAGCGTCACATCCATTAATCCAAGGATGCGCAAGCTGTGCAATACGCTAAAGTCTGTGAGGTTTTCCATCTGTCTTGATCTGTCAGAAACGGGTTGAGGCTTGATTTCTAATCGCTTGTTCCCAGAAAGCGTCAGGTGCTTCAGGTTAGGGTTGCAGTTCCAGTTCCAGTCGTATGGCCAGTTGGCCAAGTTGTACTTCAAGGAGTTGCTGGCAACGTCTAGGACAGTTAGCCTTCGTGCCTTACCCAACTCAGCAGGAAGGACTTGAAATTTGTTATTGTTGATGTGGAGCACCTTGAGCTGGCCCAGCTCTTCCAAGTCGTCGGTCGGTAGAGATGACAGGTCGTTTCCGGACAGATATAGCTCGCTGAGGCCTGGCAACCGGCGCAGCGTGCGGTGGGGAATCTCGTAGAGTTCGTTGTATGAGAGATTGATGACTCGCAGATCTGGCAGAGACGCTATTTGCTCGAATACTTCGTCCTGCAGGCGGTTATCTGCCAAGAGAAGTTGCCGGAGAGAACCAGTCATCGTATTTGCAGATCTCGAAGAGGCGATAGAGCCTTTCCTTGTCTGCGAGGACAACATGCTCTCGGTCGGGGTGCGCGACAGGATAGATGGCTTGCGCGAGCTGACACTCTGTCCATACATTGAGGCTACAGAGTTCTTGCGCGCCGTGTTGCCGGGCGAGCTGTTGGCAATGCTCATATAACCTGAGGCAGCGCTCAGACGTCGCGGTGGCGGGAAATCACCAAGCTGATCCAGCTCTTCTTGACTGGGGCTAGTTGAGATGGGAGTAGTGAGGGAGCCGTTCTGGTCGAGTTGATCGAGGCCCGCAAGAGCTGCGTGGGTCGGCGGTTTGGGAAATGCGTCAAGGATATTCGATGAAAGGTTCAGGGTTTCAAGTTTTCGGCAGTACCATAACTCTGGCGGCAGCAGGTTGATATTGTTCTCTCTGGCGTCAAGAAACCTCAATTCGACAAGACGACCTATCTCGGTGGGCAGAGTGGAGAGGGCATTCTTGGCAATGCTTAGATGTTCCAGCTTCTGGAGAAGTCCGATCTGGGGGGTAAGGGCTGCAAGGTGGTTCTTGTTGAGTATCAGCCTCGTCAAGCTGGGACATGACTGGAACAGCTCGTCAGGTAACTGTGCTATCTGTGCAGATGCCAGACTCAGCGTTGAAAGCGTTGGCACGGCGTTGCTCAGTGTAAATCGAGTTATTGGATTGTGATCGAGATACAACACACGTATCTTGGCAAATGAACCGTCGAATGATGTGATGAGGTTGTGTCCAGCCATCAAAGTGTCCAGGTTCGGAAGTTTGGAGAGCGCATCAATGTTGTCCGTCGCATTGAAACGGATGTCAACCTCGCGGAGGTTGGTGAGATTGGCAATTGTATCCTCACGTCGACCCGAAAGTTTGTTGTTGTTGCACCATAACTTCTCGAGATTCTCCAGCCGGCCAATATGGGGCAGACTTGTGAGCGCGTTGAAGCTGATGTTGAGATCGACCAGCGTGATGATGTCGCACACAGCCTCCGGCAAGTCTGGCAAGAAGTTTGAAGACAGGTCCAAGCTGCGTAAACTCTTGAATTGCGCGAACCCCGCAGGAATAGATGTCAGCCTATTGTTAGCCAACCTAAGGCTAGCAAGCGCTTCAAGCTTGTGTAAGTCTGCCTGTTCCAGGCTCTCCAATCGATTGTTGGATATGTCCAATACAGTGAGTTTGCTCGCGAGGCTGAAGCTGGCAGGTAGGCGCCATGCTTCATTTCCTGTGAACCTGATTTCACGCAACCCAGTGCATCCTTGGATGAAATCCTTGGGTACGTCCAATGACAGGTTGCGGGAGAGATTCAGAAAAACGATTTCGCTGTTCTTCTGATACAGGGCAATGGGAATGGTAATGAGATTTCGCCCAGCCAGGTCAATGTTGACAAACTTTTGCATCTTGTTGAATCCGGGATCTTTCTCCAGACTCGAGTAGCCGACCATGCTGGCGGGCAAAAAGTTGAACCGGCAGAGATAGCTGTGGTCCTCACGACCGAGCTCTTCAATCCGATCTGCTTCATTGTAGCCGGCCTGCTCCAAAAGCTTCCGTTGAATGGCAATCGGCCGCTCCCCCGGCTCCAATTGGCGAGAGGTGTCGTGCTTTCGCATGATGATGTGATGGCTGTTGAGATCCTCTTTCGGTAGAGTTTTCTTGCCGAGGATCTGGATCATCTCCGCGACTGTTGTGTTGTATGGGATTGACAGAGTAGCAAAGGTGGAATCAGAGCGGAATATTCGGATGCAGAAGGGAATGCCCATGCCGCCGTCAGGAGATTCTGCAACATTCTTTTCATCTTCGAGCTTGCCATTTTGTGCTTCGTGATCAACGCGTTTCACCGCCCAACTGTCGGGAGCATCCCATGCAGCTTGGCCGTCAGGGCCGACGCTCTCCGGGGCGACCTCCTCGACCAGACCGAGGGCAGACGCACTAGGCTTTACAACTGGAGGTGGTGCATTTGGATCCGAGACAATGCCTTCCATGCGCGAGAGATCCGTATCCAGATTCCAGAGCGCTTGGGTGGCATTTGTTTCAGAGCTCGCATAATTTGGGTCTTTGGCGATGGGAATGTCGGAGCTCAAGCCTCGCTTTGACTTGAAAGGTAAACGCGACCCATGCTTGCCCTGGAAGGTGGAGACACGGCCCAGCGCGGGGCCCATGGTAGCATCCGCAACGCTGTTCTGCCTTCCTGGAGCGGCAGGCTTGGGCGTTTGGTCTGGACTCTGTTGCTGCAATGAAGCTGAGGAGGCACCAAGACTCTTCAGACCATCTGGAAAGATGCCAGCTTTGTCGCCACCTTTGTTCCGATGGCGAATCCTGTCGAGGAGCGAACGTCGATGATGAGAACTATCGGCGGGCTTTGAAGAGGAACCTTTGGGATCCGCTGAGACACCATCTGTCTGCGAAGACATTGTCGTAACGCGCATGTCGGAGGTAGTTCGGGAGAGGGGTGCAGAAGGGGTGTGGGAGGTGTTGCGACGTAGGGCGGGGAACGTCTCAGATCTTGGAGCAGCGCTCAAAGCGAAGTCACCTTCGGAGGGTAGGGCAACGCTCTTCTCGGAGCTCAGGTCGCGCCGGTGACGATGGGCATGACCGGGAAGATGAAGGCGATGTTGGCTTTCTTTCGCTGCTACCTTTGCCGTGCTTTGCTGCCTATTGCGCTCGGACAGTGGTTCCTGCAGGTCCTCACGGATTGGCGCATCGCCAAAGTGGCTAATGTCCTGGGCGTCCTGGAAGAGCCAAGGTGTAACCTCGCTGGAGGGTTGAGGCGATCTTGGCCTCGAGGGACCGGGCGAAGGTTGCGTACTGGGCAAGGCACTGCCGATATTGAAATATGACTGCCGCCCCCTTGGTCCATCTCTTTCGCTGGGTGTGGTAGGACTGGAGGGGGGTAGGGTGGGTGTTTGTGCAGTGTCTGGGTCCTCGCCAAAGAAGCCTTGCAGCTTTTTGTGAAGGGTCTGGGATTTCCGGCTGGAGGAGTCTGTGCTGCTGACAGTGGACGCACCACTTGCGGCCGAGGGTCTTCGGTCCTCGGACTGAGACTTGAAATCCTGGGCGATGTTTGGCGTGGACTGTAGACGGCCCCATAGCTGCTGAGAGGGATTCAGATGACCGGCACCGCCAGCCGAGGAGGAGGAGGAGCCCTGGCCGGACCAGCCGGGGGTCACAGGGACAGAGCCAGTTCTCATGGTCGATGTGGTGGCGTTGGAAGCTACGGCGGCGTCAATGCCTCGCATGCGGTCATTGAAGGTATCGGCTTCGTCATCGTCCCAGGGGGCAATATCGAAGCGGTCGTTGCCAGTACCCGGCGAGGTGGCTGGTCTTGAGCCTGGAGAGACTTCTGCGTCGTATTCGAATCTGTCAGGCAAAACCGAGTTAGCCAAGACATGATCTGGGTGGTGATGGGGCCGAGACAGCGGCGGATGTCTCAAGCACGGGGTTTTGTGTCTGTGTACGTGCAGCGGTAAGGTCATACCTCGATCGATCATGCGGGAAGATCTTGACAGGGGTACCGCGCACGTTGTCAAAGGCGCCGCCCTTGACGGTGTCGTCGGAGTGCCAGCTCTGGGCGCCGGTGCTGCTGCTGGAGCCATGGCGGGCTCCTGTCACAGGCATGGCGGGTGAGGGGCGCGGACGGCGGGAGGGCGCGATGGCCGTGGAGGAGCCAGCGCGCGCGAGGGCTGCGGCGGGCGCGAGTGGTATATACGTCGAGCTGGGGCGGAATGCAAGGCGGGGAGGGCGCTGCGGAGCGGCTTTGTCATGAGCTCAAGGCGGGCGTGTGCCAGGCGCACCGCATCAGGGAGAGGGCAGAGACGGCAGGAGCACCGTGTCAGTGCGGCCGTCGAGTAGTCGTGGGCCTGTGCGGCGGGCGAAGCATGAAGCGGGCGCTGGAGGAGCTGGTTACGCAGGCGGGCGTCGTTGACGTCGGCGTAGGTGGTGCAGCAGCCTCTCGTCCGCCGGCGCAGCTGCTGATGCTGCGGTTGGCTGGCGGCTGTGGGCTGCTGACCTGCCGCCGGCTGCTGCTGCTGCTGCTCCGCCCTCTAGGCCGCTTCTTCGGGCCGCCGCTGCCGCCCTGTAGGGACAACCTGGGAGCCCTTGCAGAGCAGCACAGCGGCCTTTCGCGCTTCCTCCCCCCCCNCCCCCCCCCCCCCCCCCCCCCCCCGAAGGGAAAACACTGATGCACACAAACATCCACACGCTCACTCATCCCAACAACCTCTTTGTGTCTCTCCGCCTCTACCCCGCCGACTGCTACCCTCCTCCGCCCGCCAATTGCCCCTCCGCCCACACTATTTCTCTCCTCGCACGACTCCGACTATGAACGCCCCGCAATAATGGCAGAAGATGGACAGTGAAACGGCACACGACTCCGACGGACCCCCCAGCCCGCAGGATCCACCACCCCCCGCCGCACGCCAGCTGCCCGACGATCTGCCCAAGACGCTGGACGACCGCCGTGCCACCTACCTCGAGCAGGGCGAGGAGTACTACGACGCCTGGCAGCAGCAAGCACACTACATCACCACCCCCGCCCCGAAGCCCTTGAGCTTCAACCTCGCCCTCGCCGACCCTGCAGAGGATGCCGATCTCGCTCGGCCCTCCCCGAACCCGCTGCTGGACAAGATGCTAGCAGCCCAGGCCCAACACCGTGCCGATGGCGCCGGCCCCGACGAAGAGCAGATCGCAACCGACCCCCAGGTGCCCGACGCTGAGAAGAAGCTTCTGCTGCAGCGAGCCCTGCACATGGCCGCCAGCAACGGCGACCTGGACCGCCTGGAGCGCCTCCTCGACGGCTCGCCCAAGCAGTATCTCGACATCAACGGCCCGGACGATGAGGGTGCACCGCCTCTGATCTACGCGAGCTGTTTCGGCCACGCCGACCTCGTTGTGGCGCTCCTGGACGCCGGCGCAAAGGTCGACGAGCAGGACAGACACCAGTGGACCGCCCTCATGTGGGCCACCGCCAATCGCCACGGAGACATTGTCAAACTGCTCCTCGAGCGCGGCGCATCTCCAGACCTCAAGTCGTCCTCGGGCCGCACCGCCTTTGATTTTGTGCCGCCCGACAGCGACATCTCCGAATATCTACACGAAAATGGCTACCAGATCGGCAACACTGGCATTGGAGACGATTTCTACAGCACCGGCTTCTCCCAGGACCGCTTCGAGGAGGAGATGGCCGAGAACGAGATGCGGCGGCGCATGGCCATGGAGAGCGCCATGAACCTCGAGGTCGATCTTGGCAACCTCGGCCTCGACGAGCAGCCCGAGTCGCCCGGCGAGATTGAGGATGGGCATGATTTTGTGTGGGACCGATGTCTGAATGATCAGATGTTTGTTTTCCAAGAGGCCGAGCTCAGCGCCATCCTCGACATCATCATCACAAACATGCAGCCGCAACGGAGCCCTTCGCAGAAACCAGTGCCCGCCAACGTCCTCTTCCTTGGCGCACGCTACGCCCACTACCACGCCCACCCCGAACTGCTGGATGCATTCCTCCGCACGGCGCTGGACAAGATCGACAACGTCATCGAGCGACACTTTCAGGACATGACGATGCAGGCCTTCTGGCTCTCCAACATGACTCTACTTTTGCACTACCTCAAGAAGGACCCTGGCACCATGCAGGCCACAACAGAATATCAGCAGCACATTTCAGAACTGATCAACGAGATCTTTGTGCTCATCATCCGAGACGCTGAGCGCAGGATTGACAATATCCTCGACACGGCCATACTGGATCACGAAACGATTCCCGGTCTGCAGGTTGATTTCCAGTCCGAGTGGAAGATCTTCAAGTCGAAAAAGAAGGCCGAGGAGCCCGAGTCCCTAGAGAAACGCGTGAGACCAGAATCTCCAAAGAAGAGGGCGAGGATTGCGCCTCGAAACGTCACATCCCTGCTGTCTTCGACGCTCTTTGTCCTCGACCTATACGATGTTCACTCAGTCATCACGGCGCAAGTACTCGCACAGCTGCTCTACTGGATGGGAGCAGAACTTTTCAATCGCATCATCGGCAACAAGAAATACCTCGCGCGAACAAAGGCGATGCAGATTCGCATGAACGTGACGGTGCTGGAGGAGTGGGCACGGAACAACAACCGCCAGCCGGAACACTACGAGAATGGCTCCAACCTGGCGACGGGTGAGACGACGGCCGACTCTGCACGTCAATACATGGCGCCCGTCGTCCAGCTGCTGCAGTGGCTGCAGATCTTCTCGGCCTTGGGGGACAACTCAGAGTCACTGGAAACCACAATCCAGCAGATGACGCGTCTTTCGCCGCAACAACTGATCCACGCTGTGAAGAATTACCGGGCTGAGGTTGGGGAGCCTGGCCTACCCAAGCCGGCAATGAAGCGACTGCAAGAGTTGCAGAAAGGGTTCGCCGAGCGAAAAGCACGGCGCAAGTCACAGATGCACCCGGGCAGAGTTCCACAGTCTCCCATCAGAGACGTAGAGTCCGAAGAGAAGAATGGCGAGCGTGACGCAGAGGACGACATTCCAGAGCACTTGATCATGGACCCGTCGCTCATGCTCCCATTCATCCTGCCGACGTCAACAGACATGCTCATCGGCTTTGGCGCAGGGTTCGGAGGCGTCAACCGCGAACGAGAGCGCAAATACACGCCAAACGTCCCGCCCGAGTTTCTGGCCAAGCTAGACTTGAGTGGCGCGAAGAACGGCAGCAGCGTCTACGAAGGCCAGAACTTCGACAATGACAATGAGACCGACGAAGACGACGAACAGGAAACAGAAGAGGAGGGTGAAGACGAAGACGAGAAGAAGCAAGTGGCCCACGAAAGCGACAAGGAGGAGCAGAAGTGAAGAGTAGATATACCTTGGATAGACGTTCCCAGGGCTCTCATGCTCCCGCAACCTTATACATTCCTCCAGAAAGTCTTGTCCAGATATAGCCGAATGAATGAGGCGCCCGGCCATAACACAAGGCGGTATGCATTGTCCATCGGCGAGAGTTTGTGACCGTTGGCAGAGCCGCAGATTTGCGGGCGACGGCGGTCTCCGAAGGGTTCAACTCGCCCCACCCAATGGCAGCTGCTGCCCCGCCAACCATTTCAACTGCTCTGATCTTTTTCTTCTTTCTCCTTTTCTTCTGTGTCAATAGTTGCGACGTGCAGGTTCAGAGTCCAAGCTGCGAAACCATGGAAGTTCGTACAACACCTTCAGAAGTCGTTCACGACACAATCAAAGCTGCAGCCAGCCAGATACAGCCAATCGCGGCCGAAGATATCTCCAAGACGTTTGGAACAGACAGCATCGGTAAGCAACGCAGCCCACGGCAGTGCAGGGGATCCAGGCTGACGCTCTGGCTCAGATCTCATCTCCAAGCCCCTTGGATCACGCATCCTCTCCATTTCAGACGAGTGGTTTGCTGCTGCCGAGAACCTTACCACTCCCACCCCGCCGATCACGCGACCCGGTACCTTCACTTTCGCAGGTGCTTGGTACGATGGATGGGAGACGCGCCGCCACAATCCCAAGCCTTTTGATTATGTTGTCTTTCGTCTCGGTGTTGCCAGTGGCTATGTCAAGGGCATTGAGATCGACACCGGCTTCTTCTCCGGCAACCAGGCTCCCGAAGTCTCCGTTGAAGCCTGCTTCTCCGACAATGACGATGCTGTCAAGAGCGAAGACTTCAAGGGCTGGTCAGAGATCCTCCCCAAACAAGAATGTGGCCCGGCCTGCCGTCAGGCGTGGAAACTTGTGAACCCTCCCCAGACGCCCTTTACACACGTCCGTCTGCTCATGTGGCCAGACGGTGGCATCGGCCGCTTCCGTCTGTACGGCAATGCAGTGCCGGTTTTCCCTCAGGATACGGAAGCAATTTTTGACTTAGCAGCGTGTGTCAACGGTGGCGTTGCAGTGCGCTGCTCCGACCAACACTTTGGAACGATAAACAACCTGATCTTGCCGGGCCGGGGTGTCGACATGGGCGACGGCTGGGAGACCAAGCGCAGCCGTGGCGTTCACATCGACTGGACCATCATCAAGCTCGGCGCAAGTGGCGAGATCACAAAGCTGGTGGTCGACACGGCGCACTTCCGCGGCAACTTCCCTCAAAAGGTGCAGATATATGCCGCTGCTGGCCCCGAAGAGCCTACGGCGGACGACTACGAGAAATGGACGGAGGTCTTGAGCCCACAACCATGCGGGCCAGATAAGGAGCACGAGTACGAGGGTCAAGTGTTGAACGAGGTCGTTGGCAAGGTATACAGGTTCGTGAAGCTAGTCATCATCCCCGATGGCGGCGTCAAGAGAATCAGGGTGTTTGGAAAGCGAAGGACGTGAGAGCTGTGCTCGTGGCTGGAGCAATTCAGGAAGCATATTGAGCTAGCGACATTACTCAGCGCGGGATACCCACCATAGAAAAGCAAAGTTATTCTTGTTTTCGTTCATGGTTGTCACGTAAATGGGTGCATGTCTTCCGTGTTTCGGCGCCGGACTTTGTTCTTCGGTAATAGCACGGATAGCTACCCTTGTTTCCCCAGATCAAAAATTTGCAGGGTAAGGCGCGTCCAGCCACCTCACTCACCTTTCCACTCTTCCATCTCCACCACCTCGACAGCATCGCGAACATTATTCTGCGTTCGTAGATCGTTGGCAGTGCGCCGCTTCTCAATGTTGTGCTGATGGGCAACTCCTCCAGCCAATTACCCCCCGAAGATCCTCATCCATCAGATCGCATGCCGCGCAACTCCCAGCCATCCAGCGCGCATCTTCAACCGCTGCCCGGCTCGTCACAGGTCATTGGCGCGACGGCTGACGGTCCTAACGACACGGCCTTGACACCTGCGGAACGCAAACGCGCAAAAGCGGAGCGCAAAGCAGACCGAGCCGAAAGAAGAGCGCGCAAACAAGCCCGTCGCGAGGAGCGAGCTCGAAGGCTGACCGACGTTCCTGCCACACCCGACTCACAACAGCCACAGTCGTTCTTGCCTCCTTCGTCAAAAGCATCAGCTTCCATGGCGCCCAGAAACAATCGTCACGCGGGGCCTGCGATCTCTAGTGTGCGCCCTGGAGTCAACTTCGCCATTGACCCTGCCCTTGAGTCTCTTCGACACGAAGGCATAGCTAGTGCCGAACGGTCCACAGCAAATATGATAGCTCCTATGGCTAATATGGGAGCACTAGCAGCCGGCGCGCTCACGGACACGTTGCCGACGAAAAAGAAGAGAGGGCGCAAGAGCAGGAAGGAGCTTCAGGCCCAGGAACTAGCTCAAGAGCAGGCAGCCAGTGCGTTGAGCCAGCAACATGAAGATGAACAGCAACCATGGGATGGTTCAACGCTGCTGTCTCAGCTTGCTGCTGCGGCTGTCGCTGGTCAAGAAGAACAACAGCTGCTCCAACAAGAAGCAGATGCATCTGCTGCGCAAGGGAGGAAACGAAAACGCCAGAACGCCGCGAATGGAGAAGAGCTGGGAGTGGCTGAGAAGCCAACCAAGAAGAAAAAGAAATTCGCGAAACGCACAGATGGAGCCATGTCACGCAGCGCCAGTCCCGACGATGAGGAGGGAAAACCACTCCCAGAATCGGGAACATTCCAGGAAGTAGAGCTCAAAATGCTCGACAGCTTTATGGACCAGTGGGAGCACGATCACGCCATGACGCGCGCCGAGCTTGCGGACATGGTTCAGTCCAAGCATCGTGGCAACGAAGACGCAGAAGGGAGCTTCTGGGCCCAGGTGTTTGATCTACTGCCTCGACGTAAGGATAGACGTTCGATTCGCCTGACCTGCCGCCGACGCTATCATAACTTTCATCGCCGTGGAACGTGGGAGCCCGAGGATGACCAAATGTTGAAGGAGGCATATGATAGGCAGCCTGCCAAGTGGACCAAGATTGGCGAAGCCATCAACCGCATGGCTGAAGACTGCAAAGATCGCTACCAGAACTATCTTGCTTGTGGCGACCGCCGACGCACGGGCGATTGGACCGAGAAGGAAGAGATGGCTCTCTCGTTAGCGGTTGAGGAGTGCAAGCGCGCCGTCCGGGAGGAGGCCAAGCAAGATGCCGAGAAAATTGGCGCGCAGTTCCGTGACGACAAAGACTGGATGGAGTATATTAGCTTCAAGTCGGTTAGTCAGAAGATGGACTACGGGCGCAGCGGCCTTCAGTGTCGCCAGCATTGGAAGCGTATGCAGACACGCGAGAACAAGAGAGTCAATGGAGGCGACGGGCAGAAGAAGAAGACGTGGCGTGACACTCAAGCGGCCGACAACTTCAAACGCATGCTGCCCGGCGACAAGTACCAGGTTCTACTCTTGATTCAATCTACAGATACCTCAACCGAGGATAACATTCCCTGGAAGCTATTGACGCGCGACAATCCAGATTCAAAATGGACGACAAAGGACAGGAAAGTGGCTTTTGAGAAGATGAAAAAGCTCATTCCACCGCAATCCACTCTGCCAGATGAACTGAACGCTTTGATCGCGCACTTCCAGGAACATCATGGTAATGACCTCGATCTTTTCTACACTGGTCCTGTTCGTTCTCAAGACGCGCCTCGCAGGCCGGGGGCCAGAACGATAGACAGTGACAACACTCCTGCCGCACGTATTCGCAAGGGGCAAAAGTCCAAGGGTCAGCACAAGAGTGCGCAAAAGGTCACAGCATCGGACGACGACGAAGGCGAGACTCAGGCGGACGAAACCGCCATTGACCCGGCTCTTGAAGATACCACCATGCACGATGAGGAATCAGAGCTGATCGGGCTAGGTGGTCGGGGCGGACACAAGAGGAAGGGCAAGAAGGTGCGCAAGACCAAGATCCACTTGGACGAGCAAGACTCGGATGACGGGCTGCCCATGCCTGAGCAGGGAGACGATGAGCTGTGATCCGGTTGACAAGTGAGCCAAGGCGCGACCTTGCTGTAGGGAGGAGATTAGATGATGAATTGGACGGATTGATGCGAAAATGAATACTTACCAGGTACACTTAGCGTTGAGTCGAATGAAAAGTATATCCCTATATAACGCCAATAACGCTGTGTGCGGAGGACACCCAAGCCCAACACCTTCCATCCATAAATATTTGATCCTTTTAGATGATTTCGATGTGTTCATCTACAAATCTCTGTGCTTTCCAGAAATGCCAACCCTTGTCTCGTTTTCGCGGGCAAGGAGTGCGACAACAAGACCGCTGCACGTGACAAGATCTGGCCAGACCGCCACACCGTTTTTTGACAGCAGCCACATCTGACGGAGGCTCATCGAGTCACCTTATTGGCCAATTGAACCTACAGGCTTGGAAGTACACAAAGTACATGGCTTCATTTTTGAAGGTGGTGCAGCCAGCCCAAATCTCACGAGTCGCATCAGGAATTGCCTGTTCATATACACGAGGCAGACTTGGTCCTCAAACAGCATCACGCACAATGGCATTCGCAGCCCGCAAGAAGGACGCCGCAAGGACCGACCAGGTACTGACCCTCTCCTGCCCCGACAGACCTGGCATCGTGCACGCAGTGACTGGGCTCCTGGCCAATGCGGACCAAAACATTCTCGACTCGCAGCAGTACTCCGACCCAACATCCCAAAAGTTCTTCATGCGCGTGCACTTTGACAACAACACAGCGTCGGCCGACGCCGCCCCCAAAGACCTGCAGCCGGCCTTCAACGACCTCGCAGCCTCGATGAAGATGGAGCTCGACGTGCGCCCCGTCGCGCAGAAGCCGCGCGTCATGATCATGGTCTCGAAGATCGGACACTGCATCAACGACCTGCTCTTCCGCGCCCTCTCGACGGGCCAGCTGCCCATCGAGGTCCCGCTCATCGTCTCCAACCACTCCACCTTCGCCCCGCTCGCCGCCTCCTACGGCATCCCCTTCCACCACCTGCCCGTCACCCCCGCCACCAAGGCCGTCCAGGAGCAGCAGATCCTCGACCTGCTCGCCCTGCACTGCGTTGATCTCGTCGTCCTCGCCCGCTACATGCAGGTCCTCTCGCCGCGCCTGTGCGCTGCCATGTCCGGCCGCATCATCAATATTCATCACTCGTTTCTGCCGTCGTTCAAGGGCGCTAAGCCGTACCATCAGGCGTACGAGCGCGGCGTCAAGATCATCGGCGCGACGGCGCATTTCGTCACTGCGGATTTGGATGAGGGGCCGATTATCGAGCAGCGCGTGGCGAGTATTGATCATACGATGAGTGCCGAGGAGTTGGTTGAGGAGGGGAGTAATGTGGAGAGTTTGGTGCTGGCGGCGGCGGTGAAGTGGTATGCGGAGCGGAAGGTGATTTTGAATGGGACCAAGACGGTCGTGTTCAAGTAGAGCCTTGTCAAGAGACTTGGGTTGAGGTGGTTGAAGTGTACATAGTTATGTTTCCTATTGGACGATGTATTGCGTCTGTCAGGAGTGATGTAGAGAATCATGTGTCTTTCGTCAACATTTCCTTTGCGACAAGGGATCAATGATTATTCTGGAATGCGCTTCTTTAAATAGAGATACTTGAACAAAGTACTTGAATATATCACAGCAGTAGTTGAGGCCAAACAGAAAACAACTATGGCTTATTATGCAACTGTTCAATATGACATGTGAGCAGATGTTCGAGATTCGTAGATTACCTGCCGTCTGCCGCAATCGTTTGATCAAACTCTCAACCAAGATGGATTCATCGTGCAAAAAAGAAACGAAAGCAGCTATTGCACCGTCTATGTGTCCTATAAGAGGATACATAGATAGACAACCGCTACAGCGGCCAAATAGACGGGAAGAGGACGAGCCAAAAAAAAAAAGACAAAACCATACATCCGATGCCAGGCGAGAAATTTGAACCTGTGACATCGGATGCCGGGAAAACCCCTTAAGGGATTTTAGACTTATTTAAGTACATCCTGAACTTTTGGACTTCAACTTCATGCGGCCGCCGTAAGCCGCACCAAGACCCCTCGGCCATTTGAGGACTTAGGAGGGAGATGTACTTGTTGGTTGCACGGGGAGAAGGTTATATTAGTGTTCAACTGTGGTCGCTCTGCCGGGTCCATTGACATCAACGGCTTGAAAGTGGTCGACCAAGCCTGCAATTGATGTATTGAATCCATTCAGACTATTCGCATTGCTGAGTGTGCATCGTTGCCTAGATGGCTCATGCTGATAGCGTAGAGAGTTTTGCTAATTTTTGAGTAAATGTCTTGGTGGGCTAGAATCGAATGGTGCCTGCGGATTGACACTCTGGCAGATTGAGTCCAGGTGGCCCGCCTTCTTCGGCATTTACCATTTACCCTATCCGCAATCCAGCAGATTCTTAGGTTCTTCGTCAAGCATCGCAGACCATGTACTCTCACGCCGAATCCAGTTCGGTGAGGGTTGTATCATGACATACCTCTGTAAATTGTGTCTATTCAGCTTCTAGAAACGATGTTTGGATCAAAACTGGGGCCCCCCTGAATTGCTGATCGGAAGCAAGGATCCGGCGGCGGCTCGTACCGAACGAGGGTGAGCTTCCCCACAATTTGGCTGCATTAGTGAGGCGAAGCAGCAATGACAGTCTGGCGAGAAATCTTTGCTAAATTGCCAGATACACATAGACGCCGTGCGATCCTAGGGGAAAAGGATATCATCACCAAAGTTCCGATGGGAATTGCTGCCTGGCACGGCGGCAATGGGTCAAGCCGAGGCGTCTTCAACGTCATAGCGCAGATCAGAGTCTACGTAGCTCAAAGAAGCTCCATTGGTCTTTTCGATGCCTCTTTCCTCTCCTGAACATTAATTCTCTATTCAAAGATCTTCTGACTGTCTAATTGATTCATTCGACTAATTCCCGTATACAAGAAAACACCGCACAAGATGTAAGTGTACCTGCTCAATGGGGCCCACCCCCACCATTTGACTCCCATCTCAGGACCAGCCTCGCAACCTCCCTCGGCCTGCGCGCCGCCAGCTTCGGCGACTCGATCCCCTCGTACAGTGCGCACTTCATCATCGCCAACTTCGTGCTCTCGTATGCGCTGCTGTCGACGCGCGGCGGCAAGATCCGCGCCGGCATCGACAACAACGTCTCGCCGCGCTCCGACCTCGACGTGGCGGGCGAGGCGGCGGTCAAGGCGGGCAAGCTGACGCGCGCCGACCTCGAGAAGCTGCGCCGCCGCCAGGCTGCGCACGAGAACGCCGTCGAGAACTTCCCGTTCTTCGTGGGTGCGGTGCTGTTCGCGCATCATGCCAACTTGCCCACGCAGCAGATCAACAAGTACGCGCTTGTTTACACGCTGGTGCGCATTGCGTATGCTGTGGCGTACGCGCAGATTACGGATAAGTCGGCCAGTTACTTCAGGAGCGCGCTATGGTGGACGGGTAATGTTACTTGCTTCCGGCTGTTTTGGTTCGCGGGCAAGGCTCTTAACACCAAGTTGGGCTTGTAGAGGAGCTTAGCTGTTTGTAGGATGTTGTACAAACCTCATCTTGAATACAGCTCGGTATTTACAGTGGCTAGTCTACCGGCCTTCTAGGGAGTAGTAACTGTTTCCTCTGACACGACCTACGACTTCGTCCCTCACCGTCACCATGCCGCTGTAAGCATGGACCCTCTTCCTTGGAGTCTCCATCGATGCAATTGAACTCTTGCGACTTCCGCCCGTAGACCCTGCATCCTGCAGCTGGGCACATAGCTGTTCTGCTCTACTCTGAAAAGCTCTATCACGCGGAGTCCTCAACAATGTGTCTCTGTCTGTCACGCTGCTCCCGTCGACCCCTTCAAATAGTTTCTCCAGCGCTGTCCTCGCCTTTGCGATGCCTTCATCTTCGAGACTGGTCGCAAAGTCGCAGCTACTCAGCGCGAGAAAATGAATATGAGCTTGTATTTGCCAGGGAGAAAGGCCCACGGCGTCAATTGGTTCATCATGCTCAGTTGTCGCAAAAGATCTCAGCACGCCGTCAGGGCCGACTACATAAGTCGTGTTATGGCGCGAGCTGGAATGGCGAGTTTTGAGGTTGGTGAGATGCAGTGGTGGAGCAAAAGAATGAGCTTCGGCCTAAAGCGTCATTAACACTGATAACCGGAAATAATGGCTATCATGGGATTCGTAGCATACCGAGATGTCCATGTTAGCAACCCGCCGCCAAGGTGATCGAGCACAGAACTTCGGCTCCTGTGTCCAAGTTTTCTAGAACGAACAACAACAGATATGGGAAAACACTAGAATATAAGATTGCCGCAGGAAGCGCTACGAGGCAACCAGCGAGGCACTTGCTGACGCTTGGGTGGAGACAAGGGGCCGTTAAGCTAATTCGCTAAAGGGGCATGGCCACGTCAGACTGAGCGAAAAATGGAGGGGTACCTGAGCTGTGCATTGGACGCATCGTAGGATCAGAAAGATTTGGTGTGACCCTTTTGGCAGAAATCCACCAGTCGGTCTTTAGATATTCTGGCTGCCTGGTGATTACGAGGAACTTGGATGGACGGCTGACAGGGGGGCGGTGAAGCTGACTGAGCGTGCCAGGGGTCCCTTTGTTCTTGTTTGTTCGTGAAGCGATAGGCAGACTTTTCATAATCACGAGACAACAAAGCTTCCCTAGCTTCTGCTACGAGTCTAGACGTGCTGTTTGAGCGTGTTGGCATCGAAGCCGATCCCAGTCCTAGTCGCGGGATCGACCGGCCGACAACGGGATGACGTTGTGGGGTCCAAGGGCCCCATTGACTTCACCACTCAGGATTGTTTCCAACCTGCTGCTTGTGCGACTTGCGAATCCGTCTGTAAATGCTGTCCAGACCATCATCCCACAGAGGAAAAGAAAAGTAAATAGTCCGACACCATGGGCAACGTCCTCTCCCAGGCCATCTGGATCCCCAACCCCACCCTCACAGAGCGCAACACCCCCGACCAGACCTCGCGCGTCCACCTCATCACTGGCGGCTACACAGGCTGCGGCCTGCACCTGGCCAAGATCCTGTACGCCGCCAACGCGCACGTCTACATCGCCGGGCGCTCGCCCGAAAAGTACGCTGCAGCAGAGCAGGAGATCCGCGCCGCAGCCGCCGCCTCGACCGGCTCCTGCACCTTCATCCAGCTCGACCTCGCCGACCTGACCACGCTGCAACCCGCCGTCGCGCGCTTCCTCACTCAGACTGACCGCCTCGACGTCCTCACCCAGAACGCCGGCGTCATGATGCCCCCGCTCGGCAACAAGACCGCCCAGGGCGAGGACCTGCAGCTCGGCACCAACTGCCTCGGCGCGTGGCTGCTGTACGCGCTTCTACGCCCACGCCTCGCCGCCACCGCGCGCCGCCCCGACGTCGCCACCGGCAGCGTCCGCGTCACCTGGGCCGGCAGCATGGCGATCGAGATCCTGAGCCCGCGCCCCGGCGGCACCGTCATGGTGCCGGACGCGGGCGGCGCGGGCGAGCGGCCCAAGGTGCTGGGCAGCAAGTTCGCCAACTACGGCCAGAGCAAGGTCGGGAACCTGTACATGGCGGCGGAGGCGGCGCGGCGCGACGCGAAAGATGGCGTCGTGCACGTGGCGTGGAACCCGGGGAATCTGAAGACGCCGCTGTATCGGCATGGGTCTGCGGTGCAGAATCTGTTCACGAGTGTCGCGCTGTATCCGCCGGTGTTTGGGGCGTATACGGAGCTGTATGCGGCGCTGTCGCCGGATGTGACGCCCGCGAACAGTGGCTGCTACCTGCACCCGTGGGGGCGCATTGGGCCGGTGCGCGGGGACGTGACGCGGGCGCTGAAGGCGGTGGGAGAGGGTGGCACGGGGCAGGCGGAGAAGTTTGTGGCGTGGTGTGAGCGCGAGACGGGCAAGTATGGGGAGGCGGTGCAGGCGAGGCTATAATGCTACTTAATGTCATGGTCACAGTGCATGGTGGATGGAAACAACAAAATGTACGAGTATTCAAACTGTGGTCAAATTCGTGTACTTCGTCATTCGTCACGTGCCAGCCCGTGAGCGCAGACGGGCAGCGCTCATATCCTCGCTGTCCTCGCTCGTGACGCTGCCCTCGCTACTCACGAGGCGAACGCCAGGATTTGCGATTCTCTGCAAGTCGCTGCCACCGCGAGCGCGCGTGATGTTGACGTTGCCACGCGCGACGCCGAGCTCCAGGGCGTGCCGCTGCTCGCGCTCGCGGACAAGCCCACGGAAGTAAACCTCTGCTGCCACCGTCGCAGAGTAGTCGAGTGGCGTCCATTGAAAGACGTTGCGCACGCCGGGATCAGCTCCCGCAGAGATCAAAAGGCGAAGAGCCTTGAGCTGGCCAAATGCCGAGGCATGATGCAGTGGGGCATTGTGGGCATTGTCGCGAGAGTCGAGGAAAGGGTGCGGTGACTTGGGCGATGGCGTCGCGTCGGGGTCCTGCAGCAGGGTGGTGGGCGGCGGGAGTGAGAGTAAGAGCGAGATGAGCGAAATGGTGCCGTGTCGGCAGGCGTGAGCAAAGGCGTCCTGGCCGTCCTTGTCCTTGATGGAAGTGGCCTCGGGGAAGTGCTCGACGAGTAGACGTGCTACGGCGACACGGCCCTGAGCGACAGCGTTTGATTCGTCGCCACCCGCTGCAGCTGCTACCATGAGCGGTGTGGTGCCGTCAAGGGTGCGCGAGATGCCATCGGTCTCGTGGCCATGTGCTACAAGAAACTTGGCAATGTCTGGCAGGCCAAGTCGGGCGGCCAGGTGGAGAGACGTTTCGCCCTTTTCTTCGAGATCAGCATTGCGGAGAAGGTCCCGCTGGTGGGGATTCGCGCGGATGATGCGTTGAACGAGCGACAGGGAACGGAGATGCAGAGCTCGTCGGAGGCGCGTGTCTGGTGGGATCCTGCGAGGCTCGTGTCAGTTGCATGTCGAGGGCAAGACGGTGGGGGAAACAGACATGTCTTACACATTGCGGGCCTGCCGTCAAGTCAAGAGGCTCCAAGAAAAAACAACCAAAAGAAGAAAGACAATGCTCACGACCAGCGGAAAGCAATTGACTCAAGAATGGCAATTGGCGAGCCCTGGACACAGATATACGAGGCACAACTTTTGGCGGCGTGGGACGGCGTGTCTGTTCCTGCCCCGACTTGGCGCGGGTGCGTCGGCAAAGGCGCTTAGTTAGTACCACGATTCCGTTGTGGTAACCAGGGAACCAGCGAATTCACGCTTCTACCGTGCGAATGCAGTCGTTATTGGTGAGACTAGGCAAACAGCGCAGCACCTTTCCCCTCCACGAACGCCTCTGGCCTGATCTGCATGTCATCGATCTTGGTGTCGATGGCGTCGGCTCTGGCCTACATATGTGGACCGTTCTGGGCCTTGTGACCAAGAGCCGCATGCAAGTCTCCTGCTGCAGCTTTCCAGCTTTGCAGCCCCGGTGGGAACATGCCAAGTGGAGACTTGCACCGGCAAGTGAGCAACAGCAAGACGGACTTAAGAAGAACATCGACGTTGACCGGGACAACTTAAGCTCCAACCACCCCGAACGTTTGGCACGCTTGTGTGAGGAGTAGCGTCGTATCCTGGCCTTGGGGGGCCGACAAGCCCGGCCGCGCCGTTCCAGACGGTGGCTTCTGTCAGCAGCGGCGCCTGCGAGCGCTTGGGCGCCCCAGCGAAAGCCTCTGGTCTGTGCGTGTCCTGCTGCACATGCTTGATCCAGCTTTTTGCCGAGCAGGCAATTGCCCCCAGCCGCCCACTGGCGTCTTGGTGTCCAAGCCTTATTGCGCATCTGCAACTTCCCCACTTTTGCTCCTCGCTTTTATGTGTCATCGCTGTCGTCGTCCTTGTTCCCTCCTGCCCTGCATTGAGTCGTGTATTGCTTAAAGATGCGCCCGAGACTGAAAGGCGACTCCTGGTGCCGCTGGTGAAGGGGCTTGCTTCTACGTGACATCCGACCTGCCCTAACTTGACTCTTCTGCAAACATGGCCCTTGATGCCGAAGCCGCCCAGAATCTGATAGCCCAGTTGGCGAGCGAGCGTGAAGCCTATCTTACCAGTGCAACCAAAACTCAAGAGCTCCTGCTGAGGTTGCTCTCTGGCTCGTCTGATCTCACGCCCCTACAGTCTCTGCCCGAGGCTCGCAGGCGCACCACCACCGCCAATGTCGAGGTCGACAGCATGCCCCTGCACAGGGCTGGCTCAAACTTTACCGGCGACGACACCTCGTCGTCTGACGACAACGAATCGCTCTTTGTCCAGACCGCGCTGGAGCGTCAGCTCTACGACATGGACGGCTTCCGCGAACATCTCAAGTCTTATGCCTGGACCGCCGCAGGCCTGAAGATCCTCCGTGGCGTCGACACGGACGAGAAGCTACTGAAGCGCGGATGCATCTTTCCCACCAATCTCGCCGAGGCCCAGCTGGATCGTTCACATCTCTCGCACTACAGCATCTTCGATGTTGGTGCTGATGGTGCCCCCCTCGACATCCAGTCGACCATCAGCGACCCGACCCGCGCTCTGGCCGTGTGGAATCGCGTCCGAGCCACCAATGTCGACCACCAAAAGCTACGTCCAGCCGTCGGCAGAATCACCACCGTTCGCGAGCCATCGCCTCTGCTGTTTGCCGCCCTACATTACACGATGAACAAGCACATTGATATGGACGAGGTCTTTGACTTCATGGTTGGTAAGTCTCTTCCATTTTCTTGAGCCTCAAAGCAAATGACCCGGTGATTCAATGTGGTCGCACCGTGAAGATCATGTTAGCTTCTGCTGACCTTTGTTTTTGATAGACGATGATCCGCCACTCTCATATCCTCACAGGGCGTTTGCAGAGAATGAAAAGCATCGTCGAAGTTTCATCGTGACCATGGAGTACTTCACCATCATCGGGGAGGGCTGCGAACCCATGAGCTGGCAGCATTTTGACAAGGAACGAGACTTTGGCCAAACGCATATCCCGATTAGCAGATGCGGTTCTGTCATC
Source organism: Carpinus fangiana (assembly GCA_006937295.1). Taxonomy (NCBI): domain Eukaryota; kingdom Viridiplantae; phylum Streptophyta; class Magnoliopsida; order Fagales; family Betulaceae; genus Carpinus; species Carpinus fangiana. Next base: position 236,560 of record VIBQ01000013.1, on the reverse strand, counting down.
GTCCTCGCTTTCGAGGGGCCGCCCATGTCTAGAGTGAAGAATCGAGACCGCCGCGTGTCTCGACGCTACGGCGACGTCTACGATCCCTTCTCACCCTGGCGCGTCCTGTCTATCCAGGCTTACCCGGACTGGAAATCAAGCGTGGATGCCCACGATTCCACCCATCACTACGCCAACGGCCCGGAAGCATTTCTCGTCACCCTACGTGCTGAGTATAACGACGCTCGTAAGCGACTGCGTGACGTCTACATTAGGGTTGGTGACCTTGTAGAACCGCCACCCAATTTTATCTTCGACGCCAATGTGCGTGATCGCCTGCTCTTCGAGGATAAATCTTTCACTTACTCCCGCCGCTACTTCTGGGCTTACCAGACGTTGTCCATTATGAATCAGGACATCACCGAAATGGTCGAATCATACCGAGAGACTTTCAAAGATAGCGTGTGGGATGGCAGCAACAAAATCATCTGGCCCGGCGAGTCTAGCCAGTCTTCACGATACAACGCATGGCGGAAGCGCATGTCACGCCTACGACGTGATATTGATTACGAGATTGACAAGCTCGAGGAGGTGCGTGTACTCAATGAGAACAAAATGAAGGACATCAAAGCGCTGCGCGACAACCTCTTTTCTGGCACGTCTGTCATGGAGTCCCGTCGCTCTGTCGAGCAGACGGCCATTACGGTAGCTCAGAACCGTAGCATCATGTTGCTGACGCTCGTCACCATCTTCTTCCTGCCGCTGACATTTGTCACGTCGGTGTTTGGCATGACCAACATGGATCCGAATGAAGACTTTCGCCACTTTGCCTGGACGACACTCGGAATCTGCGTCCCGACATACCTTCTTATCGGGTCACTAAACACCGAGACGGGTCTTCAATTCTGGCAAGGCAAGACGCGGGCACTGTTCAACACTCTGGGTTGGGGCTTGGCAAGGTTACTACACAGCCTTGGATGGACGCCTGAATGGGCCAAGGGCTACTTTGAAGATCCGCACGATGACACCCCAGATATGTCGAGTCGGATGAAGCGCACCACCTCGATAGACGAGGCCATGCGGGCAAGAGAGACGCGGGATGGTTGGGCCGTCCACAGCACGTCGACACGACGCGAAAGCCACCTTGACCTGGAGCAGAAGGAGCTGAGAAGCATGCCGCCACTCAACATCTCATCGTCACGCGGCGCCAAAGACTTCCGGAGCAAGTCGATATCGCCGTTGAAGCAGGAGAGCAGGATTTCATTCTCGCCAGTCGACATGCGTGCGTCGCCGCATCTGCCACCGCAGTCCGGGCAGAAAAGCGTGCCGACGTCGCCGACGCTGCCACCCCTGGGTAGCCTCTCCGCGTCGTCGACCAAGGAGAAGGCGGGCGACACGGGCAGCGACACGAGCAGCGTGAAGAGGTCACGGTCGGGCAGCATGCTCTCGCGCATCTTGTCGCTCCGGAAGACGAGCGGCAGTACGAGTATGCGCAAGAGCGAAGCCCACGAGCAACCATGAATTCACGATGTACGAGCTTGCATGTAGATTAGATGTACTGTACATAGCGCAAGCTATATATTTTCTGCCTCTCTTCTTCCACTCGCTCCTCGCGCGAGCATTTCCCGAATTTGGCGGCCGAGAGCGACGGATGACGTTGGCGGGGTCTCTTGGTCTTCCCCACCACACCAGCCTGGGCCATTGGACTTTTTGTTTCTTGTACCTTTCAGACTGTATGTCATTTTCACTGGTGGCTGCATATTCCATCGACTGAGCACTTCTTCCATCTTCCAAGTGCTGGCACCAACAAACTGTACACAGTATTCCACCTTCCCTAGCAAGACTTCCACCACCTCCACAGCAAGATGCCGTATCTCCAAGCAAACTACAAGCGCATCCACTACGCCGAGTTCGCCGCACCCCCCTCCCCCACCCAAACCTACGTCCTCGTCCACGGCCTCGGCTCCTCGCAGAACTACTACAGCGCCCTCGCCGCGCACCTCACCCAACTCGCCCCCACCGCCCGCATCATCGCCCTCGACACCACCGGCCACGGCCTCTCGCCCTACACCTACATCGAGCAGTCGGTGCACAGCCTGGCGCAGGACGTCGTCGACGCCCTCGACGCCCTGCACATCGCCTCGGCCGTCGTCGTCGGCCACAGCATGGCCGGCATCACCGTCCCGCACCTCGCCGCGCAGTGGCCCGCCCGCGTCGCCCAGGCCGTGCTGCTCGGGCCCGTCTTCCCCAGCTCCGCCAGCCACGCGACCTTCAACGCGCGCATTGCTGCTGTCGAGAAGGACGGCATGCAGCCCATGGCCGACACGGTGCCGAACGGCGCGGTCGGGGCGGCGACGGGCCCGCTGGTGCGCGCCTTCATCCGCGAGCTCGTGCTGGGCACCGATCCCGCGGGGTATGTGTCCATGTGTCGCGTGATTGTGGGCGCGGCGCAGACGGTGCCGGCGTATGCGGCGGTGCAGTGTCCGGTGCTGATCGTCGCGGGGGAGGAGGATAAGAGCGCGCCGCTGGAGGGGTGCGAGCGGATTCTGGGGGCGTTGGGGAGTGCGCGCAAGGAGTTGCAGGTGCAGGCGAAGCTGGGGCATTGGATGGCGGTGGAGGATCCGGAGGACTGCGCGAGGCGGATTGCGGCGTTTGTGGGTGGGGGCAAGGCGTGAGTGCGCCTTTCTTTTACGTTGCTTGTCGTTTGCTGAGAGGTGTGTGCTTCTGACATGCCTGTGTGTAGGGGACCGAAAATGTAGGGCGGGATGGCACTTACACGAAAGAGATACCGTGCGATAGCTTGTACCATTGATCAATCAGACGCATTGTCTAGTCCGTGTCTTGGACTCTTTCCCATGCTACAAGAATAATGAGTGCCGATGGAGATACAATGATGGGGTGGCATTGCATGGCTTCAGCTCTCTGAAAAGGGGTCCGATCCACGCTCTTGGGCCCTGGAGTCCGTCGGTGCAGCATCCAAGAGAGATATCGAGCCAACGACTTGAATCGGTGCGACCAATCCAGACAGTCGGATACGAACGAATAAGAATAGTCCTGTCCTGAGAACTGCGGCAGATGTAGAAAATGAATCCGCAGCGGGCCTCTATTGAAACTATATTGTAAGATTTCCAGAAGCGCAGAAGAAGCTGAAACTTCTTGAAGCAGACTTTTAAGTATCAGCAGAGTGTATCAGAATAATTTTTGCAAAGGCTCACTTCGTCATGCGTGTGAACTCCAGAAGGTGCACTCGCCATAATTGATATATCCTTAAACCCATAGGCACGCACTTCAATGGCGAGATCTCATATCTTGACGTTGCAATATGGAGCCAGTGCATTGGAATGGTCATTATTCGATTAATGATATTTATGTTCTTAATTTCGGATCGTACGTCAATCGTTGATGATATCAGACTGCAATTCCTTCCATAATGTCATGCATGCTTCCTGTTGCAATGGTGGTGAGAAGAAAATACCTTTCAGAAAGGCATGCACATCAATCCAATGCTCAAGATGCAGTTTGATCAATGCCTTTGAAACGAGGCTCATAGCGTGCTTGCGCAGGATTTCGGCCGGGTCAAGAAAAGGTGTGCCCACAAACAAGGCCCAGCACCATGCCTCTGTGCTTCTGATGCAGGCTTCCTTGCTCAGAAGATGATTGAAAAGCGCTTGAACTGCATGATCTAGGTGTGCCATCATCACTCTATCGCCCATACCGCATGTGGCCACTTTGAAGCGTTGCACTAGCACCAGAGTCGACAGTCTGATCAGCTCGTAGGTGTCCTGGTGGTTACGTCGATCCGCATGACTGAATATGGCATGGGAAAGATCGTTTGGCCGTTCAGATAGGGCATAAATTCGTGCTTCCATCTGCTGGACTGCTGAGATCGCGAAGGCAGGGATAAATTCTGGGCTTGGTCTAAGCGGCAATCCCAAGGTAGAGTCCGCAAGCTTATACAATGCTGCGAGTTCCAGGAAGACAAACTCGGCCGGACTGCAAAAGCTCATCATCAGGTGACTGCGTAGCCTGAGGCTTGAAAGATTAGATTGCGTTGGTTGAAGCGCCAAGCGTAAGTGATGGATTCCATCCATGATGTCTGTGCCTTCCATACGTCGCTGCACGAGACGCGGTAAGTTACTAAAGTGAGAATGTATAGAGTCGGTGAAGTAAACCATGTTCGACATGTGGAAGTCTGCTTGCACCAATTTTTCTATTCCGCCGTATCGCTCCAGCAAGAGTTGTAGACCATGAAGATGAGTAGTACTTGCTCCGCCTTCTTCATAGAGCACATCGTAGAGAGCAAGCGCGTTTACTTCACTGAGGATGGAATAGGAGGCGCATTGCTTTGAATCACCCAGTGCTTGGTTCAGATTGTGGAGGAACCAGCCTTTTAAGTCCATCAACCTCTGCAGACGGGCTTCTGGGCGAGCACGTTCTGCAATCAAGATCTGTATGGTGAAGCTTCGCAAGGAATGCTTGAAAAGATCCAAATGTGATTCGGGATAGCGCGAATCCACATGATAAATACCAAGGCCAGTATAATCGGGCTGGTTGAAGGTGTAGAAGCGGGCAGCTTCAGGCCAGCATGGGGCCCAAGGCACGGGGGGGCTTGGATGGAATATATAACCGAAAGAAATGGGTTGACCGTCAGAGTGTCTAGTGGCCGATTGAACACGGGATATGTGGAGGTGATGGTTAGGTATGGGGGCCTGAACGGTCAAATTTGTGGCTGGCCGAGGAGGAGCATCGTAATGATCGGCTCTGGTCTTGTTCTTTTCTCTTCGCTTTAGGGTGTGTTGCTTTGCTTGCACGGGTGCTGTGATTCTCACGGCAACGGAGCCATCCTCAGCCGATTCCACAACTTGCGATTGCCCGGCACTTGAAGTCGTGGCCGGCAGCAGCCCATGGTGGACACGCTTTGTCTTCTTTCTTTGTGAGGACGATGCCACCTGCATTAGCGTTGAATCGTTCAGTAGTTGGAAAAAGTCGGGTCGAAAAGTCTTCTCAGACTCGCATGAAAATACCAATGCACGAAGCGTCAGCCAAGCCTGCGCACTCTATCTCTGCACCAAGATCATGGCCTAAGAACGAAGTCATATGGAAGTATGTGACACTGTCCCCCCCAAACGGACCATGCAAGATTGAGTAGGGATGTGACGAAGCGATTGGCGGACCAGTGTGCCGGGTCGCAGGGCGGACGTACTTGAGACCACTTCGCCGGTGACGCAGGGCCACGTGACGCCATATTCCACAGACGACGCTGGCTAATTCGCTATCTTGTCGCTCGACCATGCCCGTGGGAAGCGCCATACTCGGAATCGTGGTAGTAGTGCATGCAAAGACTGAGACTGTCCAACTCTAGGCCCAAAATAATTAAGAAGGGTTCCGTTGGGCCGGCCAAGCGAGGGAAGCCTTGGACGCTATGGAAGACGCAGAGGCTACTAGATATTCCCAAAACAATTCTTTTGTCTGGTGGGAAAGTAGAATAATACCTATGTCAAAGTACCGGAACAGTAGCAGGATTACATCTCTGTAGTCCAGCTCGTACCAAACATAGGACCAGCGACTAGGAAATATTGTTCCGTAGATAGTGTGTAGTTGCTCTTAGAGCGTGTTCGTACTTCGGGAAATTAGCTGGGGGGGGGAATATTATCATGGTAATCATGGTACAAGCAAGGCTAGAATAGAGACTGCTTGACGCCAAATGGTCAAATGGCTTTCCTAGTAGCCAGCAGTTACAAAGCCGCAAGCTTGCTGAACCCAAAGGTGCAGAGCCGAGTCCTGGGATGCAGATCCTGCCGGTCGGGCCCACGGCGCTGGGGCCACTGAGCGCCTTACGTATACTCGCCAACGTCTGCACTGCAGCTTGCTCTTTTCCCCGTCCTGTGTCCAGCCTCGTCTACCTTTCACCCCTCCGCCCCCTTCCGCTCGACTGCTTGGACGCGTGCGACAATGGCCTGAGTGGAGCTTGTTACGCCGTCTTCTCCTCCGGGCGCATGCTGGGTGCCGCATGACGCAGGCCGGGCAATGAGCCGCCATCAACAATGACCCAGGCTCCATCTGCAATGCACTCTCGCACCCCCTCCTCGCAGCAGCCCCACAGCCCGCGCGACTCGAGGAGGAAGCGCTCTCTGCACAATGTCCGGGACAGCAAGGAGCATCTGCGCCGTCAGCGCAGCAGTGCCGGCGACCGCCCAGTGCACACCCGTGGTGACTCGACGGCCAGCACCAGGGCCCAGCAGTTTCGCGTCGGCAATGTCACCTCCAACGGCCGCATCTACCTTCGGTATGCCCTTGAGCTTCTAGTATCCTGACCACTCCTAACTAGTCTCTTTTCCAGACCGGCGGGCCTCGCCCCAGCAAGTGCACCTCTTACGCCACCAGACAGCCCGCCCGCCGGCGACCAGCACCACCAATTCTCCGAAGAACCCTGGCGCGAGAGCTTCGTCACCCAGCCCGACTCCTCTCTTTTGTCCCCGGCCGCCGCCAGGCCGGCTGACAGTCTAGCCAAACCCAATGGCGCTCCTCTCCTAGACACCTTGATTCCTCACTTCCGCCTCGGCCGCCCCCGCATCACTGACCATGGCAGCGTTGCCATGGTCACAGATTCCTACATCACGACCAGCTCAGTCAACGCTGATAGCCGCAGCATGTCGCTTCGTGACTACACCACCATGTTCCCTGCGCCACCTCGCACTCCAGAGAGCCCCGAGTTTCGTCCAAGGACGGCAAGCAGCTCCCCCGAAGCCGTCAAGGGTCATTCAAGACCTGGCTCGAAAGCCGACAACCTTCTCGGCCGCAACACCCCGGACGTTCCTCGCGCGAGGCCCGCACCGGAGTCGACAAAGCCCGGCCCAAGCATCAAACGCATGTTCGGTTCTATCCGTCGAGCTCTGAGTGCACGTCGTGCGCCTCGAGCCACCGCAGCTTCTGGCCCCGTTTCTGCCTGGCGCGGTCCAATTGAACCCTTTTCTGCCTTTGGCAAAACCATATCTCACCCGCTTCAAAGTTGCACTCGCCTGAACTGCGCCTGCTCGTCTCCCGAATCTCGCAGCGGGAGAAACGTGCAGTCCCGAGACCAGCCGTCGCGGTCTTTGCCGCACACTCCGTTCAATGAACTCGAGCCCACCGCTCTACCTCGTGCGCCGATGCACCAGATCCGGACTTCGCGAAGTGCGCCAATGCTGAGCCTCAAACACCTTCCGGCTCCCGACCCCCTACGAGTGAATAGCAATGTCACCCTGGGAAGTAGATCCATCGTCATTGTCAACGATACGAATCCAAACACACCCATTGAGCCTCGTGGAGATGGCTGGCTTCTGCCTCCGTCCGTTCATGCAGCCAGCACCGCGCGCGATTCGCAGAACAGTCAGGGTAGTCGAATCGTGCCAATCTTCCTCGAGTCGGGGGATTCGGAAGACTCACAGTTGGGTGGCGAGATCTCCTCAGCTCCCTCCCGATCACTGCGTCGCCGGCCGGGTGGTAACCTAAAGCTCGCGCAGAATGTGCATGATCTTGACCGGGCTGATTCTCCCCAATCTCATCGCAATACTCCCATGATCCCCAGTCGTTCTTCTTCGGTATTCGGAACACTTCCAAAATCTCAACGATCTTTCTATCTTGTGGACGACACTTCCTCTCATCCTCAATCACTACCTGACGGTATTCAATCTTCTCCTCCCGATGCTTCTAACAACCGAGAGACCTTTCTCATTCCTTCTCGTTCCTCATCGATTCTCCGAGAATCCTATCGCACCGACCCCACCCCAAATCGTCTAGAGCCTACAGCTACACAACTATCCACTCGTGCATCTTCTCCAATGCTTCAATCCAAAGCAAGCGGCAATTCTCTCGCTGTTCCATCTCGTAGTAGCTCTATCAACGCTACTAACGCCGAGAACCTGCCGCTGCTCTCACCAACAGTCTACTCAAAGTCCTCAGGAATGCCTCCGCACCCACTGCTTGCAAAAGGCACGTACGAGAAAGAACTTCTGCGTCTTGCAGAGCTCCCTGACGACAATGAAGAGGACGGCGGCATCGAGGCCACGCTGCGCCGCCTCGAAGGCCGCTACGCAGACAACGACAACTCCGACTCGGCGGACGACGCCCACTCCAAACCCCAAGACAAAGCCGCCACGCTGCTCTCCGGCATCCACACCACCGAGCGTGCCGAACCCAGCGCCGCCGCCGTCGAACACACCCTTGACGCCCGCGCCAGCCGCCACCGCCGCCACGAAGGCGAGGTCTTCGACGCTCAAATGATCCCGCTCGTGCGCCCCGCGACCGCCGCCACGTCATTCGACCTGCGCGACCGCTCTGTCGCGGGCGCCTCGCCCACCACGCCGTCGTTCAGCGTGCGCGACCGCCCGCCCACCAGTCACTCGCACAAGCGCAGCGAGGCGAGTGTGGACGGCAGCCTGCCGCGCACGCCGACCCTTCCGCGCTATCCGACGCTGCCGCCGATGATGAGCCCGCATCTGCGGCAGCATCTGCGCGTGGGGTCAGATGTGGTTTCTGCGGCGGTGGCGAAGCGCGAGGGTGGGGTGGTGCCGCGGGTGTTTTCGCGGAGGAGTCGCTAGGGCGGCTTGCTCGTTTCGCTCACTCTGATCTTTTTTTTTCTTTTTTTTCTTGCTTGCGCTCGTTCTCCGTCTTGCTTGGGTCGGCTAGGTCTCGCCGGCGCTGTACATGTGATGCTGCGGCTGTAGAATACTTGCACAGATGGGGACGGGGAGGAGGGGGATTTATACGTACATGAGACTCACGAGCTCCACGATTTTGCTACATCTTTTTGTTCTATGTTGGCTCTCTCGCAAGAGAATGAACGCATTGTTTTGGTTGGCTTTCGACCTACGACGCCAGTGACGGCATATTGGTTTTTCTGTTCATATCTCTGGTGTCGAGACGTTTGTATATACGACTGGCCAATCGGTGCTGAATTTATTTTCATGTTTGTACCTGGTCTTTCGAGTCATGCGTGGACACTTCATGAGATCTGTGGCATGGGAAACCCCGGTCGTTCCTCATCCATATTAGGATTTCTTGCATAATCACAGGCTTCTATAGAAGCACTGCTCGGCTGGCATAGAGCACGCAGTTCAATACTACATGGCTGTAATGTATGCATCTACACCATTTGACGGCGGTGCTGGCCATGTAGACACTCTCATTTGGTTCACTCGACTACAACACCAGCAAGTTTGGAAGAGCATGTTTGGATTTACCTATCCCGCAGTCTTGCAAGGAGTGTGAACAGGTCTGGTGCGTTTCCTTCTCCAATGTCAGGTTTGCCCGGCCTCACTACCTATTTCCAGATAGGATTTAGGTCCCGCAATACCTCTAAAGGGACTATGTCTTCGATCCTTCTCTTGTAATCATATACCTCGTCTCTAGTCATGGTTGCATTGCTTAGCCCCCTCACCTCCATCGGATCTAGTGTCGGTGGCGCTGATTCTTCTATACAAGAAAGCCACCAATGCAAGAAGGATAAAATACTCATCGTTCTATCGCTTCTCTCGCTCTGTTCGAGGAAAACTCCCACCATGATGGATAATATGTCCTCCACAGTAATCCGAAAGTCGTAGTTGCCTTCAAATAACATGTCATTGTCTGGGTACATTTGTGACACCAATCTTCGCAAGATCAAGATTACAGAACTTGACTCTTCCGTGGTAAACTCATGGCTATGTCGCAATGTTCCATCAGAAGCTCCAATGATCAGTGCTAACGTATGATTGTTTGCGGATGGTTGCAAAGCCGGAATCTCATGTTGAACGACATCTTCCAACAACATCTTGCAAGGTATCGTTATCGCAAAGTCTCGAAAGGACCCTTCCAGTCCTGCAAACCATACCTGTACATAACTCATACTTCCATAATTGTACTCTGTTTGGCAGCTCAATTGAATCTTGAAGTCCTTATAAACTGGCAGCCGACAGAACTCATCTATCATGGGCTCCAAGACCTTCCGTCTCTCTTCCAGGGGTGCAATGTCATCATACGTCGTCGGAAGATGGCACATGTCAAAAGAGCGATGAAATAAGCCATAGGGACTGACGCAGAGCATACAAAGCTTCATCCACGCTTTATCAATGTCATATAGCATGAGTTTTTGTCGATCATTAGAGGCGGTCGTTTGGTCGGACTCCACGTGAGCTTGCACATGGCGAAGCGCTGCACATACCAGGGCCGACCTGCTGAACCAGAACGGAGCGCCGGGGTCTTCCAAACGCCTGTCAAACCGGTCGCACAGAGCAAGCGATATCATCCGAGCTATGAGTACGGGGTCCTTCTGGACTCGTTCCTCGGCAATCTTTTCGCCGACATAGTCATAAAACCCAAATTCTTGCACGAATGCATAGAAATTCGCCTCAGGGTACGAAGGATCGTGGAGTATCGAAGTCTCCCAAAACTCCTCGTCTTCAAAGAAATCGGGAACGATGCTTTCACAGATGTCGTGTCTACGAAGGAATGTATCTCGACACATGTCGAGAATTTCCGTCACCAAGGAAGTATCGTCGGCATCGAAGATTGTATGAAGTATGCCTTGCAAGCAATACTGGGGTGCAGGTTTGAAATCTTTGATATTTTCATCTGCAAGAAGCAGCATAAGAGCTGCTACTTGTCCGTACAAGCACGCCGTCATTGCCTCCGATGAAATTCGTGAATCACTGATGGAGTTGCCGTGATTATGGGTGGAGTCAAAGACGAAATCTCTTGCAGTCCGATGGATGAACTGGACATTTATCTTCATATCCTTGTCAAAGTATAGGTCTTCCGCAACCACGTCTCCATCTGAGAGTGAGACCCGCGAACACTCCAGTAACCCTTGGGAGCATACAATTATGCGGTCATATTTTTGTCTGCAGAGATCGTTCAACGTTTGACGCGACATTCCCATCTGCTGCTGTTCGATTTTATCTTTCGTTGCAGGGTCTAAGCCCAAGGTGAAAATGGCCAGCATTGATGCATGTTGAGCACGAGCTTTTGTCAAGATGTCTGTCATGTTGAAATATAATCCTGCTTCACTTCGACGAATAGGATCGATAGCATTGAGCATGTGTTCGTACAGCTGAAAGAGGCCAGAAGGTATAGCTGCGAACCGTTGCACCAACTGGTTTTCCGTATCTCCTTCCTTGTGAGCTCTCTTCAAGGCATCTGTAACGAGTGTTACCCAGAGGAATATACCTTCTGCACGGGTTGCGATGATTCCCGTGAAACCTGATAGCTCGTCGATGTCTTTTAAACGGTCTTTAATAAAAGTCTTGATATCGAAGTAGTTGAGATCTTGTAGGCGAAGCTTATCGCAGAGACCGAAAGCGTTCACGAGGTGGTTCTCAGGTCGACTCGAGATACACAGCTTGACCTTGCTCGTAGCTGCTAATCTCAGGACTAATTGAACCAAGCCATCTCTGGCGGCTGCATCACCTTCAAACTCATCAAGTCCATCAATGAAGAAGCAAATCTTGCCTGCGAACTTCTCGACAACAGCACATAATGCGGAGATTAGCTTGCGGGACGTCCAAGCCGGAATTGCACTCTCTGCCCGCGAGAGCGATGGTATGATACTGTGCAAGTGTGGATGCTCCTTCAGTATCTGATAGAGCAGTGAACGGAGCAGGCCGAGGATAGACTTCTGCATCTCATTGCCTGATCTCCAGAAGAAAAAGGATGGTGTCAGGAATGGGTCACCGCCGGCCCATGTATCAAGTTCCACGCCTGTTTGCTCGTGTTGAACTAAAAAGCTCATTAGAGTCGACTTCCCACTACCAGCCTTGCCGTTGATCCAGTAGATATGTTCACCCGTGCGCAACCATGTGGCGAAATCGCTCCAAGCGATGTCTGGCTCAGGTTCCTCGTCGAAGATCCACCGAAATGTGTTATAATGGGCTTCTGTAACTTCTTCCTCTCGTTTCATATAGTCTGGGTAGAATATGCTTTTAACAACTTGACTTTGACGAGCCTCGACGGTCAAGTTCTGCTCCAATCTGTCTAGATGGCTATGAACTTCATGTCTGGACCGATTGTGCTCTTGTCCGATCTTGTCCGAGGTCGACTCGGCATGCGCTGTAGTAGTCGAGCGAGTTCTGGCAGCCTCCCGGATAACAAGTTCTCGGGTCTGCTGATGTTCCTGGGACACCAGATCTGCAATGTTTGTGTGGCCCTGTGCGATCAGGTTCAGTATTTTCTGGTGGTCTTGCCGGAGATGTTTCAGAGAGCCTTCCTGCTCAAGTGCTAGACTATCAAGACGTTCTCTGCCAACATGTTAGTGGGGCAATATCAATCAGTTAGCTCATCTTACCGTAAGTCCACCAATATTGTCGTCTCAAGCTGCCTGCGATAGTCTTCTAAAGCGTGGTCAAGCTTGTCAATCTTCTTCGAGGACCTAATAGTCCTTAAATAGACCTTCAGCGTCTGAGAGACCTTTGAACCTGTTGTGTTTTTCCTGATGGACTTTATAATTGCCTGAAGTTCAGTAGCCGTGGCTGCGCATTTTGAGCCAAGTTCACTTATAGCCTGGTCATTTTTCGCCCTGTCAGAAATGCTAAGGCCCCTGACGAGTCTTTCCAATGTCTTAGAGCGTTTTTCAAGCTCAGTATGTTTCGTGAGGCATCCGTCGGACGACTCATACAGTTCTTTTATCTCTGCTGCGACAACCAAGCCGAATTGCACGAATTGCACTGCGGCCGCAGCCACACTGAGCGCCGTGACGGGATCCATGTTGCGTAGACCAGTTGGATTTTGGAGGATAAAGGGTTACCAGTAAAGATTACCGATTCAACAGAGGTGCCCGGGGATTTCCGTTCATGTGCACTGCGACTCCTGGTGATCTACTTGCTCGCACAAAGTCACTCCTAACACCAAATTCTGCAGGAAATATTCTTCTATTTTGGTCAATGTATCTGGAGGTTTGTTTGGCGTAGATGCCCAGTCATGTCATGCCGAAGAACATGTGCGCCTGGCCAAAAAGAAGGCAGCATGTAAGCAGGACGCGGACAACGCCAGAAGGCAAATAGATGTACACCGCCACGAATGAGAAGCCGCCACGTGATATAGTTGCAAAGTCAGCCCTGTTTGCTTACCATTGTTTTCTGTCTAATCGTACGGTCGTGTACATGCCACCTTCCCCATATGACGAGACGTGTAGTCAATCGCCAAGTGGATTGCAAATTCTACCAATGTCCAAACCCATTTCGCGTCTTCTTCATTCCATTCTACATTGTTTTAGACACAATGTCGTCTAGAGCCTCTCCCATTACCTGGTCCACAAACTCTTGTTCTGGCGCGATTCCATCATCCCACGTGGTGCCGCCAGGATCAGGTGAACAAGGGTTCGCTCAAGTAAACAAAGCCATGGCGATTAGAGTGCAGAGCTTCCATTACACATAAATTGCAGTAACGAGAAATTACGAGGAAAGAGTAATACAAGGGGGGTATCAGATCCGTGCCGCCTCAGCAGTTTCCACTCTTCAAATATTCTCCGCCACGCGCGCCTTCATCGCCTGGCCCAGCCCCGTGCTCATGCTGCCGCTCCCAAAGTCATTCGCGTCACCGTATTGCTGCGGCGTGTAGGTGCCCTGGCCGGCGCCGTACTTGCTCGCGCCCTCGCCAACGGTGTCAGCAATCGCCATCTGGCTCTGCACCGTCTGGTTTGTCGCGGGCAAGAAGATGACCTTGGAGTTTGCGCTCTTGGCCATCTGCTGCATGGCTTCGAGGTAGCGAATCTGCATGGCGGGCGCAGACGAGAGGATATCGGCGGCCTGGCGCATGAGCTTGGCCGACTCGACTTCGGCGCGTGCGGCGATGACCTTGGCCTCACCTGTGCGGCGGGACTGCGCGGCCATGGAGAGGGACTCTTGCAGCTCCTCGGAGAAGATGATGTCCTTGATGAGCTGTGGAGCGCGTTAGCTTCATTTCTCTATTCTTTCGCTTTTCTGGGGATCTCTTCGGGCTCGTCGAGAGACAGAGGAACAGAGACGTTTCTTCTTGCGGGAACTCTCTAAGAAGTGGAGAAGTAGACAAGCTCTTTCTCAGGGCTGTTCCAAGTCATAACAAAATCAAGAAGGAAAGAACTTACCATGGACTCGACTTGCACTCCCCAGCCAACCGCGGTGTCTTCAATGATCTCGCGGATGCTCTGGGCAATCTCCTCACGGCGCTCAATGACGTCCTGCAGGACGCGGGCGCCGATGACGTGACGCAGGGTGGTCTGGGTGCGCTCGACGAGGGCCTGGCGGATATCGCTGATGCCGAAGGCGGCCTTGTGGGGCGAGGTGATGTGGTAGTAGATGACGGAGGTCAAGTGCAGGTTGACGTTGTCCTTGGTCATGCACACCTGGCGCGGGACCTCGACGATCTGGATCTTGACGTCGATTTGGATGAGGCGCTCCGACAGGGGATTGATGCGCACCAGACCCGGGTCGACGGCGCGGCTGAAGCGGCCGAACTTGGTGACGAGGCCGACGTTGCCCTGGTTGACGGGGCGGTATGCTGTGCTGCTGCGTCAGTCGGGTGCGGGCTGTCAGAGGAGGTGGGAAAACGTACGGTTGGGGCAGATGATGCAGCAGGGGATTGCGCCCAGGTTGCCGATGAGAGAGCCCAGGCCGGAGATCATGCTGCCGTACCAGCCGTGGTTGTCGGCCTCTTTTGTGTCAGGCTGCAGCATCTTCGCATAGCTGGGCTGCAGGTCCTCGCGACGCGGTGGCTCGACGTATGTAGGGCCTCTGGGGCCGCCATTGGTCAGGTCGGGCAAGTCATTGGCTGGTCCAGCGGTGGACTTGGAAGGAAGGTCGGACATGTTGACGTCTGGGGAAGTTATGGCGGTGGGTGTGATGCTGTTGTTTGGTCTGAGCGAGCTTTGTTTGTTTGGCAACGACTAGTATTTGCTTGGCGGTATCAAATGGTACACGACAATGGAGCGTCACTTGGACAGATAAAGGGTAGGGTGGACAGCACGCCGGTCTGCTTATATCCTTTGCGGCTATGCAAGGCGAATAGGCAGAAGACCCCGTTGGAGCAGCTGACGGTAAATGCTATGCCGCCAGGATCGTGACGCAGCGCATTGCGGGGGCTGCGCAGCTTAGTGTCCCGGGCTTCTTGTGGTCCACCAATCTCGCGCCTCTTGCATGCACCAAAGCAGCTTAGCACTTGGCGCCGCGGTGCTCGGTGTGTGGCCTTCCCGGCCGACTTTCTGGTTCCTCGAGCCTCTCACCGTGGCTCTCTGTCACTGCCACTTTTGCTCGCTGCTTACATTGCTCCATGCAGACGGCGCATATCCCTCACGCTAGGCGCATCTCGCCGTTGGCAAGGAGGCTTATCTTCCGCCACCGCTGTTGGACTTTTGCTGCGAGGCTGTGCCAGAGCTGTCCATACCGTGAGCATCTGGTCTCCCTGTCGAGCGTGCCGAGCGGCCCATAGCACCGTTTCCGGCTACGCGGCACTTTGCCCAGCTAATGGCGTGGTCCAGGTTGTAGCATGATGCGTTCGCCACGCCAATGATCCCTGCCTTCTATGGCGTAGCGGCATGGAGAATGCTCACTTCACATGACCTTCTGCGTTTGTTCTGGAAGGGCGCAGCGCCTCCTGCTGCAATTCGCCTTGCCGCGCTTGCTTCCGTCGACGTTCTGGAAGTTCGCCCCTTTCGGCCAATGTGCTCCCAAGCCCGCACGTGCCAGTCTGCCTTGCCTTTTGCTTTATGCCTCACTTGATTCGCCCCTCGCGCTCTCGGTCGCTTCCTTTGACGCGAATCTCGCTTCCTTTGATCACGACCTGTCCAAACTTCGCGTCATCGCTTACAAGCGGTGAGATGTCTTGCACTAGGTTCATGCACTGCCAGCTTGCTACTTCCGAGCAGCACGTATGCCCGCGCACCCATGGATGCTGTCGATTGAACACATTCAGCAATTGAGAACACAAGGCCTGGAATCATCGCGTGTAGCCATGAGTGGGCGCCGAGAATTGTCTCTCTTGCTGGCTGATTGGAGTTCCTAATGTTCTCGACACTAACATCCCCTAAAATTGGTCTTTGTCCATAGAAATATTGGGTTCAATTCTTGAAAGCAACCTGTTTCGATGCATTTCGCAGTCGCAAGGATACAAGTCATCAAAACTTGCGATACTTACTGCTACCGCCGTCAAGTATCATCTGATAGACGAGTTGCTCGTGGAGCTTACTCTAATCTCAACTTCTTCCGCAGGATTTTGAAGTTCATTAGCTGAATTGCATTCTCATGTAAAATTCATGATGTACACGTATTCAAATCAGGCTTGCATCTCTGTGCCTAGCCTTTGACTCAAAGTTTGTGTTGTGTTGTTGTTTGGTGGCTGGGCCACCGGATGCCTGCGGCTCTCGTGACTCTAACCAGGTTGCCCGACCACACCAGCGCGTTCCAACCCTCCAGAACTCTGTATTATCGATATGCCTCTTATCTGCCGACTCCAAAATTGTTCTCAAGCAGCAAGGGTGAATCTGGTAAAATTCATACCGGCAAAATTATTTCAACGAATGCGCATAACTGAGTACTTTTCCATGGCAATATAAAAGACTACGTCCATTCTATGCGACGACGACGAATTAGAATCACGTGGCAATCCTGTGTCGCTCCATGATCGAGTATGGGTGTTGTGGAGTGTGAGCCGAGTTTCGCGAACCAGGTAAACTGATAATGGTTGCGCTGCAACGACTTAACAAGTGTTTTCCACAATGCTATATACACCCCCTCCGAGTCATCCATCTTCGATGATGTCTTCTTCTCCACAGGCCGCACCTTCAGCAAGCCCTCGTCCTACAAACATCAACGCAACTTGGCCGGATATTTACCATTTGAGGCTTGTCCCAACTCCAGTCTCTGCAGCTTCAGACAACAACTAAATTCCCTACCTAATATGGAGATCCCCACTACTCTCGTCACCAGGGCCATCCATCCTGCTCCCTCCGGTATTGTCACCCTCATCCCATCTGCGCCTGTTCAAGTCAATATCCATGTCCCAGAGGACGTCGCCGTGCTGCCTCGTGAGGACAAGCCATATTGGAAATATCCCGACCTCGATGGCAATGGCACACCTGGTCAGATCAGCGACATGCTCGTCGCCGATGGTCAGTGGTGGCAGAAGACCGATTCTTCCGCCAACCACGGCAAGTTTGTCGACAAGCTCATCGATAAATTGGCAATGCCATTCCGCCCATTTCATGGTGGCTCGACTCGCGATGCAAAGATTCTGAAGATTTGCCAGAAAGCGCGATCCTCTTGCAGGGCCGTTGAACACCCTGACCCGCGCTCACCCGACTGCAGGAAGGCGAATCACTTCTGCGGCTTGGTGGCCAAGAGCTGCAGGAGCTGCTGGGCCCACCCGGCGGCGATGAAAGGAATCTACGATGACTTCAAAGCCTTCCCGTTGCACGACAAGCGCGACACAACCGAGTCTGCAGAGGATCCCGCCATCGTGTCCCAGCTTCCTGATGGCCAGGTACGCTCAGTGACATCTTGACGTGGCTTGTCATTAACCTGCTGACTTTTACAGCAGATTCAAGCCCCAGTATCAGCTGCTGACATTGCTGCACCATCGTCGTCTCCATGCACCTCTTCTGTACTCGAGGTTCCGACAGCTGCTCCACCTCCCGAGCCTGTCGCTAGTCCTCCTTCTGCTCCATCGGCTGCTCCACCAGCTGCTCCGCCAGCAGAACAGCCTGCTCCTCCACCTACTGCAGCCCCTCCGGCAGCCCCTGAGGCTCCAGTTGTAGCGGCATACCCACCTTCTCCTTCCCCTACAGGCCAGACTGGCGAAGGCGATTTCTACCTTGGGGCAACACTCGGAGATCCGCCAACTATTGTCGCCACGGGCAAATACCATCCCAACGGTCCTGGATCGCAGGTGAATGCACCACCTGGGCAGTACGCACCACCTGGGCAATACGCACCACCTGGGCAGTATGGACCTCCGATGCAGTACGGAGCTCCTGTGCAATATGGGGTTCCCGTGCAGTATGCGCCAGTGGTGCAGTATGCACCTCCTCCAGCCATCGCGCCTCCTGCAGCCGCACCTCCCGCACCGCAAACTTCAGGTGGGTTTCACAAGAACACAGGCCCTCCCCCGCCCCCGTCGAGCTTCTACAAAGGCCCACCGCCAAGACCTCTGCTGATGACTTTGCCCCAGGTCTTCCGGCATCCCAAGAACAGCAAGAATCAGGGGTCTTCGGCACGATCGACAATATAAAGTACGGCCCTGGTGGTAAAGACGCACCGCCTGAAGTCCACCAACCGGGAACTGTACCACCCCGCCATAGAGATGGCGCAAAAGGTCTTCCTGTCCTCAAGTTGCCACCCAAATCAAAGGCCATCATGGAAAAGGGGTACCAACTCATGGGAACTTACTTTGGTACCAAGTGGTGGACGATCTTCGAGAAGGATGTGGCGTATCCCGACTGGCCCCCGAGTCCAACGGCCCAGCAGCTCATGTCAGATGTTATCCAGGAGTGGGCTTACAACAAGCAGGTAATCGACGGTAAGAACATCCGACAGTGCGACACGGTCACCCATTGCGCGGCCAACTTTGTACACAATATGTGGGGTATGATCAAAGGCGTCCTCAAGGGAGACGGGGGTGGATTCTGAGGTGCGGCTGTCAAGTTTGACTTCCAAAAGAACAACCTTTCAATACGTCAGGAGTTGTGGGCCTTTTACACTAGTCTCGGGTTTTCCTTTTTGGTCGGTAACGCGGTAGGTAAAACCAATAAAAACATCTTGTCGAAATCACGGTGGCTCCTCATCCACATCCATCGCGTCCGGCGCCCTGCTCAAAGCCTCCGAAAGCTCCGCCGCCGCGCCCCCACGCACCACCCGACCATGCACCTCCGGGCTGCTCCCGTACTCGAGCGGCGTGAACGTCAAACTCGACAGCGACCTGCGATGGCCGCGCCGCGAGCGCTTCGCACTATGCGGGCTCCCCGCGTCTGTGGCACCCGAACCGTCAAAGTCCGAGTCGCTCTCGAAGCTCTCGCTGAAGCCGCGCTTGTGCGTCTTGGCGGCCGCGGCGCGCTTCATCGACTGCGCGCCGGGCGGCGGCTGCTTCGCGCGGCGCTGAGCGCGCGAGCGCGTGCGCAGCTGCAGCTTCTGCAGGCGCTCGGTGAGTTGGGCGGCGGGGGTGGTGGGCGCTGTCGCGGAGTCGGGGTCTGAGTCGGGCTCGTCGTAGGCGGCGGGGTGGACGATCTCGATGTCGGCATCGTAGCCGGTGTCGAGAAGGACGTCGGGGAGCTCCTCGAGGGTGAAGGCGTGCTGGGGGCCGGGAGTGGAGCGGCGGCGGTGGCGGCTGCGGCTGTGGGCGGTCGAGGAGGACTTGGTCTGGTGCAGGGCGAGGTCGGTTTCACTTTGGTTGGAGGAGTGCTCGGAGGGGAGTGCTTTGCTGGGTCTCCTTCTGGGGGACTCGGCTGGCGTGGGGTTCCAGGGGGATGTCGAGGGGTCGCCCTCTGTCATTTTCCAGGTGGTCATTCCTGGTTGGTCACGTCACGGGATCACAGATGTAGTTGTCGGCAATGCATATCCTTGATCGGGAAGCCGAAGATGGAGGACGGCGCCCAGCAGAGGTGGCAACGAGGCCGGAACGAATGCAAACGTGCATTTGAATTGTGTGATGGAGAATCTTTACAGTGACTCTGCTATCTGTTTGTGGTGAAGCGTGCCAGCAGCGAAATGGTCGTCAATGGGGTGGCCTGACGCCAGGACCAGGAGGCCCCCGTGGCAGCCTGAGATGACAGGCCACCACAATGATTTTGGGCGGAAACGCGCGAGCTCACAGGTGTCCTCCAGCACCCACTGCAAAAAGTCCCCGCCTTCACGACCCCCTTACGACCTGTCCTTCCTGCAAGCAAGGGGCCTCGCGACACGCTCTTTACCGCTGCTCTTCGGCTCTCGTACTGGGCCCCCTCCGTCGCCGCCCTGACCCCGTGTTGTAGCGCATGGCCGAAGCTGCGGCTTCTCCTTAGCCCACCATGCAGTCCACCTCGCCCAATATGTTGACCAAGGTACGTGCGCCGCCACGCCCGTGTCAATTGATGTCTCCTGACCGTCTTTAGTTTGAGTCCAAGTCGTCGCGCGCAAAAGGCATCGCCTTTCACCCCAAGAGGTTTGACCCCACCGCCCGCCCCGAGTGATACCCCAAACCCTAATTGACCTTCCTTCCAGACCATGGATTCTCGTCGCCCTACACTCCTCCACCATACAATTATGGGACTACCGCATGGGAACTCTCATCGATCGCTTTGAGGAGCATGACGGCCCCGTGCGCGGCATCGACTTCCACAAGTCGCAGCCCCTCTTCGTCTCAGGAGGCGATGATTACAAGATCAAGGTCTGGTCACATCAGTCTCGTAGATGCCTGTTCACCCTGAACGGCCATCTGGACTACGTCCGCACCGTCTTCTTCCACCACGAGCTGCCCTGGATCATCTCCAGTTCCGATGACCAGACTATCCGCATCTGGAACTGGCAGAACCGCTCTCTGAGTACGCATCTACCTGTATCTGCATTCTCATCTTGGAGCTTGCCCGCTAACATTAGACAGTCTGCACCATGACCGGCCATAACCACTACACCATGTGCGCTCAGTTCCACCCCAAAGAGGACCTCGTTGTCTCTGCCTCGCTCGATCAATCCGTCCGCGTCTGGGACATCAGCGGTCTGCGCAAGAAGCACTCTGCCCCCACCACAATGACCTTTGAAGATCAGATGGCACGCGCCAATCAGAACCAAGCAGACATGTTTGGCAACACAGACGCGGTCGTCAAGTTTGTGCTTGAGGGCCACGATCGAGGTGTCAACTGGGTCGCCTTCCATCCCACATTGCCGCTCATCGTATCGGCAGGCGACGACCGTCTCATAAAGCTATGGCGCATGAGTGAAACAAAAGCCTGGGAGGTTGACACGTGCAGAGGCCATTTCCAGAATGCATCGGCTTGTCTCTTTCACCCGCACCAGGACTTGATTCTGTCTGTGGGTGAGGACAAGACTATCCGCGTTTGGGATCTTAACAAACGCACCTCGGTCCAGTCATTCAAACGCGAAAATGATCGCTTCTGGGTCATTGCCGCCCACCCCGAGATCAAC
This sequence comes from Carpinus fangiana, assembly GCA_006937295.1. Classification (NCBI taxonomy): domain Eukaryota; kingdom Viridiplantae; phylum Streptophyta; class Magnoliopsida; order Fagales; family Betulaceae; genus Carpinus; species Carpinus fangiana. The sequence continues at coordinate 215,486 of VIBQ01000013.1, read as the reverse complement.
CTTTTCGCGGCCGGCCACGACAATGGTGTTATGGTGTTCAAGCTGGAGCGGGAACGCCCAGCTTCTGCATATTACCAGAACAACCTCTTCTACATTAACAAGGAGAAACATGTGAGGGCCTTTGACTTCCAAAAGAACGTTGAATCTCCCTCAATGCTCTCCCTCAAGAAACTTGGAGCACCATGGTCGCCTCCGCGATCAATGTCATTCAACCCTGCCGAGCGCTCAATCCTCGTCACCACTCCCTCCGACGGCGGCTCCTACGAGCTGATAAGCTTACCACGCGATGCTACCGGCGCTGTCGAGCCGACCGACGCAAAACGAGGCCCCGGCAACTCTGCAGTCTTTGTTGCACGCAACCGATTTGCCGTGCTCAACATTGCAACCCAGCAGATTGATATCAAGGACCTCTCCAACTCCACCACCAAGACGATCAAGGCACCCCACGCCATTACCGATATCTTCTTTGGTGGCACTGGATGTCTGCTACTCATCACCGCAACCTCCGTCGTCCTCTACGATATCCAACAGAAGAAGAATTTGGCCGAGCTAAATGTAGCTGGCGTCAAATACGTAATCTGGTCAAATGATGGTCTGCACGCCGCCCTTCTGAGCAAACACAACGTGACGATCGTCAATAAGTCGCTTGAGCAAGTCAGCACTCTTCACGAGACAATCCGTATCAAGAGCGCATGTTGGGACGACGCTGGCGTCCTGCTCTACTCTACGCTCAACCACATCAAGTATTCACTCATGAATGGCGACAACGGCATCGTAAGAACCCTTGACCACACAGTCTATTTGGTCCGCGTCAAGGGCCGCAATGTGTACTGTCTCGACCGAAGCGCAAAGCCTCGTACCATTGCAATCGATCCCACCGAATATCGCTTCAAGCTGGCACTAGTCAAGCGCAACTACGAAGAGATGTTGAACATTATCAAAAACTCTAGTTTGGTCGGTCAGAGCATTATTTCGTACCTCCAGAAGAAGGGCTACCCGGAGATTGCTCTTCAGTTCGTGCAGGATCCCCAGACTCGCTTTGAGCTCGCACTGGAGTGTGGCAACCTCGAAGTGGCCGTGGAGATGGCGAAGCAGCTTGATCGCCCAAAGCTGTGGGCACGACTCGGGTCTGAAGCTCTTGCGCACGGCAACCACCAGATTGTGGAGATGACTTACCAGAAGCAGCGCAACTTCGACAAGCTCTCATTCCTCTACCTCTGCACCGGCGACAATGACAAGCTCACCAGAATGGCAAAGATTGCCGAGCACCGTGGCGACGTCACTTCCCAGTTCCAGAACTCGCTCTACCTCGGCGATGTCGAGAGCAGAATTAACATGTACAAGGAGATCGACTTGTTTCCCCTGGCTTACATGACTGCGAAGGCTCATGGACTCGACGATCAGTGTGCAGACATTCTCGAGGCTAGCGGCCTGACCGAGGACCAGATCACTCTCCCCTCGGTCGGCAAGCCCCTCTCACCCCCCAAGGCCATTGTTCCCACATTCCAAACCAACTGGCCCACCAAAGCTGCCTCATCCACTGTTTTCGAAGAAGCACTGCTGGCAGAAAGTTCCGGAGAGCCTGCCGCGGCCACCAACGGCTTTATGGATGAGGAGGCCGAGGACCTGCTCGGTGATGAAGAAGCGAATGGCGAGCTCGGCGGTGAGGAAGATGAGGATGCAGCTGGCTGGGACATGGGCGACGATGTCGCTGTGGAAGCTGAGAGCGACTTCGTGCACGTTGATAGTGATGAAGCAGGAGCTGGCGGCACAGAGGCAGACATGTGGTCAAAGACGTCGCCCATCGCAGCAGATCACGTTGCGGGAGGCTCTTATGAATCTGCCATGCAGCTTCTCAACAGGCAGGTTGGAGCCGTCAACTTCAAGCCACTGCAGGCACGATTTGAGGAGATCTATTTGGCCACAAGGACCTTTTTGCCGGCTAATGCCAGCATGGCTCCTCTCATCAACTACGTGAGGAGAACAGTTGACGAGACAGACCTGCGACGGATACAGCCTCTCATCCCGCGGGATCTTGAGTCTGTCCTGGCAGGCGAGATCCAGGCCGGCAAGAAGGCTATGCAAGGCAACAAGCTTGAGGATGGCGTGACAGCATTCAGGAAGGCTTTGCACCTGCTTCTTGTCAATGCCGTCTCCACACAAGCACAAGTCGCCGAGGTAAGGTTTTTCCAACGCTCTTGGTAGAGGTATCTACTAACGACGACACTAGGCACGCAAGGCATCACAGTCAGCAGCACAGTACGTGCTGGCCATGTCGATCGAGCTGGAGCGTCGGTCGATGACTGGCGCAGCTCAAGACCTGTCCAGCTATCCCGAGGATGTTCGCAAGCGAAGCCTCGAACTCTCCGCCTACTTCTCCGTCCCGGCCATGGACGGCTCACACAGCACACTAGCGGCATACAGTGCCATGAACTTGGCCCACCGCAACAAGCAGTTTGGCTCAGCGCTCAGCTTTGCCAACCGTGTTCTCGACAAGCCAGCCAACGCCAAGCTCAAGGAAACCGTAAGTTGTTCACTTCGTTCAGCCTGTCGCTCAAGTACTGACAAGCATTGGAATAGGCCAAGAAGATCAAGGCGGCGTGCGAACGCAACCCTGCCGATCCAGTTGACATTGATTTCGATCAATTTGCCGAGTTCGACATCTGCGCCGGCTCCTACACGCCCATCTACCAGGGCTCGCCGTCGGTTGCCTGCCCCTACGACGGCACAAAGTACCACCCACAGTACAAGGGCACTGTGTGTAAAGCGTGCCAGGTCTGCCAACTGGGTGCACCTGCGAGCGGGCTCAAGCTGTTTGTGTAATTGGAGGAACGAGGCATATCATCTGCAGTGAACGAACCATGGTTAGAGGGCATGCTGCAGGTAGAAGCGCAGGTAATTTGGCGCTCTTTCTATAGCGAAAAAGCATGAACTCGTTACGATAAATTAGTAGGACTGACAGGCCCGTGGATGATAAGTTTCTGCGCCTCCCAACCCATAAAATTGAATTATCTGCTCAGAAATACTGCGTGTATTAAGTTGGGGCGACCGCGGTTCTGAATGTGGCTGCCTGCCTCCTCAGGCACGGGATCGTCACTCCCGCCGCCGCCCTGAGCGACCACCTTGCACCGCGCATGGCAACAGGCCAGCGACTCTTCTAAACTCCCAATCTTCCGTTTTCCAAAGCTACAGGACCGCGCGTTGAACAGGCGGTGTCAACGAAGGGTCAATCATCTTCTCGCTCCTCTTCTGTGGTAGGCGGCGACTCGACCCCACCAGCCCACTTTGTTTCTCTAACTCAATCCCCTGCCGTAGCTCGTCCAGATCACCGCCGCCATGTCTGACGGCCAAGGCACTCCCGATCCAGCACAGGCCGCGGCCGAGGGTGCTCCCGGTGCTCCGAACAGCGCCAGGCCTGCTGCCGGTGGCAAGAAGAAGCGCGCATACGCGGGTGCTGCCTTTGACGTGGGTGCTGGTGCCAATGCAGGACTGGGTGGCCAGCAGGCTGCTGGTGGCGTTCCACCGTCCTCACAGGGCGCCAACCCTGCTCAACAACAGCAACAAGTCGGCTGGGGAGGATACCCTCCTGCACAAGCTGCTGGAGGCTATGGACAACCTGCTGCCTCACCACAGCCCGCATACGGCCAACAGCCCTACGGTGCTGAACCCGCCCAGGCTGCCCCTCAGCAGCCAGCGTACGGCCAGCAGGGTGGCTATCCTGCACCAGATCAGAGCAATGTGCAGGGTGTCACACAGCAATTCCAGCAGATGGGCGTCAGCGGCCAGGCGCAACAACCAGGAGCTCCTCCTCCCGCGGTGCTCAACCGTCTGCAGACCTCTGACCTGATCAGCCAACCGTTTCACGTTTCCGAGGTTGACATGCCTCCTCCGCCAATTGCCATGCCTCCGAACGTGAGTTTCCTCATCTCCGCAAATATGGAGACGCAATTGCTAACCAGCCTTTAGTCGAGTGTTACGCCCTCACCAGACGCCAATTGTCCTCCGAAATACGTTCGATCTACGCTGAACGCCGTACCCACCACTCACAACTTGCTCAAAAAATCCAAGCTACCTTTCGCGCTCGTTATCCAGCCGTACACATCTCTACACGACAATGAGGACCCCGTGCCAGTCGTTCCAGATCAAGTCATCTCCAGATGTCGACGGTGCCGATCATACATCAATCCATATGCCAGCTTCCTCGATCACGGCCACAGGTGGCGATGCAACATGTGTAACTTGACCAACGACGTCCCGCAGGCCTTCGACTGGGATGCTGCTCAACAGAAGAGCCTGGATCGATGGCAGCGACCGGAGCTGAACTATTCTGTCGTCGAGTTCATCGCACCGCAGGAGTACATGGTTCGCCCGCCACAGCCTTTGGTATACCTGTTCCTTTTCGACGTCAGTCATGCAGCTGTTACAAATGGACTGCTGGCGACAAGCGCACGCTGCATCTTGGAGAGCTTGGATCGCATTCCCAATGCTGATGGCCGCACCAGATTGGGCTTCATCGCTGTAGACTCGAGCTTGCATTACTTTTCGATTCCTCAGGACGCCAAAGAAAACGAAGAGGCCAATGGAGAGCCCAGCATGCTAGTCGTCAGTGATCTCGACGAGCCTTTCCTTCCTACCCCAGATGACTTGCTTGTTACGCTAGCCACCGCCCGGACAAATGTTGAAAATTTCCTCAACAAGCTCCAGAGCATGTTTGCCAACACCCAGAATTCAGGCTCAGCGATGGGCTCTGCATTGCGTGCTGGTCACAAGCTCATTGCACCGGTTGGCGGCAAGATTACCGTTCTGACAGCTTCTCTTCCTAATATGGGCGTCGGCAAGCTCGACGTGCGAGAGGACAAAGGTGCTCTGGGGACCAGCAAGGAGGGCCCGCTGCTACAGACTGGCAATAGCTTTTACAAGAGCTTCGCGGTCGAGTGCTCCAAGAATCAAGTGTCAATTGACATGTTCTTGTTCTCATCACAATACCAGGATGTCGCCTCCCTGAGCAATCTTCCACGATACACTGGTGGTCAGACCTACTTCTACCCAGCATGGAACGCTGCGCGAAGCGAGGATGCGATCAAGTTCGCTGGCGAGTTCAGCGACTATCTGTCCTCTGAGATCGGTCTTGAAGCTGTCCTGCGTGTCCGTGCCACCTCGGGCCTGCGTATGAGCACATTTTACGGAAACTTCTTCAACCGCAGCTCTGATCTCTGCGCCTTCCCCGCGTTCCCCCGCGATCAGAGCTACGTTGTTGAGGTTGCTATCGACGAAAGCATCACCAAGCAGTTCGTCTGCATGCAGACTGCCGTACTGCATACAACCTGCAACGGAGAACGTCGCATCCGTGTCATGACACTCGCTCTACCAACCACTCAGAATCTAGCAGACGTCTATGCATCTGCAGATCAACAGGCCATCACAACCTACTTCAGTCACAAGGCGGTTGAGAAGGCACTCGGCAATGGCCTGCCTGCGGCACGTGATGCTCTGCAATCAAAGATTGCCGAGCTCATGTCGACTTTCCGCAAAGAGCTGGCCGGTGGCAATGTTGGCGGAGGACTCCAATTTCCGGTCAATCTACGGGCCCTACCAATTCTCTTCCTGGCCCTGATCAAAAACGTAAGTTTCTACTCTTGTGATTCTGTCAGCTTTGGACAATGCTAATCCGATGCAGTTGGGCATACGCTACTCTTCTCAAATACCTACCGATCTGCGGTCAGCGGCTCTATGCCTGCTTTCCACACTACCCTTGCCACTTCTTATGCAGTACATATACCCACGTCTTTACTCACTTCACGATATGCCCGACGATGCTGGTATCCCAGACGCCAACACGGGCGCCATCGTCCTTCCGCCACCAATCGCACTATCTTCCGAGCGCCTCATTCCCTATGGTTTGTATCTCTTGGACGACGGGCAAACACAGTTCCTGTGGGTTGGTCGTGACGCAGTACCGGCTCTCGTCAATGACGTCTTTGGCATCTCCGACAAGGCGCAGCTGCGGCAAGGCAAGACCACGCTCCCCGTCCTCGACAACGAGTTCAACGAACGGGTGCGTGCTGTTGTTGAAAAGTCTGCCGACCACCGCGGCAAGGGCGTTGGAAGCATCATCAGGCCCCCACTTTATGTCATCCGCGAGGATGGCGAGCCTAGTCTGCGGTTGTGGGCCATGACGCTCCTCGTCGAGGACCGGGCGGATCAGAGCATGAGTGCGGCGCAGTGGATGGGGAGTCTGCGGGAGAAAATCATGAATTAGATGGGGTATTGGCTTGGCCTTTGTTGACTGAAGTATAAAAAAGTAATTGTAGAAGTATCTGTTGATCAGATGGACCTTGGTGGATGTCGTGGTGATGCTATGACTTCCGCTCTCAAGGGAATGTGCTCTCTTTCCTCAACCATCTCTTATAGACTGGCGATCCCACAATAGAATCCATCGGCGACCTCCAGATCGGCGAATAGTAAAGACCCAAACTCGGCAAATTCAAAGACTGCGTTCGCAACGTTGATCGCCGAAAGAGGATCGGTGGAATGCTATTTGCCAACGCTGAGCTGCAGCTGCCAAAGACGGGTACAGAGAGTAGCAAGTCTGGCGCTTTATGCCCTATGGTAGCAAGAAAGTCGCACCCATGCATGATGCCTTGTGACCTTCAATCATCATTGGTCATGTCGCTTTCCCATAGAGCCTGTTCCATACAACAACCTCATTGCACAGTCTGAACGGTTTTCCAACATGTACAACCAAATTGAAGCTAGCGCTCTCGTTCTCTGGACACTAGACTCCGCAGCAAAGTATTCTAGAATCGCGTATCCTTGGTTACTACAATGGATGGAAGCTGACATGGCTCACCGTTCGACGTTATCTGACGGGATTTGTGGGGAATCCAGACGCCTACAACTACATGATCATGAACATCAACACCACCTCTAAAAGTCAATATCATCCTTGTCAGCAGCATATTGAAGAAATGCTGAATGGAGTCCCTGATCAAGGGGAGACATGGCGGATGAGGACGCCAAGCACATGCACATGCACTTGACGCAACGCGGAAAGATCCGCATTCACGCGTTATTTTCCATCACTTTTCTGCATGTGAAACTGCTTCTCCTTCCATCCAATCACAATGTGAATAATACAACAAGGCCATGTGGTGTGTCACATCACGATGGACCGAGACTATCATCATCCTTATGAGCCGTACGACATACAACGCCAATTTATGGCGTCAGTATACGACTGCCTGGAGCAAGGCAAAGTGGGCATTTTCGAGTCGCCAACAGGTCCGATATCCGGAGATGTTTGTGTATTGACGGCTCGTTAACTTTACAAGGCACTGTAGGTGCTTCCGCTTGTTGTGTGCCACGACGTAGTCATCTGATTATGCTTAGGGGAAATCCCTTAGCTTGATATGCGGGTCCTTAACCTGGCTACGAGACCACAAACGCCGATCTATCGACCAGGCAATAAACGTCACAGCCCTCGGTATGCCGTCTGTCTATGAAGTTTACTGAGCATTCGAAATTAATCACCAGACTAGATGACGAACCTGACTGGGTGCTGGACCATGAACGCAAACAAAAGCGCCAGGCCTACATCCAACAGAAGGATGAAGTTGAAGCACGCCTCCGGAAAATACGCGAAAAGGAGCTACGTGCAAGACAGCGCTACGAGAGTGGGGAACCAACGCAGAAGCGACTGAAAATCAGCAACACCCCAGATGGCAAAATAGTGGATGATGAGTCTGCGTTCGTACTAGACGACTATGAAAGCGACGACGACAGTAAAACATCAGGCAAAAGTGGACTCATTGACCTAGGTCTTTCTGTCGAGACTCGTGCCCTTATCGAAAAGATTGGCGGGAGTCTAGCATCTTCGAGCGATTACAATCCTGAGCCTGATGACGAGATGAAGATCTTCTTCTGCTCTCGCACACATTCGCAGCTATCGCAATTTGTTCATGAGTTGCGGCGAGTCAGGATGCCTACGGCTCTGCGATCAGACGAATCAGCTCCGGGTGACGACGAGTTAGTCGAAGAGATCAAACATGTGACTCTTGGATCTCGAAAGGCCTTGTGCATCAATGAAAAGGTTAAGGCGTTGAGCAGTGTTTCAGCCATAAACGATCGCTGTCTCGAACTGCAACAAGCGGGGACTCCAGCACATTCCAAATGTTCCTTTCTGCCCAACAAAGACAATGAAACCTTGGTGCACGACTTTCGAGACTATAGTATGGCGCGTATCCGAGATATGGAAGACTTCGGCAAACTCGGCAGTAAAATCGGTATATGTCCATACTATGCCACACGCGCTGCCGTTAAGCCAGCAGAGGTATGTTTACATTTTTTATCTTCCCTTTCAATGATGAACCACAATAATTAGACTTCGAACGATTCCAAATCCTATGTGAACAACCTTATGTCAGAAATTTATACCCTGAGAAATAGACTCGTCCTTTCGATATTTTGCAAATTGTTGCCAAACCAGTCTTGCTGACTTCACAGATTGTCACTCTTCCATATCCTTTACTTCTGCAAAAGGCTGCTCGAGAGGCTCTAAATCTCTCCCTCAAGAATCATGTTGTCATAATTGACGAAGCACACAATTTGATGGACGCTATTGCAAACATTTACTCAGTGTCACTTTCAGCGTCACAGCTTCAGCAAGCGCGCTCTCAGCTCGTGGCCTACCTACAAAAGTTCCGCGCTCGGCTCAAAGGGAAGAACAGGACATATGTCACGCAGCTCTTGCGCGTGTTAGACTCAATTCATGCCTTTTTACACAAGAAAACCACATCCAAAGAAAACGCTAACGACTCGGTGGAAGTCGGCGATCTGCTATCTGGAAAGGGTGTAGACCAAATCAACCTGTACAGGCTGATGAAATATCTGCAAGAAAGCAAGCTCGCACGCAAAGTCGATGGCTACCAGGCGTTTGTTGATGAGCATGGGACTCAAGATCCCGCAACAGCTCCAACCCGGACAAAGAGATCCACATTACCAGTCCTGACACATGTTCAGAGCTTCCTAGCCGCGCTCACGAACCCAGCGCCGGAGGGACGCTTCTTTTATTCCAAGTCAACCAATGGTGGTGATGCGACTCTGTTGAAGTACCTTCTACTCGATCCCTCGCAGCATTTCAGGGAAATCGTCGAAGAAGCTCGTGCTGTAGTCCTAGCTGGCGGCACAATGTCGCCAATGAATGATTACACGAACAACCTGCTCGCCTACCTCCCGGAAGAGCGCATCCAAACCCTCTCCTGTGGCCACGTCATTCCTCCGTCGAACCTTGTCGCAACATCTTTGTCGACTGGCCCAGCCGGTCGCCCCTTCGACTTCACATTCGAGCAGCGCAAATCCGCCGAGTCTCTCGACGAATTGGGCGCCGCCATCTCCTCCTTCGCCGCAACCATTCCGCACGGCCTAGTCGTCTTCTTCCCCAGCTACGCCTACCTCGACAGCGCCGTCGCCCGGTGGCAGACCACCGCACCCGCCCCCAACACCCTGTGGGCCCGGCTCAGCCAGCACAAGCAAATCTTCATGGAGCCCAGATCCACCGCCGCGCCAGGCGAGCCGCAGCATAACCCCACCGCCGCGCGCACCAGCCCCGTCGATGACATCCTCGCCGCGTACACGCGCCACATCCGCGCGGGCCGCGGCGCCCTGCTCCTCGCCGTCATCGGCGGCTCGCTGTCCGAAGGCATCAACTTCTCCGACGACCTCGGCCGCGGCATCGTCGTCGTCGGGCTGCCCTTTCCCAACGCCAACACGCCCGAGTGGGTGGCGAAGCTTGACTTTGTCCGCAAGAAGCAGGCTGAGAGCGGGCAGGTGGGGCACGGGGATGCGGCGAAGGAGCTGTACGAGAATTCGTGCATGAGGGCTGTGAATCAGAGTATTGGGCGTGCTATAAGGCATAAAAGCGATTATGCTGCTATTATGTTGTTGGATAGGCGGTATGAGCGGGCGAATATCAGGGCGAAGTTGCCGGGCTGGATTCAGAGTAGCTTGAGGCTTCCTGGCCCGTTCGACGAGACTCTGCGAGGGCTGCGGGAGTTTTTCGATGCAAAGGCCGCTTAGCTATACAGTACAATTGCAAGGCTTGAAATGCAGCTCACACATCGCACGTTACTATCTTGAGTTAGCACTTTCGAGACGACAATATAATGCAGTGTCTGTTTCCCAATAAGTCGTTCGACGTGCAAGCATTTGTCCGCGCGTGAGAAAAAGGAAAAGAGAGGAACGCACAATAATGCTATCAAGAATATTATGGATACCACCCTTCGTCGATCAGGCTTCTCCTCAGAAGCTGCTTCCACTCCCCAGCCTTCTCCTTCTTCGGACAACTTCGCGCACTACTTGAAGGAACACAGGATGTGGATCGACTTTCACAATCGAATGCGTGATCCATGGCCACTGCTGCGACCGGGAGAGATGCGCTCGAGTGCTATTGATATGACCTACTCCCGCAATTGATGGCGCTACTGCAATGCCAGCGAGACTTGACGGCTGGCTTTCAGTGCCCAGAGCATTATCTTCCGACCCGTGGAACTGCTGACACTGATTTTCACGGGGAGTAAAATACAGCGATTCTGGCGTTGTTGCTGGTGAAGTGACGGATGAGAAACTCCCGAACATACTCGATGTCTGATCAGAATCCATCGTGTACGGCGGTGGTTGATCATGGTACAACATAGCTGATTGAAGCTCTTGCGAAATGTGGTGTGACAGGTGATCCTCCAACTCACCGTCAAAGTGTTCGGCAAGCTGCATTTGCATATTATGAAAGCGGGCAGGATATCTCCTGACAATACCAGTAGCACCAACAAATCGATTGTCACTTGAATTTAGTGCTCTCACGGGTAAGGTCTTCGGATCATGGAGTTCCATGGGTTCTGCAGAAGTGGAAAGTTCGTGGCGAGATCTTGAGCGGCCCAATAAAGACGTGTCCGTAGATACACTGCCATCTTCTTCCATATGACAGTGTACGTCGCTGGTATCTTGAAATCGGCTGCATGACCAGAGCCCGAACTTTTCTCCAACAAGGCGATGTCTATAGACTAGAGAATCAGTATGAGAGATTGAAGGGACCCGATCATATTTTTCCTTTCTTAGTGAGTCTTGAAAGTCTCCCGTTAGATTCTCCAGATAATTTTGATCCCACGGTACATCTGACCAAAGGCTCTCATGGAGCGAGGCCTTTCGCCTGGCTCTTTCAGCACGCCGCAAGCGTCTCCTTGAAACTTCGTCTGCACGTACCTCTTCCCTGTCTCTCTGCATGAGACCTGGCCAGGCTGGCGCAAGGCTAGAATTTCGAGCTCGATGACCAGCCGCAGGTGACTGTAAGGAGTGGATCATTGTGTGCATTCGCAAAGCGCTAATGGTCTGAGGCTTGTTTCCAGAGAGGTAGAGAGCCATGGGGAGTTCAGCAGTTTCTGGGTTCTGACACATCGTGAAAGTAGAAGCAAGAAGGTTGAGAGCAACAATGCAGGTCAACAAGTCACTTCGGGCGTCACTATCCTTTCCTTCCATCATAGCTTTTATGCCCCACAAATGTCTTGTACAAAGTTCTTGTCTGGCAGAATCGGAAAAAGCAGACGCGAGTCGAGGTACTGTGGATTTGATTAGAGGATCACGATAGTACTAGGGAAAATACAGCATACGAGCCAACCAGCACCCCTCCATGTTAAGCCAGTCGGCAACTTCGTTCGCAACAATATTACCGGCACTACCAGGAGATAAAGTCTGCATGGCCATCGGTCCTGATAAGCCGGCGCTGTCTTTATTGGTGGCGAGCATGGCCAAGGCATCAATGATACTCATGGCATCGTCTCCGGTGTTGTCATTCCAATCGGTCGCGTCAGAACCAGTGGACTGGAACGGCATGAAGGACAGGAATCCAAGCCAGTGACGGACACCAATTGGAAAGAGACGTAGATTAGTAGGTTAGTAATGTTGTAGGATCAAGGCGACGTAGGTTTTCGGTGCGGCATCGCAAATAAAACATATGAGCAGAGACGATTTCGAATGCATAATGTAGCAAGACATCATGTCAGAACGCTCCTTCTCCACATATGCTGGAGCGAAAGTGCAGTGGCAAGATCGACAAGATAACGGTAGAACAAACTTCAGAACAGAAACAAAGCGTCTGGTCTTGCAGCGCATAAGGCATCAGACATATATTCGTTGCGGGTATCAATCCAACCATCTGCGTGTACGTGGCATCTCCAAATAGCCAAGATGTAGGTTACTTCTTCTTCGCATCCTTGGGCTGGTTCCAGCCTAGCCTGCTCTTGTACGCGGGAAAGGAGCTGTGGTTCCACGCGTTGACAATGGCACTCTGCTGGGCATCGGCGTAATCCTCAGCCTTGACCTCCTTGACGCCGACCTTCATACCTCCCTCCTTGGAGAAGTTGATGTTCTTCTTCTTCATGTGCTCCGAGCCGCGGTTGGCCAATTGCTGGGAGTAGAGGTACATCTGTGTTGCGAGAAAGAGCATTAGCCAATGATCACACGACAAGATTGGCGAGTCAGGTAAGGCAACGATGGCGCGCATACCTGGTAGCCAATGTAGGCAAAGCCACCGACAAAGGCAAGTAGTAGAATGACGGGGATGATGCGCCAGATTGCGGCCATGACTATCTAGTCGTGGAGAGTTGGCGTTGTTGATGGGTAACGATTGTGGTTATGTAGGTAGAGAAGTGGGATGCAGGCTGGAAGCGTTGGCGCGTGTGTGCAGATGCAGTGAAAGCTAGATCCAAGGGTTTCGATACAGCCAGGGCGCGTGCCGTTGCGTAAGCTTTTGTAGTCGTCGGCGGGTTTTGTCTAGTGATCTGCGCTAGAGCTTATGTAGGCGAGGAAGAGGGAGCAGAAGACATACGAATGGCTTGTGGCTGGCGAGGCTGTGCACAGCCTCAATTTCAATGCAGCCAAGCCACAGCCACATTCACCAGAGCTTCCAATGCACCAAACACATCCGTCAAGATAGCGTTGCATTCGTAAGCTGTTGTCTCCACAATTGTCTCTCTATGGAAAAGGAGTCCACTGGAATATCAAGCTGGGCGGCGTCTTGACAATGAGTCGTGCAGTGTCAAGCCCAAACCGCTCGCCCAGAGCCACCAGACAGCCCCGCATGAACTCGCGCTGCTGCTCGCTGATGCCCTCAGTGACATATGCCACCCAGAGTGGCCCTGTGATGAAAACGACACTCCGCCCAGCAACGTCATCCACGCCCTGACTTGACTGATTTGCCGTCAGATCGCCGAAGAACCACGGCAAGGCCGCACAGATTCTGTCGACCGCGTCCTGTATGATTTCGTATCCCTCCACGCGAGTCAGGAAATCCAATGGTCCTGTCGACGTGCCGTACTTGGTCCAGCAACGACATCTCAGAAGCACGCCTGCAATGTATATTCGTTGAGACGCCCAGGTGCACACCTGGTTGCCCTCCCACAAGCCCTCGTACACGTGCGTTATGCCACGCCATGGTCGCACCTTGTTCGGATCATGCTGCTCCTTGTCAAAGGACACTACCGTTTGATAGCGGTAGGTGCTAGGTAACTCATCATACCAAGCCTGCAGGATCTTCAGTAGGTTGAGCGCTTCTCTACTTAAAGCATCGACCTCTTCTGGAGGTACGTTTCTTCTTGATCCTGTGTCAAACAGCTTCTTTGATGACGCTCGCAACTCGTTCACCTGTGCAGAGATTCTGGAGAGTCTGGTGAAGCGGTTGTAAGGATTGACCAAGTAGGCCTCCTCGTCTCCGAACCAATCGAAGTTACCGGTCAGCTCGGATACAGAGATTGACGCATATGTGTTGTGTTGGATCTAGCACGGTGTGAGCATAGGCAAAACCGGCCTCGGCAGCATTTTTGGCTTACCAGAATGGCTCTTACGGCCCGGAAGATGCGCATGGACTGTTCGCTTTGAAACGAAGATTGTCCCCGTTGCATCGCGATGAGCACAGCACCTTGCACGTGATTGCGAATGGCTCTACCGCTGTCCGAGCCGACGAGGGCCTCGTACATCTGCAGCAACATGATGGTCATGATAGTCTCATCCGAGTAAGCCTCAACTGGATCACCAATAGCGCCCGCAAGCGCCTGCAACGCCTGGCAGTGGTGTGCATGGGCGGCGCTCGCCATGTCAGACCGTCGCTTAGCTTTCCACATTAGGCTGAGCGACAACGCCTCTGCTGCAGGACGCAGGGCGGACGACTTGCCCGCTCGCGCGTACATGGTTGGCAGCAGCTCCAGGTAACGCGAGCCGGCTTCGATGGACACATTGCAAGCTTTGGTGCTGGCAAAGCAGAAGTTGACAGCCTGGGTTTCGGCTGAGGGAGGAGATAGGATGGAATAGAGAGAGAAGTCTGGGGTCGGAGGAGATTGGCTCTTGCGCAGGACAAGCGCCGTGCCGCCGGACGGGGAAGTCTTGTCGACTCTCCTCCCGGTGGTGCGGGTCTCGTCCCGCAGGCGCATGTCCCAGTCATCGACATAGCCAGGGCAAGTCCGGCCAGACTTGAGGCAGCGCTCGCATGCTGGGCGTTGCTCGTCACACTTAAGCGCGAGGCATGTGTTAGCAGAGGGCTGTCGTACAGTACGAATTGAGCGAGATGGCGTACCCTGATTCTGCGGGCCTTGCATTGCTTGCAACCGCGACTAGGCCTACCAATGTTCACCATGGTTGGTCCGCTCGCTCAGACGATGCCTCAGAGCCGCGCAACGATTACCCAAAGTGGATTTAGCGGGGGCACCTTCTCGACGCAGGTTGGCCAGTCCGGCTTATCCGACGCAAAGGAACAACGCTATACCTTTGGGGGCCGTGATGCGATCAACCCGACTTGGCCGCCTTGCATGTTCCGTCGAGTGTCGTCGACCTGAAGAAGATATAAAGGAAAGACGAGCACCCCCGGCTGCACGAATGCGCTGAGAAGGAGAGTTCGTAGCGGCTGACGGAAATACGTGAGCTCCTCGCATGAGAAGCCGCATTCGGTCTGGCGCACGCGGCTGAGCAAAGCCTGATTTCCATTTCGGTCCCTCCACTCGAGCACATTCCATGGATCCTCCGGTTTTAGAGCTCGTAGCACCGGTAATCCGAGATCTGCTTGTTTGATTACATGGACTCTGGTGCTTGTGCCTTGAGGATTGACAGTCCTTGAGCCTATTGCAACAGTCTGGGAGCGACATCGGACATAGACGCCCAATAATCTCCGCGAATGAGGCTGCGATAGGACGATTCAATGAACCATTACTCGCACCACGTGGACGATCTGCAAGATTGCGATTCACTCTCCTTCGGTAGTTCTACGGCTTCGTTACCGGGTCCTGCAATTGAACAGTCTCTCAACTGGTCGGCATGTCCAGTGTCGGCCAGAGTGGCATGACGCTGGATCATCACAAGGGTTATTCACTCATGTGCCGGGCATAACCGTAGTAGTCCATCATCTTTGATTTTCACGACGGCGACTCCGTCCCTGCCGCCCGCTTACTGATGTGATATTACCTGTCATCGTTAAGACATGGCTTTTTAAAGACTTCCGGCAGAGAATCGTATGCGCGGTAGAGTTCTACTAAAATAGCTGTTTCAGTAGTCTACATCGAGGACTACAGTTAAGCCCGGATGGCTTGCGACACACAAGAGAGGCACAGCGCTGCATCGCCCTGCCTGATTCGGCGAGGCGGCCAGAAGAGTTGAAGACCCTGGCTCACCCGCAGGGCCTGGCGCTCGCTGGTCAGAAGTCAGCTGCATACCGAAACAAACAGCCAGGTAACATCAAGGACAGCCTTCTCGTTAACGAAAGTCTATTTTGAGAACCGCCGGTGTCAAACAGCGGTGTTCGTTGTTCAAGGCCAAGACGTTTACTCTATGCTGCGATAACCACGTACTGCCAACCACCACCTTTTTAGCAAGTTTGGTGCAAAAGAAGACACAGTCAAGTTCTTTTGGATTCGGCCAGGCGTTGAAGAAGGCTGTTGCAGGAGGCTGTCGCAGTACCTATGTCCAAGAGCCTGCATGCAAATTACATCAATTGTTTCTTAGAAACTTTGATCCTCCCACGTGGGTGGCGCTCGTGAACCAGACAGCGGGCGCACAAGTGATTGTTTCAGACTATGGACGCGGCAAGCTTCTGCTAAGCTTCGTGCACCGCGCGTTCTCGCTGTTTCGGCATTTCGCCTGTTCGCGCTATTGAAGGCTCCCGCAGGCCACTCAGCCACAGTCTCGTCGGCGGCAAGACACTCGCAGCAGACATTTCGGAGTTGCCGACACGGGAGAATGGTGGTGAAGAGGACATGATGCTGCCGCCTAAGGGTGCATAGCCACGCCGCATTCACCGCTGAGCAAGATCTCAAAAAGCCGCATCACAGAAATGTAAGATGACGAAATCTCCTTCTGCTGGGGGCTGCTGCTGGCCCTGTCGCGACAGTGGCCGCATTGGGAATGGACCAAACGCTGGGGGCCTCGTGGCTGTGCCGTCCCAGAGGACCAATGGCTGCACATGTCGATCCGCTCCAACCAGCGGTCATGCGCCCTGATTCGCTGAAAAATAGTGCGTCCTGCTTTGAGAAACAGTCGCGACACGAGACAATGCCTTCACGCGCCAGGCAGGCACATACGACATGATCTCCCTGGATCCCGAGTCTCGCATTGTATATAAGTTGCTCAACCCAAGGTCTCTCCGCTGCCAGTTCTCATCATCTCCAACACTTGTTCGGTTGTCAGCAGACCACAGCTTTTCCCCACGCATACATCCTAGAATCTGCACCCACTCTCCCAGAAGACGGCGTCCAAGATGATGTCCCACTACGAAGCCCTTGCCATAGCGCAACTCATTTTCTTTGCCCCGGCTCTCGTCGTCGCACTCGCCATCCTCCTCAGGCATGGCCGGCAAGAGGCCATAAGCTTCACCATCCTGCTGTGCCTCTGTCGAGTCATTGGCTCGGCATGTGGCATCGCAGCGTACAGTAACGCCTCGACCTCTGAGACCACCACCATTAACCTCTATGTCGCCTACTATGTCTGCAGCAGCATTGGCATCTCGTTCTTGATCCAGATGCTCCTCAGTCAGCTGAAACGAGTCAACGACGGGCTCTACTCTTCGGTCAAGATTCCGACACGCGCATATCGGCTGCTGTCTCTGCCCCTGCTGGCCGGCATCATCCTTGGCGCCATTGCTGGCAGCAATCTGTCAGGCGGCGATGTCTCTGAGAGCGACAGGAACACCGCCATTACCGAGTCCAAGGCTGGCTCCATCCTCTTCACACTTGTTGCGGTCCTCCTTGCCGCCATCACGGCCTTCCTCTTCACGCGCACGCGCAGCATCCAGCGTGAGGGCGATCGCACGCTGCTGCTCATCGTTGCAGCCGCCCTACCATTCCTTGCGGTCAGAGTCATCTATGGCCTGTGCGTCAGCTTCGACGGCGCCAACCCCGGTGAAACCTTTTATCGTCTTGCTCCAAATGTCTGGGTGGAGGCTTTCATGAGCGTCATGGAGGAGTTCATCATCGTGGGCCTGGTCCTTGTGGCTGGTATCTTGGTAAGCCCCGTCATCGTCGAACCTGCCCAAGGTGGCCACAACGAGGGCTACCGGGAAGGCATGGACGCCCAGCTGGTCGACCAAAGCGCGAAAAGGGGCCAAGTGAGCCAGGTCTGAAGCAGCCACGGCTGGGTGCACCCCAACAAGGACTGGGACGGCCAATCTGATATTTACATGAGAGTTGTTCTAGCGTATTTTTATTCTTGTCCTATATCAATGCATTTCTTGCGGCATGGCTCGTGGAGTGCAACATCCAAAGTAGACCGTTTGCCGTGATTGGAGGAAGGGGCCAGGTGGAGGCGCCTCCAGAAAGTTGTCCTTCCGCAGCCAAGATCGATCAACGTGGAAGCTCCCTCCTCCACAATCCTTCTGCACAACCACCACGCTTGTAATGGACCGGTGATTTGATATCTGCGGGCTGATTGACCATTTCCTTACTTTGCTTCTCTCATTTACATTCGCGCCCCCATCCTCCAGCGTCATGCTTCTCGCGCCGTCATAGCGACCCCACACTTCGTCTAAATCGATCATCTGCACAAGTCTGACCACGAGGCCGCGGGAAAGATGTCCTTCCAATCTCCTTACACCCCCGGACAGGGGCAACAGAACCCTAATGCTCAATTCCAGCCTCCCGCTGGCTCGAGCCCATATCAGCAGCAAACATCCGCCTACGGCGCCCCCACATCTAATCAATACGGAGGTACCCCGCAGGCTGGCGCACCAGCGTCCGGCTACTTCCCTGGTCAGCCGCAAGGACAAGACGTGGCTGGCTTGACGCAACAGATTGGCGGCATGGGCATCGGTGGCGAGCCCTCAGGATCTGCGAGAGGACACAAGAAGAAGGACAGGCACGCATACCACAATCTTGACTCAAGCGCCTCACACCCTTCCTCGCAATCTGCCCCAGGCTTGCCCGGTCAAGCACCTGCGGCATCTCCATACGCGGCGCAGCAGTGGGGTCAACAGCAACAACCTGGCACATCTGGGTTTCAAGCCCAGCCAGCTCCCGCCACGCTCCAGCAGCCTGGCATGCAGCAGCCTGGTCCGGCCCGCATGTCTACACCCCTTCAGGGCACGGCGGCATCCACAGCGCAGGGTCGCGTGGATCCAGAGCAGATTCCCAGCATTCCCTGGTCCCGCGATGCGCCTGCAGAGTTCTATCTGAGCCACGTCTATCCTACCATGGAGCAGCATCTGCCTCCACCGGCCTCTGTCCCTTTTGTTGCCATCGATCAGGGCAACTCGACTCCAAAATATGCTCGTCTGACCCTAAACAGCATACCCGCCACCAGCGACTCCCTGGCTTCTACCGCCCTTCCTCTGGGTTTGTTGCTGCAACCCCTGGCTCCGCGCAAGGAAGGTGAGCAGGAGGTGCCGGTTATTGATTTCGGAGACGTGGGGCCACCGAGATGCCGGAGATGCCGCACCTACATCAACCCTTTCATGGTCTTTCGGTCTGGTGGCAACAAATTTGTCTGCAACATGTGCACCTTCCCCAACGACGTTGCACCTGAGTATTATGCACCGACGGACCCGAGCGGTGCGAGAGTGGATCGCATGCAACGGCCAGAGCTTTCCTATGGTACAGTGGAATTTACTGCCCCTAAAGAGTACTGGACTAGGGAGCCTGTGCCCCTAAGGACTCTCTTCCTCATTGATGTCAGCGCCGAATCCATCAGCAAGGGCTTCTTGGATAGTTTCTGTGCCGGCATTCTCGAGACCATCTATGGAGATGAAGCAGCGACAGAAGAAGAAGCAGACGGTGAGACAAACGGCGCAGCAAAGTCAAAGCTTGCGGCAGGTGCACGAGTCGGATTTGCGACATACGATAAAGAAGTCCAATTCTATAACGTGAAAGCTGGACTTGAAAAGCCCCAAATGGTCGTCATGCCTGACCTCGAGGACCCTTTTGTGCCGCTCAGCGAGGGCATGTTTGGAGATCCAATCGAGTCGAGAACCGCCATCACACATCTGCTGAAGCAGCTACCGCACATGTTCTCAAAGGTCAAAGGAACCGAACCAGCGCTTCTTCCCGCTCTTAGAGCAGGTCTTGATGCATTGAAAACAACCGGAGGAAAGGTTGTTTGCTCGTTAGCGGCACTCCCTACATGGGGTCCGGGAAGGCTTTTCCTGCGCGAAAAACCAGAGCTCCGCGATACCGAGGCTGAGAAGAAACTTTTTACGACTGAGCACCCTGGGTACACAAAGGTCGCTAAAGAGATGACCGAGAACGGCATCGGCGCAGATTTCTTCCTAGCAGCTCCACAGGGTGGTTACCTAGATGTTGCAACCATTGGCTTTGTCTCCGAGAAGACTGGTGGTGAGGTCTTTTACTACCCGAATTTCTACACACCCCGAGATACTCTGAAGCTGTCCAAAGAAATCAAGCACGTCTTGACCCGGGAGAGTGGCTTTCAAGCATTGATGAAGGTGCGCTGCTCAAATGGCTTGCAGGTATCTGGCTACCACGGAAACTTCACTCAACACACCTTCGGCGCCGATCTAGAGTTTGGCGTCATTGACTCTGACAAGGCTTTCGGTGCATCATTCAGCTACGACGGCAAACTAGACTCGAAACTGGACGCTCACTTCCAAAGCGCACTTCTCTACACCACCGCAACTGGACAGCGGAGGATTCGATGTTCGAACGTTGTTGCAAGCGTGAGTGATGGCGCAATGGAGAGCATGAAATTCGTCGACCAGGATGCTGTGGTCTCGCTCCTGGCCAAGCAGGCGTGCGGGCAGATGCCGCAAAAATCGCTCAAAGACGTGCGTGCAAATCTGACGGAGAAGACCATCGATATCCTCGCAGCCTATCGGAAGAACTTTTCAGGCTCCCACCCCCCTGGTCAACTTGTGCTTCCCGAACACTTGAAGGAGTTTGCCATGTACATGTTGGGGGTGCTAAAGACACGCGCACTGAAAGCGGGTGCTGAGCCCACAGACCGAAGAGCATATGATATGCGCCTCATCAAGTCCATGGGAGCGATGGAGCTATCGCTCTTCCTCTATCCTCGGATTTACGCAATACACAGCCTTGGCGAACTGGACGGCTTCGCGAACGAAAGTGGCCACCTGGTAATGCCGGCTGCTATCCGCGCATCTTACTCGCGCGTAGAAGAAGGTGGCGCGTACATTGTGGACTGCGGTCAGATCACTCTACTCTGGCTGCATGCCCACGTCTCGCCAAATCTGCTTGAAGATCTCTTCGGAGAAGGCATGAACAGCCTGAAGGTCCTCAACCCAACCATGTCGGCCTTACCTGTATTACAGACGCATCTGAATGCTCAAGTGCGGAACATTCTGCAATTCCTCGAGGACAATCGCGGCTCAAAGGCGTTGACGATCCAGCTTGCTCGCCAAGGGATCGATGGAGCAGAGTTTGAGTTCGCAAGACTGCTGTTTGAGGACCGTAACAATGAAGCGCAAAGCTACGTCGATTGGCTTGTGCATGTACACAGGCATATCCAACTGGAGGTAAGGCAAATGTCTGATTGTGAATGCCTACATGATACTAACGATGTTTGTAGTTGCAAGGACAACGAAAGAAAGAGGAGCAGGAATCGACGCTCGCGGGTCTAACAGGTTTGAAGGCACAGTACTGGACTTAGCGAATTACATAGCATGGTGAAAATGAAGGAGCGCAGCTGTCTTCTCTGCTCATCTCATCGTACGCTCAGGGGCGTTCAGCTCAGGAGTGCCAAGACAAATCTAGGGTTTAGCCCTACTCTCACATAGATCTGGTCGAGCAACATCAACTTGGTAGACTTGTTCTTGATTATTGGCCGCATAGTAATGTAGTATGATGTCCCAGCTCCAAGCCACGACTTATTTGGTATAATCAGAACGTCATCTTGCCTGATCTGTTTTGTGATTCATTCCTAGCAACACAATGGCTGCTCATAGAAGAGGAGCGCTGACTAAGCAAAGCGCTCTTGGCACGCGCGCATCCGCCTCGAATTTGGCGGGAGAAGAAACACGACGATTCTTGCTGCCCATCTTTCGACAACACAACCCTCACAATGCCTACCAGGAAGACCCAAACGCGGAAGCAGTATGTCCCACGATTTTCCTTCTCTTTTCCGATCGCAGTTTCCCCTTTTGGAGAGTCGAGTTTCGGGAGCGGTGACTGGTGGTGGGATCTTTGTGGTCCTTCAATTGGGTGCAAAGAAGTTGTGGACGAAACGACAATAGCATCTTACGCCAATACGCATACTCTGCGAACCAGATTACTGTTGTCCGCTAGCACACAAGCTCTTCATGCACATGTCACACTCTAGTCTTCGAGCTCGTCAGAGGGCCTCCCATCTACCGTCACGTCTCCATTGAGGGCCAGCAACAGACACAAACAAGAATACATCCGCTAACATATATTCTCTCCACAGCCGCGGTCACGTCTCAGCCGGTCACGGCCGCATCGGCAAGCACCGCAAGCACCCCGGTGGTCGCGGTATGGCCGGTGGCATGCACCACCACCAGACCAACTTGGACCGATACCATCCCGGTTACTTCGGCAAGGTCGGCATGCGCTACTTCCACAAGCAGCAGAACCACTTCTGGAAGCCCGTCGTCAACCTCGACAAGGTACGCCCTACCCCCCTCCGCCTGACTCCTGTCTCGCCAAGAGAAGAACTTTTTGCGCTGACAACTCCTCGTGTTAGCTGTGGTCCCTCGTCCCCCTCGAGCTGCGCGAAAAGTACCTCGCCCCCGGCGCCAAGAAGGCCGACACCGCGCCCGTGCTCGACCTGCTGCCCCTCGGCTACAGCAAGGTGCTGGGCAAGGGCCGCGTCCCGGAGATCCCGCTGATCGTCAAGGCGCGCTACTTCTCCAAGGAGGCGGAGCGCAAGATCAAGGAGGCTGGCGGCGTCGTCCAGCTGGTGGCATAGATTGGCAAACGAAAAAATTAGCTTTCATGGGTTTCGACTGAAGCGGACAAAGCATGCGGACAACGCGGATTTGTCGCGATGAGAGGCAGATGTGGATCGCGCCCACGGGTTGTGCGGCTGCGTCCACTAGGCGCTGACAGGCTTGTTCCTCTGCGCTGCTTGAATGGAATATGGTTGTCATCATCTTCGCTGGTCACTTGCGTGGCTTTCTGTCGTCCCGTCACAGGGGCGTTGGAAGAGCCTTAAAGTGGACGCTGTCCCTCGGGCTGTTGCCCTGGTGGGACGCGTGTGATTTGATGTGATGTGATGTGGTGATGCTGCTGCGTGCTGTGTCGTGATCTATGTCTTAGTGTCGTTGGCTCGTCGTGAATCGTCTTAAGATGTCCCTCTGTTGTAGAGATTATATGTCAGACCGATACGAGAAACTCGAGCTGTGCTTCGACTTCAAATAGGACTTATGAATGCTACAATCATATGTTCATGACATGGTTCAATCGTGATCCCATTATGCGTACTGCGCTTTGTATCCTACGCGTGACTATGCAACATTCCCTATATATGCAACAACAATTCTAGCAACTCCACGCCAGGCTTAAGCATCAGTCGAAGAGCAGCACTACTGCGCCGGTGAGCTCATGCTCAAGACATCCATCTCATCCTCACTCCCGCCATCCCGCTCCTTCAAAAACGGATGCTGCAGCGCATCAGCCGCACTAATCCGCTGATCCGGATTCATCGCCAGACAAGCCTCGAGAAACTCAACCGCCTCGGCCTCGGCCGCGCCCAGGCGGATCTTGTTGCCGTACTTGTCGCGCGTGACGCTGCGCGTAGACCAGATGATGATCTTCTCGAGCGTGTAGCCCTCCTCGCCGATGGTGGGGATGTTGCACTCGAACATCTGGCCGTGCAGCATGGCGCACTTCTTCATCTTGGCCTTGCCGAAGACCGTGGCGAGCTCGATGACGGCGTCGATGTCGTCGGACGAGTTGAAGAAGGGAAACCGCCGCGCCAGGATCGTGAGCAGGATGATGCCCGCCGACCACACGTCGATCTTGGTCGTCTGCGCCGTGCACTTGAACAGCACCTCGGGCGCGCGGAAGCCGCGGGTGCCGGCGCGGTTGGCGCGCAGGGATGGGCGTTGGTCGCCCTTGGGGTAGCCGAGGGGATGGTCGTGCGTGTGGTTGTAGGACTGCTGGATGCGTTGCTTGCGGTCCTCCTTCCGGAGCGTGCAGAGGCATGGCTGGTGGTCTGTGCCGTGGCGTTCCGCGAGACCAAAGTCGACAAGGACGCCTCGCTTGCGGTGGGTGTCGTAGAGGAAGTTTGTGGGTTTGATGTCGCGGTGGAGGATGTTGGAGTCGTGGACGGCGGCGAGCGCGGTGAAGAGGGAGCGGAAATAGATGCGCATATCGGCGACGTTCATGTCGCGGAAGTAGGCGCGGAAGTCAAGGTGGCGAAAGTATGGTAGGATGGCTACGACTTGGTCCTTGTCGCGAAATGCGGTGATTAGAGGGCAGATCGCGTCGGAGTGACGGAGGTCGTGGAGAAGGTCGAGCTCGTTCATGATGCGCTGGGGGCTGCTTGTCACGTAGATCTTCTTGATGGCAACAAAATGTGGCCTTCGTTGCCCTGACTGGTGTGTCTTGCGGCCTGACGGGGAGTATAGATTCTCCTTCTCGTCAAGGTCCCATTTGTTGCTGTAGGACTCGTAGTGGAGATCCTCTGCCTTGTACACGGTCGAGAAGGTGCCTGGAAGTAGTCAGACACGGGACTAGGTGGTCGAGGAAGATTCACGTACCCTCGCCTATGCGATTGATGAGTCGGTATTTCTTGGAGAAGCCTCTGAAGCTCCGCTCGAGGCGCTGCATGTCCTCGGCGACCGAGTCCTCTACCTCGCCGTTGTCATCGCTCTCTTCGCTGTCAGCGTCGCGCGTGCAACCGCTGTCCTCGAGTGGATCTCTGCTCTCTTCCATGTCCTCATGCGACAGCTTCCGTCGCTTCGTTTGGGCATTGTCGACATGCACAACCACAGCATCTCGATTAGCCCGCCGCACCTTCGCGTCCGCCATGCTGGAAGGCTTTGCGACACTGTGGGGATATAAGGCTTTGAGGCGGCAGTGTGGATTTGGAATCAGCCAAATCGGTGATGATATGTCGATTTAAGGAAGTTGCGCGTCGGATTTGCTTTGACGCGTCACCCTGGGCGTGTCTTTGTGGGGTTCGGGTGTGAATCTGTCAATGGTGAAGACGCTGGCGGAGGCGGCGCTTTGCCGAATGAGGACAACCGTTGGTAAACAACACGGCGTCCGCCGGTTCCCCCACCACCTGCGCCTCATTCACCTTCAATCCGTTTTCTACCAGCAGCACGGACTTGCTTATTCAGGGCGCTCGTAAGTCTGAGACTCATGTGCGGTTAGACGGCTGCTGCACTGTTCTGCCTTTTGCATTGCATCCACGGCGTGCGCAACGCTACACCACAACCACCATGGACAGCCGTATCGACTTCGACATCAACGAGAGCTTGAAGCTCTACCTCTCCGATCCCAGTTCGATTCCCACAAATGAGGTAGACTCCTCACTAGTAGAGTGCGAGAGTGACCCAGAGAATTTCACACTGCCTCTGATCAACGGCGTCCTCAACCCCATTGTTGATGCAGTCGCGGAGAACCCGGAGGCGCTGCTGCAGAGCGCATGCTTTGACAATATACAGTATCTCCTCAAGTAAGACCTCTGTCCCCAAGTCTTTGCGCATGAACTGACATGCGCACTCGTCAACAGGTTCTCTTCGCATTTACCCCCGCAAGCACTGAGCAAAATCTTGGACATAGTTGTGTCGGGCTTGTCGGCAGAGGCAGACAGCATCCACAATGACATCGAGTCGGAAGAGGCAGATGCCGCACAACAACATCGTCAGCTTTTGGAAGCATACGGGTTCTTGCTTCAGTGGTGCATTGCCGCGGTAGAGTCCAAGGCCGCTGAGAAATCTGCTTCTACTGCAGCATCGGCCATTCGCGCCAGAGGAGGCAAAGGCGGCAAGGCAAAGTCAGCCAAAGATGGCTGGGACGCATCGTCACAAATACAAGGCGCTCTGGACACGATGAGCAAAGTCTCCAAGTTGCGCCTCAACCGCATCTTTACGACCACCTCCGAACGAGACACATTCATCAGCCTGTTCACAAGAGCCGTTTACGCCGTCTTGGAGAGCGAGGCGCGCGTCAAGAACATGGCCATCCGCATGCACTGCTTCAAGGTTCTGTGCATCGCCATCAAGCACCACGGCCACGCGTACGGCGCCCAGACGTCCATCATTCAGAGCTTGTCGTACTTTGAGCACCTGTCTGAACCCATGGCCGAGTTTCTCCACATCCTGGCTGAGCAATACGACTATCCACAGCTTTCCGAAGAGATTTTGCGAGAATTGAGCGGCAAAGAGTTTAACAGTAACGATGCTAAGGGCCCCAAGTCTGTTTCTACGTTCATTTCAAAGCTGTCTGAGCTGGCTCCTCGACTAGTCATGCGGCAGATGACCTCCATCGCCAAATTTCTTGACAGCGAGTCGTACACCCTGAGATGTTCCATCATCGAAGTCTGCGGTAATCTGATTGCCATGCTGAGCAAACTTGAGGTTGGAGAGCAGGCAGATAACCACAAGGCTCAGCTAAACGCCTTCTTCGACGTTCTTGAGGAGCGCTTCCTCGATATCAATCCTTACTGCAGAGTGCGGACGCTTCAAGTGTACGTCAAGCTCTGCGATCTCGAGGCCAAGTTCCCAAAGCGTAGGCAGACTGTTGCAGAGCTCACCACACGAAGTCTCGAAGACAAGAGCAGCAATGTCAGGAGAAATGCAGTCAAGCTGCTGGGCAAGCTCATTTCAACGCACCCGTTCAGCCTTCTGCACGGTGGCCAACTTTCCCTCAAGGAATGGGAGGAGCGACTCAACGCCGTTGACGCGGAGCTGAACGCTCTCAAACCTCCAGCAGGCACACCTGGATTGGCCGAAAAGGAGAGTGCCGACGAGAGTCTTTTGGATGAGGCCACGCAGGTCGGGGAACGACCGGAGGACCCCAAGGAGATGAGCGATGAGGAGAAAGCAGCCATCATGCAAAAGGCTGCAGAGGATGCCGCAACATCAGACGCAATCAACAAACTCCAGCTCACGCGTAGATACTACGTTGAGGCGGTTCGCTTCATTGAAGTGATCCACGACGCTTCACCTGTCATCTGCCAACAGCTGTTATCCAAAAATAAGAGCGAAGTCATAGAGGCCATGGACTTTTTCATGGTCGCAGACGCTTACAAGATTGAAACGGCCCGGCAAGGCATCCGCAAGATGCTACATCTCATCTGGACCAAGGGCAACAGCGACGAAGGTAAAGGTGTGCAGACTCATCTTATCGAGTGCTACAAGAGCATTTTCTTCGACGCTCCCGACAACTTTTCGGCCAACGACTCTGCCAACTACGTCGCTCGTAACATGATCAGCCTGACCTTTGGCGCGACACTAGCGGAATTGACATCCTTGGAGCAATTACTGAGCACGATGATGAAGGCAGAGCTAATTTCAGATGTTGTGATTGGCAAGCTATGGCAAGTCTACAGCGTGCAGCGACGAGAGATTTCTCGAAGCCAAAGACGCGGTGCAATTGTTGTTCTGGGTATGCTTGCGCTCGCCAATCCCCAGATTGTGGTCAATGAGATCGAGGCAATGCTCACCATTGGACTCGGGCCCTATGGCCGCGCTGATCTTGCTTTGGCCAAGCACACGTGCATCGCCCTCGCTCGTATCAAGCCGGTCAGTCGCAAAACCAAGGACGGTCCAAAGTTTGCGCGACTCCCCAACGACCATGCCGTGTTGACCCAGCTGGCTGCCATGTGCGAGCTAGTTTCTGACAGCAAAGAGTGGTTCGGAGTGGCTGAGCAAGCGATTGGCGCCATTTACTCTCTTTCCAACCACCCCGACATTCTGTGCTCGGAGCTTTTACGAAGAAAGACCAGGGATGTGTTTTCAAAGCGAGTGCAGACCATTGACACGCAAGGTGACGAAATGGACGTGGACCAGGTTGATCATAGCGGAATGTTGACGCCGCCCCCAGAGGAGCCTCTGTCAAGACCAAAACAGAAGCCGGCAGCCGCATTGTCACAACTGCTCTTCCTCGTCGGTCATATCGCGATCAAACAGATTGTACACTTGGAACTGTGCGAGCTTGACTTTAAGAGAAGAAAGGCCGAGAAGGAGAAGGAGAAGACCGATAAAACTGACAAGAAGAAGTCTGAAGACGAAAACGAGCTTGATCTGATCGGTGGGACGACAGAGGACGACTTCACCGAAGCGATGCAGCACATTCGAGAGCGAGAGATTCTATTTGGGGCTAAGTCTCTGCTCTCCAATTTTGGACCCCTGGTCACCGAAATCTGCTCCAACAACACTCAGTACAAGGACCGAAATTTGCAAGCCATTGCTGCGATTTGCATGGCGAAGCTTATGTGTGTCTCGTCAGAATACTGTGAGAAGAATCTGCCATTGTTGATCACTATCCTGGAGCGATCCAAAGACGCAACAACCCGGAGCAACGTAGTCATTGCACTTGGTGACATGGCAGTGTGCTTCAACAATTTGATTGATGAAAATACCGACTTCTTATATCGTCGTCTGAACGACCAGGATGACTCGGTGCGCCGGACATGTCTGATGACGCTGACGTTCCTGATCCTTGCCGGTCAAGTCAAAGTCAAGGGTCAGTTGGGAGAGATGGCCAAGTGTCTCGAGGATCAAGACAAACGGATTTCCGATATGTCGCGCATGTTCTTTACAGAGCTTGCCACCAAGGACAATGCCGTGTACAACCAATACGTCGACATGTTCTCCGTGCTCAGTGCAGACAGCAACCTGGAGGAGGAGTCTTTCAAGAAAATTCTCAAGTTCTTGTCGAGCTTTATCGAAAAGGTGATGCTTCTTGTCTTAAGCTTTAGAGAACTTATGCTAACCAGATGTGACAGGACAAACATGCCAAACAGCTTTCGCAAAAGCTGGCCGCCCGCCTCACTCGTTGCGACAGCGAGAGACAGTGGAATGACGTGGCGTATGCGCTGTCGTTGCTGCAGCACAAGGATGAAGATATCCAGAAGACGATCAGTGAGGGTTTCAAAGTCATACAGGCTGCAGCCTAGTCGTGACTTGATGCATGCCTCTTTCGTAGCATGATCTTGGCGTTTTGTCGAATGTTTGGGCGGATAGTGGCATGGCACGGTTGTACGATACCCTAAATCCCCACAGGTGCAGTTCAAAGATACTGCTCCTCTTCCGTGGCACCCATGGGCATCCCGCCGTAATCCGGCCCCGTCGTTTTCATCAATGCTGTGCCCTCTTTCAGGTACAGGAGCAATCTGAACGCCGTGCTTCCATTCAGGTAGTAACGATGCAGCCTTTTACTCCGCAAGAAGCCCAGCCGCTCATACAGCTTCAGGCTCGCCGTGTTGGACATCTCCGTCTCGAGCGCAACCTCGTCGGCCCCGTCGGCGCGCATCGCCTCGATGCTCATCTCGACGAGGCGCGTCGCGATGCCCTTGCCGCGGTCGGCCTCGCGCACGGCCAGCATGGCAATGTAGCCGCGCATGGGCCCGCCGCGGTGCTGCTCGAGTTTGTTGATGACGACGCCGATCAGAGCGCCGGTGGCGGGGTCGAGGGCCATCAAACAGAGTGCCGGCCATTGGTAGAGAAAGTAGCGGTAGACGTAGATGCTGTAGGGCTCGGAGAGATCCTTGGCGATCAGCGAGCGGATTGGTGCCAGGTATTGGGATTCGTCTTCGGGGGTGTAGGGACGGTAGGTCACGTTTGGGGGTGTTTTGCGGGTGTCTGGGGGCCGTATGGCATCTTTCTTGTCCGTGGCTGCGTTCATAACGAGTGGCGCTCTACCTAGTCAACCTCTACACGGATTGGACGAAAGTAGAGAGGACGTAATAAGAAATCATCAATGCACATGTGCCTGCCAAGCCGGGCGCCGGCGTGTGACGTCTGGCTTCACATGCATCAAGACTTTCTTTTGCGCCCATGCTTGTCTTTGAATTCATTCGCATCGCAAACGCATAGCTCGCAGCCATGTCGGGTCTGCGACGGCGCATTTTCGGCGTCAGCTCCGGCAGCGTCGCCTCCCAGCTCCTGGTCGACAACGAGGACTCCCGCGACCCATCTCCTGCCCCGATCGATCCGTCAAAGGGCCCCGACGATGTGGCCACGGTACCCGTCAAGAAGATCAAAGAGCTCAATGAGCATCTCGCTCAGCGGAAGAAGGTCAAAGGCGTCAAGCGCCGTAATGCCTGGATCTTTGGCCTAGGTGGCTTGGCCGGCGTCTTCATTGCGCTTTTCTTTGCCGGAAGCAATGACATGGTCGACCTGACCACCTTTACACACCTCAAGGACATGAACCTGGACAGCTTCATTGACGTGTTGCCGAAAGGCATGGTCAAGGATGCGCTACAGTTGCAGCAAAGCGAGAAGGACGCCGTTGCATACGACTCCTTCGCAGTCGGTCTACAGGCGCGCAGCGAAGGTATCGAGGCCCACCATCCCGTCATTATGATACCAGGAGTGATATCCACGGGACTAGAGAGCTGGGGCACTGAGGCCAGCTCGCGGCAGTACTTTAGGAAAAGATTGTGGGGCAGCTGGAGCATGATGAGGGCGCTTGTCATGGACAAGCAGGCCTGGAAGAAGCACCTCATGCTGGACATGGACACAGGCCTGGATCCAGAAGGCATCAAGCTGCGTGCTGCACAAGGTTTTGACGCGACGGATTTTTTCATCACAGGCTATTGGATTTGGAACAAGATCTTGGAGAATCTCGCAACAATCGGCTACGATCCAAGCAATGCGTTTACGGCGGCCTACGACTGGCGGCTGTCGTACGCGAATCTGGAAGTGCGAGATCAATATTTTTCACGGCTCAAGCTGCACATTGAGCAGGCGAAGCGAATCCAGGGCCGTAAGGTTGTCCTGCTTTCGCATAGCATGGGCAGCCAGGTGCTCTTCTACTTCATGCATTGGGTCGAGGCTGAAGGCTTCGGCAACGGCGGCTCGAGCTGGATCGACGACCACGTCGATTCATGGATCAATATTAGCGGCTCCATGCTCGGTGCAGTCAAAGGCGTGCCAGCCGTGCTCTCTGGTGAGATGAAGGACACGGCGCAGCTGAACGCCTTTGCCGTGTATGGGCTAGAGAAATTTCTCAGCCGACACGAACGCGCCGAACTCTTCCGCGCCATGCCTGGTATCTCGTCGCTGCTACCCATCGGCGGCGATACCATCTGGGGTAATGACAAACACGCGCCTGACGACCTTTCACCCCACCCGCGTGGTAATCAAAGCTACGGCAACTTCATCACGTTTCGTGATACAAAGCCTCCGCACGCAGAAAACCTGACTGTCAGCCAGAGCTTTCCCTACATTTTCAAGCATACGGAATCGTGGTACGGATCGCTCGTGCGGGCCAACTACTCGTATGGCATTGCGCGCACGGCCGAAGAAGTCGAGGCCAACCAAGCGCATCCGCCCACCTGGATGAATCCGCTGGAGAGCCGCCTGCCGCTGGCGCCGAACCTCAAGATTTTCTGCTTTTACGGACACGGCAAGGCGACAGAGCGTGCCTACTACTACCGCGAGGACACAGACCCAACGACGCGCACCAACGTGACAATCGACACGGCTTACACCGACGCGCAGACGGCCGCAGACCACGGGGTGGTCATGGGTGAGGGCGATGGCACAGTCAACCTGCTCTCGCTCGGCTACATGTGCAACGCGGGCTGGCGCATGCGCCGCTACAATCCGGCTGGCATCAAGATCAAGGTGCAGGAGATGCCGCATGAGCCCGACCGCTTCAGCCCGCGCGGGGGACCCAACACTGGCGAGCACGTCGACATCCTTGGCCGCAGCTCGCTCAACGATCTTATTCTCAAGATCGCTGGCGGCAAGGGTCACCTCGTCGAGGAGAGTGTCACGAGTAGTATCCTGGAGTATGCGCGGCGCGTTGAGCTCTACGACGACGAGGCGCCGAACCAGGATCACGGCAAGGAGGAGTGGGGCGTGCCGCCGCCGTGAAACCTTGTTCCGGAAGTGTGAGCTTAGTGCAGTCTGCTGCTGGTGTGAAGTTGGGGAGCATCCCTGGCGTCTCCGGCGACGACGCCAATGAATGAACGCAACATTAGACTTGGAGTTGGAGTAATATACCATGAATGTAAGCTTTTCAGTTTTGGTGATGAAGATAGGTACGTGTCGCTTTCTCGTCCTCCGCACTCTCTAAAGTTTGCGCCGGCGAGGCCCAGAAACAGCTGCTGTGGCCGTGCATGAGAGCACCTCACTTGCGCAGGCTTAGACGTCTCTCAACTGTGGCGCCATAATCTACCAGCCCGATAAGAGCAGAATTATGCATGCAATTGCCTGGGCGAGGGTGGAATGCGCCCCTTCCACGAGGCT
The DNA here is from genome assembly GCA_006937295.1 of Carpinus fangiana. Classification (NCBI taxonomy): domain Eukaryota; kingdom Viridiplantae; phylum Streptophyta; class Magnoliopsida; order Fagales; family Betulaceae; genus Carpinus; species Carpinus fangiana. Next base: position 183,607 of record VIBQ01000013.1, on the reverse strand, counting down.
GAGCAAGACGAGGCGAAGCTCTCACCATCAGGTCCAATCAGGATGTACTTCGGGCGCCATCAAGACAGAGTCACGCGCTGGCAGCTCCAGACCACAAGTCTCTCTCGCACTGCCTCTCCTTGCACCGCTCGGCCAATATTCGATGATCCTTACCATATCTGAGTACGTTGCATCTCCAGGCTTCACTATCTGTCCTTTGGCGCCGCTTCTCCATTCTATACCTCGAATCCAACCGGATACAAGCCCAATGACTATTGTAGATTAGATAGGCGTGATGATCCCTGCATTCGGCTTTTCCGTCGGCGATTTCATTGCTCTTGGGTTTCTGATCAGAGATGTTGTCAGCGCACTGCAAGAGAGTAAGGGTTCAAAGGCGCAATACAAGAGTTTGATATTCCTCCTGGAGTCTATGAAATATGCTTTGGATGCCACTAAAGCCGTATATCTGGAAGCAGAAGGAAACCTCCATCAGCATCAAGCGCTTGGTATAAGTGCTGATTATCCAACAATAATGCAAGGAATAGTGATCCAGGTCCGTGCATGCAGCGAACTCATCCAAGATTTCATGGAAAAATCCACCTCGTTCACGGAGTCTTTCGTTCATTCGAAAAGGACTCAAGGAGTGAAGATGTTCAATGCCATTAAATTCATGTTCCAGCAAAAAGATGTACAGCTGCTTGAGCATCGCCTAATGTCGCACTTCCAGCTTTTGAATGTGTTCAATTCTCTCCACCAAAGGTCAGCACACCCCTTTCACTTGGCTGATTCTACTATTAATCATCCCAGTCTGTCCCATTCAACAAATCAAAAGTTTTTATCGCACATACACCAAAATGGACAGAGAATGGCCGTAACGCTAGATAAGATGGTTGGCCTATTCAACGAGTTTCCCATCCAACTTGGCTGGTCATGGGAGGGTGCTTGGTCGAAAGAGAACGCTCCAGTCCGGGTCACGGATCCTTTTGGTAGCATTGAGCTGTTTCCACTCAGCTTTTTTGCAACTCCAGAGGTATTTCTTCTCCCCTCGCTAGGAAAATTTGAGCTTTTGTGCAAGCAGACACTAACAGATCCATTGTCAAGATATTTCATGATTTGTGCACCATACTCTATCGTAAGACTCCTGGCAAACGATGGATCAAGAGCAAGAAGTACACCATCACAAGCGAAGAATATGACGATCAGGTCATCGATGAGTCAAACTGGATGACTTTGATCAAACCCGCGTTAAAGATGTCTCTTAATATCATCTTTGATGCTCCGGCCACATGGGATATGAAATCATGCCCATCTTGCCAAAGTCCGTTTCTTGTAGCTCAGATGAGATTAATTCAAAGTGGACGTGGCACAATCTGGTATGTACAGTTCGGGTCCAATTCATTATTTGCAACTCACTAACGGTTCGAAGCCATTATTGCAAACGTTACCTACAGGTCCGCGAGATTGAAGTTGATCGCATCACAGAGATACAAGACACGTCAGCCAGTGAAACTGACGATGATGAAGGAGAAATAGCAGAGACGTCCACAGTGGAAAGCAATCGCCCCAAGGAAGGACGCAATGATGAACCGTCTCCTAAGCCCAAAAGTTCCAAAATTAAAACAATATCAGAAGTCGACTTCATCAAGCGGGCTCATTTCTTTCGTAAAGTGGAGAGAATCAAAAACACGCTTATGGATGATACGGCGACATCGCTCACGCAGGCTGGGTCTAATAATCAAGAAGCACCCAGTTCAGCATCGAACGTGGTTGTTATCCCCCAAGACTCCGAATTTCCTTTCCATAGACTGGATGAAATTCATCGAGCGGCCGCTACTGACGATACTGAGCTACTGAGTAAGTTGTTATCAGAGGGTACATCTGTGAACAGTTTAATGCACCTTCCAGAAGCTTACAGTCTACCTGGAATGTGCACTTATCCCTTCTTTCAAGACTGTACCCCCCTCCATATTGCAGGATTGTTTGGCAATCTAGCAGCCACGAGTCTCCTTCTAGAATATGACGCCGATGATTCTGCAGAAGTTGGCCACCAAAGACTCAGGCCCTTGGATTTCGCCTGTATCAGAGGAGCTGAAAGCATTGTTAGACTGCTTTCAAACGGGACAGCCGAATCATTCAAGTCGTTGGGACGTTCTGCTCTACATTCGTGCGCAATATCCCAAAAATTCAATCCACGAATACCAAAATTCCTGGTGGATCATGGGGTTGATGTTGATTGTCTATCATACCCTTCAAAAGCAACACCACTAGTCAAGGCTCTTGAAAACGGAAATTCTAGCTTTGCATCTCTGTTGATTGACCTGGGCGCTGATGTCAACCTGGTGAATGAGAACGGCTATTCGCCGCTCATGCTTCTTCGCAACGATGACGTTGATTTAGCAGCCAAATTGCTAGAACATGGGGCAGATGCAGCCGCTACCCGATCCAATGGGAGTAACACGCTTACGTATGCAATCGCCGCTGGCAACGAGAATCTACTGAAAATGCTCTTGAAAGAGCCCGTGTGCAAGAAGATCGTTGATCACTGGGACAAGGATGGAGATACTCCCCTGGTTTGTGCGGTAGTCTTCAAGAACGTTTCTATGATTGAAGCTGTGTGTAATTCAGGAGCGAAGGTTGATAAACGATCTTCCTCGCCCTCGCCCGGAATTGGGGGCGGCACACCATTGATAGTTGCAGCTTCTCTGGGCTTCACTGACGGTATACATGCTTTGATCAAGAACGGAGCTCTTCCAGACATACGCACAATTTCAACCGCTGGTGGTCATACAGCCCTCATGGCTGCACTTCATTTTGGGGAGTGTGGTGTCGCAAAAGTATTGTTAGACCTTGGTGCAGACCCGGACATCAAGAGCTCAGGCACAGAACGGACCGCATTGATGTATGCGGCTATGAAAGAGAGCTGCACGCCTTTCCTAAAACATCTCCTCGAGTACTATGCATCGAGCAAAGATATATCGTGGCTAAATTGCACAGATAATACTGGCTGCACTGCACTGGACCTGGCAATTTGTGCTGGAATCGGAGAGCACGTCCGCTTGTTGACTGAATCTATACAGTCGATGAATTGTTCTTACGATTGGAGTACTGCAATCTACTGGGGCTGTTCAACGGGTTTTGAAGCAACGTTCTTGCTTGTGCCGCACGATATGGAGAGTCTCCTGAAAAGGGACAAGGAGGACTGGCATCTGACACATCATGTAGCGGCATCTGGACACCTTTCACTCCTGGAGCAACTCTTAGCTAAAGGGGTACCCGTCGACGTTCTAAGCGCTTCGGGCGTGACACCGCTCCACAGCGCAGCTTATCATGGTCATGACGCTATCATCAATCTCTTGCTGAGCGTTTCAAAACCCGCTGATGTCAATTCTACCGATAAAGATGGGTTCACCGCTCTAGATCATGCTGCTCATTCTGGCCATCTTACTACAGTGCAGCTGCTGCTCTCAAATGGAGCAATTATTGACCATCGCTCGGACGGAAACAAGAGCGCACTTCTGATAGCTGTAAGCCAAGGTCATCAAAGCGTGGTTGCGCTCTTGCTGGATCATGGTTGCGATGTAAATCACGACCCTCAGGTTCATGATACATGTACGCCGCTCATAGCTGCATCATTGGAAGGCCATGCGAATCTGGTCACACTTTTGCTCGATCACGGAGCCAACCCCAACGTTCAAGACATTGATGGACACACACCTTTACATGCATGTCTGAATGAAGGCTTCCCTACTGTGGCAGAGCTGTTAATAGCTGGCGGAGCTGATATTGAAAAGCGCAGCAAGATGGGTGCCACCCCATTAATGCAAGCTGCGAATTATGGGCCAACCCCCACCACACAATGCCACGCCGATGCGGTCAGAGTTCTGCTCAAGCATGGGGCCCAAGCTGATGCGACAAACATACACGAAGGATATCCAGTGAAAATTACTGCTCTGATGTACGCCGTTGAACGGAAAAATGAGCTGATAGTGCACGCCCTCCTCGATCATTCAGGACCGTCGGAGCCCCCTGCATGTGGCCACAGCGCACTGATGGGAGCTGTAGGAACCGATCAGTACGACATGGTGATCTATTTTCTGGAGAAGGGATTTGCAACAAACACACGAAACCTTCACGACTGCTGCGCTATCGACGCAGCCGCGAGATATGGATGGAGCAACTATGTCTCACTCTTGCTAAGCCATGAAGCTGAGTGTGATACCGCCGACTCGAATGGACGTACACCATTACTTCAGGCCATCATTGGGCTCACCATCAAAAATATGACAAAGGTAACCAAGCTACCAAACGAACAAGAGAGGGGTTATGGCAAGGAAGCCCAGTCCCAGAGTTACCTCGAGGTAACACGCGCGCTGCTGAAAGCGGGTGGAAATCCAAATACGGCAGATCACCTCGGCATGCGCGCCATCCATTATGCTGTCCTAGCGGGAGAGACGAAAATCCTGGAAGCTTTGGTCGAGGGTGGCGCCGACGTAAATGCGGTTGAATCATCAAAGAACTGGACGGCGCTCCACTTTGCTGCGGCACGGGCAGCGCAAACCAGCATTGATGTCTTGCTTGATAGCGGTGCAAAGAGTAAGGCATTGTCAACGCTGAATGAGACCTATGGAAACATCGGCGAGAAGTATAGAAAAGAAGACAAGGTTGTCACGCTTGAGGATTTGGGCTTGGGTGAATTGACGGAATGGGTGTAGAGCCTAGCGATAAGAAAGCAAGAGATTCGACCAGGTTCCCGGGATGGGTGGGGCTTTCACGTGTCGCGTGAGACGATTTCAAGTCGGAAAGGAATGAGCGTGCCTGGTAGGACAAGTAGGCAGATTCTCCAATGCAGTGGATCATAACTTCGAATATGCAATTCCCAAAAGCCATCGCAAGCAATCACAAACGAGATTCTCAAGAAATCGCTTAGAATCTCCAAAAGGGATCTAGATAATCGGAGCAGAGCGGAGCACAGTAGGCAGACTCGATCTTCCAAGCCCCGTGGAGCTGAAGTAGGCGTTTCGTTTGCTGTTCGCGGACCATGGCCTCATCGCAAGGCTGTATCGCAAGGCTGCATTTATCGAAGCAAGCCTCCCTTGGCGCAGTACTATCATGCACTCAAGAGCCGACTCCATACTAGCGCCCTCTTGGTAATACGGCTGCGGCAGGTCTGGAACTCTTTGAGGCTCTTGTGCTGTTGCGTGTGTCTCGGTCTCTTAAGACGATGTGGGGACGATGCTGGGTGTGCTGCCGATGCTGGGCTAGAAAGTCAGATCCTCTGCACAGTCACCTACACTAGTCCTCATTCTGGCCGATTTGAATCAAATTTGGACTCGTCTGGCTCGTGTCTCCTTATCCCTCTCTCAGATATGAGGTTCAGTCTCTGGTTAGCTGCTCTGCCTTGGACGCTCGCCGTCTTCCAAGTACCGGCTGTAAAAGAGTTTCCGCAGTTACCTGCTTTAGCAGCCTTAGGACAGGGGACAAGCGAGAACAATAATACTATTCATGCATCTTATTGTAGTTTTGGATATGGCCTATGCGACAGTAAGTTTTTTGCTCTTCGGGGGAGGGGAAAGAATGCATCATGCTAATCACGTAGACGGGGGATGCTGCCCCCTAGGAAAGCAATGCTGTAGACTTGGTTGCGCACCAGCAGGGGCCGAGTGCTGTTCTAATGGTGGCTACTGTGATGTAGGCAACAGCTGTTACATCTCATACTATGGCGAGTATGAATGCTGTATTGACAGTTCCTGCACATCGTATTACGGCGACGACGGTATTGCAACGACTGAGGCGCGGACTTTCACTTACTATGTCACAATGCTAGTTGCCTCCCAATATGATGACCATTGCAATTTCTGACAAGCCATCTAGCACATATTTCACGTACTACTACTACGACGCGACCATTCTGGTGTCCGATTACGACTTCTACTACACAACCTACTACATCGAAGCGCTCAATACCGCAGAAGCTTCCTCCTCAATCGCCTCTATATCAAGGTCGCTGGAGTCAAGTTTGAGTGCCGAGTACACACCTCCGCCACTGCCCACCGTCGCGCCTTCCACCACTGTCGATTCAATCACGCCTTACTCCTATCCTCCGGTCGTCACGCCGCCTGTCAGTATCGGCAGCAACTCTCCGCCAGTCGTGGACTCTGTTCCGCCTACTACATCTACGCCGAGATCCCCCACAACTTCGCCACCTTCCGCTAACCCCAGCTCTCCCGGCCTCGTCGGCGGAAGTGGTGACTTGACCAATGCTGGATTGGCAATTCGACGAATCGACTTTGATTTGGTGGTCATGCTCATGTCGTCGGCTGCTCTCAGCCTTGGAGTTACCATGGTAGCTTTGTAAAGCTTAACAGATCTGACTTGGTACGTTGTACTCAGTTCTGTCTTTCACCATGTTATACTGGGTGGGCACGAGCCTCTCTCGAACAATACCTCCATTCAAATACTATCTATAAGCATCGATAGCAGCCAATCAAGTCATTTCGAGCAGAAGCCAAGAAAAATAGTCAAAATGATACTGCCTCAAAGGGCTTAGATATGGTAAATGTAGCGATCAGGATCCGCAATCTTGCACTCTAGCCCACCCATGTCAATACTGCAATGCACTCTTATTCAATAATTTAATGCAAATATGGTTTCCAAAAGGTATCATCAAAGAGACTAGATCATAAGAAATCGCTTATAGCTTCCCTCAAACTCTTGGGCAAACATGCAATGACTGCAAAAACGGTCAAAAGTGGAACAGAAGCGTTCTGCCAGTCGCCAGGATGATGGCACAGCCACCATATCCAGAATGTAAAGGGTGCAGTTATTACCATGGCGAAATAAATGAAAACCTTGAAGGGTTGCCAGTCATAATGCACATGTATGCCCCACATATTTTCTCGCTTCTCGAATGACGCATCGATCTCGAATTGGCGAGTCCTCTTGGGCAACAGTGGTAATGCCTCGGTAAGATATCCAGTGCAGTCGGGGTGTTTGAATCGATGTTGCCATTCCTTGCATGGAATGCGCGCTTCGTAGGGATCAGGTGGAGGTTTCATGTAGACATAGTCAGGATGAGTCTCTGGGGAAACCCATTTCCCGAAAAAGCTAGTTCGCCTCGCGTCCAATGTACTACTTTGGCAACATGGCAATGAGAGAACACTTTAGGGCTGAAGTATAACCTGAAAGATCCGCGAAGGCGTCTGTATTCGTCTCTTAAGTCACGAAAGAAGTCTGCGTCATTCAGTGGTGCTGTAGCGTTTATCTGTGCATTCTTCAGTTGACTGGATGTTGGTACGCAAAGAAGAATCCAGTGGCATATTACTGGTAACATTGGAAGGAGTGCTCTTGGACTAGTTCTACTTGAGACAAGGGGTCCAGGATTGGAATTGATTGTGTCGAACGAAGAAGTTGTTCCAGAAGATGACTTCTCAGCCTGTGCATTCGGTTGCACAACCTCTGAGCTCTGTGGATCTGACGTTGGCTTTTCTTGTGCTCCAGACTGTTTTGTCAAAGCACTTATATTTTTCGGCGTTCTACGGAAGATGTCATCCAGAAAGCTTGAGTAGTTCATGTTCTCGAAGAAACCTTCCTTGATACTTTGGACGAAATGCGACAACAGTCCTCGAGATATTCTTTCCTGAAACTCATGACCGCAACGCTACAAGGCCTATTAGTAAAATTATCTTTCAAGCTCAGTGACTTATCCACAGCACTTACGCAATTTCACTGAACAGTGACTTCATCCGCCCCTGGTATGGATCTAGGAGCTTGAAGAGGCGCCCAATCAAGACTTTGGCCGCAAAACTGCTGCAAAATCGATCTCAATCGGTCTGTTATACTGACATCTTCGTGACTTAGGACTCGAATTTGTGATACTGTCACTTCCATCAAAGCAGGTGGGAATGGGATACCTGTTTCTAGCTTCCAACCATCGAGAAGCTTCCGTTGTAGCAGACCGGCAGTTTCCGCAGACCTTTTGGAATTCTCTTCTGTTATGGTCATTTCACGTTTGGTTCGGATAAATTCTTTGACTTCCGCAAGGCTGTCAAGCTCTTCATTGCCATCTTCAGCTTTCTCTTGGTCGGGATCAAAATTTACCAAGCTCGAGAGTATTCTGTAGGCTTCAAATTGGTTCATCATGATAGCAACCCGTGAAAATCTTGACGTTTGTAGATCAGTAGTCGTGACATGGATGTTTCGGTATCAAAAACTCACGGTCCATCAGTCTCCTGCTTGACCTTATCTATCAAAAAGTACAATGCTTCTTCATAGACTTTCGAATTTCCAGATTCATAGAAACCATTGAGCCTGGTGTTCATATATTGGTAGATGTCCGAGTTTATCAAATCCATTGTTATCGGCATGATCTCCTCGTCTTGAATCACCCCTTCAAATATTCTCTGACAGTCCAGTCATCGCGACTTGTTACTAAAATTCTGAGGCATTTCGGTCGAGCCATCACAATTTCTTTCAGCCAAAGGAGTAACTCCTCGACTGGCTTGCTATCATCTATACCATCCAGAACAATTGAAACTTTGAAGTACCTGTTTAGAAGACTCCTGAAAACACTCTCTGCCGTCCGAACCGGCGGTTTCCAGGTTTCACCCTCCCGCATGTCGCGCGGGTAAAGCTGCCTGATCAACGATAGTATCATAGTATAGCACGTCCGTTCTGAAGAGGGTTGAGATTCAAAGAAAAAGGATGCCACTTTTTTCAGTACCATAGATGCGCTCATTATTCAGGTGTTTGATAACAGTGGCGCTAAGAAAGGTCTTTCCGCAACCCGGGTTTCCAGTGAGACAAATGAATGACGCTGTGTCTGTCCATGCACGAAAGGCTCCAGTTGTAAAGAACCAAGAGTCAGTGTTCTGGCGTTCTAGTATAGGAACTCTCTGGTGACTCCTGCCACCAGTATAGGACTCGTGCGCTCTGACCGTGTCAAGATATGAATTGGAATACTCGAAGTCAGGTAATGTGCTCCAATTGTCTTCGGCCTGCCTAGGATCGAGGTTGAATACATCAGTGGTGGAGATCTCTGAGGTATATTGGGTAGCCTGTGGGTCTTCCCGATGGTTGGATTCGGGAGGAAGACGAGGACTATATCCAGGCTCGGGAAAAAGACCAAGTCTATGCAGTGGGTCCGATGTCTCAAGTTGCCCAGGTCGGTGAACGTCAAAGTTCTGCACTGGACTGGATATCGTTTCACCTTGACCTCTGGTATACTTAGTACCTCGCCGGGCCAGCACTTTCGAGAGAAGAGATGGCCTTCGCAGGCGTATACGAGGTTGCGATTTTTCGGCCTCATTAGGGGTCTTGAGCTTTTCGACGTCTCTTATATCTCTGTTTTCGCTCCGCTTAGTTTTGGTTTCACCTTGAGGCACGGGAGGGATGTCTAGTGTTTCCCCCATTGCAATTGCTTTTGATTGGTCAAAAAGGGTTTGTTGAAGCCCTTTTGAAGGTCCCCCGGAATGTGCTAACCGACTTTGGCGCTTCGTCGGACGTTGGACATATACCAAGAGATGAGGATAGAACCCTGATGAGAACTATCGGATACCTCGGCGCAGTCGAAAAGCGGTCTGGTAGTAACTATCCCGCTCTATCTCCAGTCCAACACCGACAAGGTGGTACAGCTCAATTGCCTCGTTGCCTCTTTGCCTCGTCACCAGACGCCATGATCCAGGTTCCTCGGCGCAACAATCCTCACCGCCACCAGATCATGCCGCACCCGCATTTCAAAGTCGCTTTAGAGTCGACTTGATTGCTTAGGAATTTACTCTATCGCCAATTTGCAGGTTATTAGTCGGGTAAGCTCCGTGACTTCAGCCTTGTGCCTATCCTTTCGGATCTCGCAATCTTTAACGCCAACGTACATGACAGCTTGAATGTCACGATTTGGCGAGTCTCTTGGAAAGCTCTTGCATGATAATCTTCGGAATGTTTCACAAATACCTCCATCTTTTTGTGAATCTATTGGAAGATGAAATTTATAGCAGGGTAGTGATCCGTGGACCTCACGGGTGAAGTGCATGTTCTTTGCCCCTTATGATTCTTTGACAAGATCTGGTATTCTTTTGAAGCCTACAGATTTCTGAGTAGTGCATTTCGAGCGAATGTAGCTTGAAACTCTGCTGCCATCAGAATTCTTGGCGACAAAAAATACTTGCAAGGTATGTGATAGCTCTGACAGAAATCTCATTTCTGAAAACACCACGAATCGAATACGAAAGAAGTCTTCAATGTCTAAACCCAACGCCATCGCTTAACGCACATGCAAATAATCTTCTCCAGGCGAGTTCCTCATACAGTCAGCCCCATCCTCATGACCTCAACGCCCTTCCTACCCACGCCCTTGAGACCCTCCAGATCCTCCATGCCCACAATGCGCCCCGTCTCGTCATCGTCGAGCCCGCACAAGCAGCTCACAATCGCCTCGGCCTTCTTCGCGCCCACGCCCTTGAGCTGCCGAATCTGCGCAATGTCGCGACTATTGATGATGCGCAGCAGGCTCGTTGTGCGCGGCGTGAGCGAACCAGCCGCATCAGGCTGCGACTCGAGCTGCTCATCGACGAAGACGTCAACCCCAGCCCTTTTCCTGCTTGAGGATGATGTGGGTTTCTTCTTGGCGGTGTATCGGAAGTCGTCATCGTAGTCATCCTCATCGTCCTGCTCGTCGGCGAAATCGTCGTCGCTGACCCGGCGTCTCTTCTCATTGCTCCTGGGTGGCAGTTTGATGGGCACATCGCGGCGCTCCTTCTTCTTGGCCTCCATACTATCGCTGCTGCATCGTTTGTCCACCATGGCGCCCCGTAGCGCATCCATCTTAGCTCGGAGCTTTTGGTTTTCTGGGAAGAATGGCAAGGCTAGTTGATACATGCGTAAAGCGCTTGCATCTTCGCCTCTAGCGCTGTGCTGTTTCGCCATGAGCAGATATTGTAGACCTTCGGCGCGCGCATCTGTGTCCTGACCGTGACTCTTGGCCTCGACACGCTGCTCCAGAGCCTCCAGACGGCGCTGCATCTCCTCGCTAAGAGCGGCTTCTTTGACTTCGGGCTTCGAAAGAGCGTGATTGGCAAGCTTCTCCTCGACCATGCGATTTACTATCTCTTCGATGCCAGCGCGGGACAAGGCTGGCTCACGGTGCTGCACGGGCCGGTGGGAAATGGAAGGACGCGTAATGCTGTCCGTACGCGGCACTTTGGAAGCTCGCGAGATTGCGGATTGGCTGGACGCACCAGACATGCGCTTCATCGCGCTTGAAGTCAGTTCGAAAGATGTGCGTTTGTTTGCGGCGACTCGCTCCGCAAAAACCGAGAATGCCTTGATAGGTTTGTCTGTTGTTGCCGTTGACTTCAATCCAACATTAATTGCAGCAGATATGGGACGAAGAGGCTGTCGCTTGACCGCAGTCCCTGTGATACTAACGCTGGAAATGGATGAAGGAGGTTTGCTGGTAGAGATGCCTCTAAATATTGGCTCATTCTCCACCTCTCTCAGCTCAATCTTCTTGGTGCGATTCGCAAAGTTCAAGCTGCTGAGTGTGTCTAGGTGGTAGCTTCGCACGGGGGCCAGGTTCAAGATCATGACCGTGAAGCCATTGTTCTGCCCTAATGACAAGATTCTTGTCATCTTGGATTCCCGATATGGTATACGAGATTGCTTTTTGGAGATTGCCTCGACGCACTGTGCAAGAACAAAGAGCGACTTGTTGATCGACGAGGACTCCACCAGGGCTTCTTTGGCGTTTCCGGTGCGTCGATTATCCTCGGAGCCTGCAAGATCGATGGCGGAGACTGTACTGGCCACGGTGCGGTCGGGGTGGTGTTGCGTGACTTTGACACAGAGGATAGCGTGTGATCGAGAGGAGTGGGCGTTCAGCTGCATTCACAGGTCAGTCTTTGAATAGCCTTGATGAACAGTATCTTTTGAAGATACCTTTGTAGCACCTGTTGAGCGGTTGACGTTCGCATGATCATACAACTGCTCAAACTCTTTCAGGCTGGTGCACGGACGCTCAGTCAAGCCAGCGACAACTGTCTTACCATTATTGTCTCTGATGGGTAGTCCGGTCGGTGTGCGTTTTTCGGGAGGCTCGAAAAGGTCGAAGACCTTGTCGTTGTAGATTTCGTAGTAGCTCATGGTGACCTCAATGCGCTTGTCGCCCTCCGAGTCCTTCTCCAACTTGCGACCTTTCCGGTAAATAGCGCTCAAAAGACGAGGAATGACGCCCCGGTCTTGCAGACTCTTGCCTCCGCGCATAGTATGTGTCTTGCCGGTCCCCGTGACTCCGTAGGCGAACAGCGTGACATCGTAACCATTGAATAGGTGTTTGACTGTAGGGGAAACTACGGTTGCATGCAAACATTAGCTTGCCAGTCGCGCTATCTGCTGGAAGCTGAAACCGACCTTCGTTGTCAAACAGGTCTTGCTGGGTAGCAGTCTGATCGTAGACACTGTTGAAGTTGAAGCTGTAGCTTTCCGACGCATTCTTTGGGTTGGGAAGCTTTAGGACGGTGGGTCGCGCGCCATCGGCTGTGGGTACAGGCTCGACAATGCAGTCCTTGTCGAGCTCCTGCTTGAGAAGCGGCCGAATGCGCGCAACAACACGTACACTCATGATCGTTCCGCGGGTTTCCAGGTGGCAAGCAACAAGGGAATTAATGCATTGAAGATTACGGGTATGCGTTTACGCCACTGTGCATTTGGGCGGTACGAGTCATGGTTGCTACGGCGACAACACTTCAAAGACAGAATGACTGCGCCACAGAACCTCAGCCACAGCTATTCTGTTGGACCACCACCACCTGGCACGTAGACCTGAGAAGATTACATTCACTTCAAGTCTATCCAATCCCGAGGACTTGAGGATAATGTTGACCACAACATATACAACTCCCGTCTTGAAGTGATGGTCGTGTCAATTTTTTTGGAGCATGGCTTGGGGGTTACCGAATATCGAAAAGACTATAGAAGTACTTCAAGCCCAAGAAAAAAGTCACACGAGCATGCTACGTTTGGGAGCTCTACAATGAAATGCGGGGTCACAGAGTTACGGAAGGCTCTGCGCCCTGCATCCGCTAGACGTGAAGCCCGACAATTTTGCGTTACTTTTAGGAGCAGTCACTGGTCAGATTCGTGTGATTTCGAGCCCAATGCCCCACCTTTCCCCGAGATTTCCCTGCAAGGCCAAGAACCCCCTCATCTCCACCAGCAGCTGCATGCTGCAACCCCAGTTGCCATACCGCGGTCACAAGTCTCCTTCTCCGGCCCCCTGCATGATATCGGTCGCGGCTAACACCAGTGACTTGGGTACTCCAGACGCCAGCATAGGCTGATCCCGCGCAAAGAGGCTCCAACCCCCCACCTGCCGGCTCCATACCCTCATGCACGTCAGCCGGATATAGTGGACACTGAGAGAAAGTGACCGCATGCGCGCGGAGCGGTCCGAGCTGGTATACTGCTACCTATTTCCAATTCGCTGACCAGTGCTTGCGAAGCTTGGTACTGGCGGGACGGCTTGCTTGAGTCACACAAGCCATTCGCCGACGCAACGCCCATCCTTGAATTCGCTCCGTTTGCACAAACTGCAAAGAGGTCTCGCACAAGCTTGGCAGACTGATTAAAGTTTCAACGCTTGACTGATCGCCACGGGAGTGCGAGGACGAACGACCGCCTGACCATCAGCATGGCCAATCACGCCGGTGGGCTGACGTACTACACCGTCGACGTTTTCACCTCGACGCCTCTGGCGGGCAACCAGCTGGCCATTGTGCTTGTTCCCGAGAAGCATGCACTCCGCCACGACAAGCAGCGCATGCAGGCCATTACGCGCGAGTTTAATTATTCGGAGACGGTATTCCTGCACGAGCCTGGCAAGGTCGAGGGCGAGCATGGCGAGTGGGACATCAACATCTTCATGATAGCACAAGAGCTGCCGTTTGCTGGCCATCCCACCATCGGGACGGCGTGGCTCTGCGCGCAACTCTACCCACAGCTGACCAAAGCAACGTTGAATGCTCTTGCTGGTCCAATCCACATCGGCTACGAACGGAGTGCGGATGGCAAGGTCAAGCCAACCGCGTCGATCCCGCATGATGTCCATCAGCACTCTAAGACCCTAGCAGCAGAGGACGTCTTCACCATGCAGCCAGCGCTGCGGGGCAAGCTCGTCCGGCCAGGGCAGCCGATCGTCAGCATCGTCAAAGGCATGACCTTTGCCCTGATCGAGGTGAATTCGCTGGCACGGCTGAGCGAAGTGCGCGTCTCTGGCGCCAACGGAATCGAGATCCCGCGGGATGCAGAGTGGAGCCCGACCTTTTGCGGCTTGTACTTCTACATGATCGAATCGGAAGCGCAAGGCAGAGTCAAGGTGCACACGCGCATGATCGAGCTTGAGGCGGCCTTCGAGGACCCTGCGACGGGCAGCGCGGCTTCGACGCTGGCCGCATACCTTAGCCTGTGGGGAGGCCGCGCTGACACGTGTACGGCTGGGGTTGTGGAGTACGAGATACGGCAAGGGGCCGACATGGGCCGGCCCAGCGACATTGTGGTGCGAACAGTCAAGGACGGCTCGGAGAAGCTCAAGAGGGTCGAGCTCAGCGGCACAGCCACCAAGGTGATGGAGGGCGTCTTCTATGGGGCGTAAATGTGATGGGGTGAAACGTGGAAGCGAGAGGGGCCGTCAGTGCGAAGGGGGAATCGTGGTGATTACTAGTGCAATTTGTGCATGGGCGATGCTAGTAAAGAAAATTTGAATAACATGCCGGCTACCCGTTCTGGGCGGGCGGATCGAGGGACGATCCTCAACGCAGAATACGTTATCAGCGGGTCTTCCTCTGGATCTGCCTGGTGCGATGCAAGTCGCGAGTCGCGCACTGATGCGCGGAGTAACATCATCTCGCGTGGGTAGGATGCGAAGCAGCACGAGCAGCGGCCCAGTGGGATGGGCCTCTACACGTGCGATACCACTGGGGTGGTCGCTCAGGCACCGGATACGAGCAAGGTTACGAGCTACGCCGGGCTTGGTGTGCGTTGGGTCTCACACAAGCCAACGAACGGCGCCGGGAGAGAGAGAGCACAGGTCCCAGCCCAACGGTAGCGCAGGTTCACATGAGACGCGGCGGCTTGCACGGCGTTTACCCTTCTGCGTTCGTGCTGCTGTGGCTGTTGCTGCCGTCTCCTAGTCCACTCCAAACGAGGACCCCAACGGAGTGGCAGGAGGAAGTGACGGGTCGGGAGGGGCCAGGCGCGGGAGAGGGGGGTCTGGCCATTGGGATTGGGGAGGCATTGGGGGGCATTGGGCACTGGCGTCACCTGTTGGAAAGGACGTGTGACATGGCGGGGTGCAGAGGAGCGGAAGATGCTTCAGGGCATCCGGACATAAAGCAGAGACAGGCCCTGGAGCTGGGACATACATACGCGAGGAAGGAGCTGTCTCGCGTGATGGTATGTGATGCGGCGAGCGCCAGGTGAATAATGGACGGGCGGCGGGCAGCACGACGGGCTGCCAGTGGCTGGACGCGGGCCCTTTTCTGCTGATTTCCACGCCTCGCCGCCGCACCCAGGGCCGGGGAGTGCGGGAGGGCGAGGCCGCCATGGAGGCCGGTCTAGCGCGAAGGGTGCTAGGGGCAAGCAGTGCCGGAGTCGTTTGTGCAAGCCAGCCGGGGCCCTGCGAACGACTTCCCCCCGGGCCTCGCGGTGGTGGGTGGGTGGGTGCTCCCCTAGCCAACGTCACCCTGCGTTATAGAGCAGCCAGAGTCCAGCTTTTCCTCGATGCCCCCCTCCCCGAACAGACATGTCCAGCGAGCGTCCTGTGCGTCCGTGATCTTTTCCGTCTTCTTCTGCGGCCATTGCGGTGTTGTACTATCCTGTGTTTTGATTTGAAGTCGCGTGCTTCGGCGCTTTTCACCCCTCCCCACCCGCCACGCCGGCCATCGTAGCGTTCCAGAAAACTTTGTCGCAACACTCCGCAACCTCAGTCCACCGCAGCGTCCCTCACTTCGCTCCTTCTACCGTCACCCACTGCGACAGAGCGGCACCGACCTACCCCTCACCTCTCTCTCCACCCGCCTGAGCCCACAGCCTGCGAGCGTCGATCTGGCCATTGCAGAGTTCTCGCCGGACGCGAACTCGACGCGACTTTGCCCTCCCGCCGCCCTTCCCACTGGCTCCCGCCCTCTCACCCGTGGACCACCAACACCTGGACGCCCGACCCCCCTATTGTTTTTCCTCTTGCCCACGCTGCTTGTCCTCCACGTGGTGGCATCGTCTGTACTATAAACCTCCGCCTTCCTCCCATTGTCGTCATCATCCGATCAATTGTCCTTGAGTCAAGCTTTTTATTCTCCGAACGCCCTTCCGGCCGTCTCGACCCAGACGTTGCCCGCACAACGGCTATTGTCACGACGCCAACGCGACATCAACAATAACAACGCCTGCTATTGTCGCCCTCACCGGGGGCCCCCCTTTTCCTCCACCATGAGTGCCTCCGACCACTCGCGGGACTCCTCCACCTCCACCGTCTCCAACGGTTCGGCCTACCAACTCATCCTGGAACACGTCTTCTCGTACCCAGCCACCTACGAACTACCCCTCCGCACAGTCTTCGCACAAAACTGCGAACCACGAAAACACACCATGTCCGCACACAACAAACCTCCGTCACCCCACAGGCCCGACTTCGAGCTGCAGCGCCAGGCAACCGCAGACTTCACCTCCTCCCTCGTCGGTCACATCGCCCAGCTGCCATCGCAGCCCTGCTCCCTTCCTCCCGTCTTCATCACCACCTTCCTCCGCCGATGCTTCCCCACAGAGCTTGCAGAGGTCGACTTCCCTCAGGCCCTGACCGGCCTTGACTACCTCAAAGACTTGGAGACTCGTCGACGACGCGACCACCAGGCAGCATTACGACGCATTGGCATCACAGACGACATCCTGAGGAACAACGACGACCTTTACGCCATCTACTGCAAACACCCCGGCCTCGAGTCGTGGATGCAGAACCAGGTCAAGCAAGAAAAGAACATTGAAACTTCCTACACACACCTTTACATTGGCCTCCGACGATGGATCCTCATCAACGAGCTGATGATCCAGCCTTTCAACAAGAGCAACTGCCTGGCCATGCTCAACACCCTCTTTCCTCCCATGACCACCAGCCCTCCCACCTCCAAACTCACTGCCCACCAAATAAAAGTCCAGCGAGACACGTACTTCAAGTGGATCAACCGCGTCGAAGCACACTACACCAAGAGCAACCTCGCACCACACAAGGTCCTCGAGCCGCTCATGCAACACTCAAAACGCGAAGGTGACGACAATGCGTGGAAATCTGTCCGGGAAACCCTTGACATGTACCTCCGTGCTGCACAGCATCTCATCGACGAGTACGCCGAGGTGCAAACTCCCGACGATTTCGGCATGGACGGCCGACGCAAGTCTTCGGTGAGCCTCGAAAACAAGAAGAAGAAGGAGCGCAAGGCCGACTCTGGCATCAGCTTCGGCAGCAACAAGCGTCCGTCTACGAGTGGCAGCCTTAGTGGGGCCACGCTCGTCGGCGACGCCAACAAGTCTCAGCCCCACAGCCCCACGGCAACGGCGTCTGCGAACAAGGAGCGCAACTATAGTACCCTCGAGCGTCTCGCCCGCGAGCTTCGCCGCATGAAAGCCTCCCGCAACGGCGGCAGTCGTACTGAAACTCTAGCGGACGAAGCCGAGAAGGAGAACTGGAGCCACAGCCGCACCAACTCGAACGGCAGCACTGGCAGCATGACAGGCCACAGGCTCAACACATCGGGCTTTGACGCCTCTCAATCGTTCCCAGCCCAGGAACCTGCACTGTCTGGACTCCAGAAGAGCAAGTCTCTACGCAAAGCACGCAGCTTCAGCGACATGAAGCGCAACATGAGCCCCTTTGGCGCGAGGAAGAAGGACGTGGCCAGCGGCGAGCAGTTTGACGAGGAGGAGATGAGGAAGCAGCGTGCGCTATGGGAGATGAATGCCGGCAGGAAGGTAGGCCTGAGGTCGTAGAGCTTTTTGTACCTCTGCGGGCCTGCACAGACGGGTGGATCCAACATGGAGCAGACAGCATGAAGCATGGACACTGGCGCATTTCTCTCTACCTCCCTCCCTCTTTCCCCCAAGCATGGCGTTGCATCGGCGGGGATTTCCAAAAAAAAAAAAAAGGGACATGGCAACCTGGGAAAAAGGGCAAAGCACATGCGAATGAGGTGGTACCAGTTGAAGGTGGTCTTGGGTCTTTTACCCAGACTACTACTGCCCACCCGGACACATTATAGACCAAACAAGAACGCAGATTCTTCACAATTAACTCACTCTCTCCATCTCGCACGTGAAATGATGCACATACTTCGTATCAGTGAACACAACTAAATGCAATTGCTCCACTATGCAAACACACTACGCGCAACCTCCCCCCAAAACCCCATCCCCTCGCACCAACCCACCCCCCAACCACAATCCTCCAAAACGGAAAACGCAGATTAAAAACCATTAATTCCCTCACTCCTCGCACTATCGAAACGCCCACGCCATCACGGCTCCCATTTCCCGCCCAGAAACACGTGGAAGCATCGCACGCCGCCTAAAAAAATCGGCCAACGAGTTCCCTAGCGCCGACGCCCCGACGCCCCCGACGCCGCCGCCGCGCCCCCCCCCAAAAAAACAGTGGCGCCCGCGGCTCGCGCCACACCACGCTGCCCCTGACAGCGGGCGTGCAGGTCGCAGGGTGCGCCGACGCGAGCGCGGGCGGCGCCACGGTCCCGCCGCTTTGTCATGCAAATGGGAAGAGAGGGGGCGCGTGGCAGGCCCAGACGCCCTCCGTCCAGGCTGGGGCGCTCATTGGGTCGGTGCGCGACACGCGGGCTGGTGATGGCTGCGGCGAGGCGGGATGTTGGCGTGGATTCCAAATCGCGGTGTTTGCAATGCGTTATCGGCTGCGTGGGATTGGAGGTGGGCAGGTTGAGGCGGCGATCGGGGTTTGGGAGTGCGAGGGGATCGTGCCGTGCGTTGCTGCTGCTGCGGCGCTAGGTGGAGGCTGGGTGAGGTCTGGGCCTGCTTGGGGTGAGGCTGCGCGGCCGTGGTGCCTTGCAGGATGGGGGGGGCCACGTGTGTGGCCTCTGGGGGGGCCGGTGACGGCGCGCAGAGGCCTGTGCTTGGTGTTGGTGTGTGCGCTAGGCATGTTCCGCACGTGGGCTTGACGGTTGTGAGATGGGAGGGATTGCGTTACTAGTTTCATTGGTGGCGTGTGTGGTCGGGTGTTCTGGAATGGCAGCCGGGGAGGGCGTGCTGCGTGGAAGGTTTCGGCGAGCTTCGTCTTTTCGGGGATAAGAGCTACAGCTGTTGTAGGTTGTGAAATCCTGCTGGGTGGTGTTTCACATTGCGCGACGGCGTTGCGGCTGGACTGTGCTCGGGGCGATTGCAAAGTCATGCTTTCAAACGAAAAAGGCCACGCCCATCTCCCTCAGTGTCATTTCGTAACCTACCGTATCCCAGTAGTCTCGCTCCTCCTGGCTGCCGACGCTCACCAAGCCGAGCATCACCTCGGGTAACACAGGGGCGTCGTTGGGTGGCAGGCCTGGATGCCGCCGGGGGATGGCTACGATCCAGTCCTTGCTCATGGCAATGGTGTAGCCCAGCCCTGGAATCTCCGGACGCTGTCCAATGACCTTCTTGCACTCGGCCAAGACGCGGTTGAAATTCCTCACTACATCCTTGCCTGGCATCCTCGGGTGCAGGCGCAGGACGAAATGTCTGAAGGGAATGCCTTCGAGGTGAAAGGTAGGGTGAAAGTCGCTCCAGGCGCGGCCGGGCCACAGCTCAAAGTCGGCTGGTGCTGCGAAGATGCGCATCGCTTTCTTCTGCTTCGGGTCCACTGCGTTTTCTCCAACGGAGACAGCCATCACCATGGGAGGATGAAATGAGCGAAGCACAGCAGTCGCAGCGAGAATGTCATCTTTGTTGATGTCTTCGGTCGAGTATTCAGACTTTGTGGGTTTCAGCAGCATGGTTGGACGGTACGGCGAGCGTCGAGCGAGAGACAGAACATGCGTCTCATTGACCTTGGCAATATCCTCCTCTGTAGTGAAATGATCAGGGACGGCGCCGAGGATGGGTGAAGTGATGAAATGCCACTGTTTGAAGCGACTATTAGCTTTAAATTCTCATCTAACCTCGAGTCGTGGTTTGCCATTGATAATCACGTGATGGTAGACGAGCATGTCAACAGCCCCTTGCTTACATCACAAGCCACACAAAGCAATCGCAGGACTGGCTCATGCAGAGCAGGCAGAGGAGTACTCACGTTGAAATCATTCCGGCTGAAGAACTCTGGCGCAACTGGGTCGTAATGCACGTAGCCAGCGTGGGCAGCATCATCAAACTTCTCGAACACAATCTCCTGCACAATGGCATAAACCCGTGGCAGGTCGATGCGGGAGGGCGGCTTTGATGGATCGGTGATATCTTTGGGCCCGAAATGCTCGGTTGGTGCTGCGAGCAGCCATCCAAGGAAGAAGCAGAATGCTACTAGCAAGGCCAGGATGTTTGGCGTGAACCAGCGGATAATCCAATGCCGCTGGAGGCGGCTGCCGGCGGGGGGTTTCATGCGAACGTAGTGGTCCATGCCATAGTCATCGCTCTCTCGTGCCATCAACGCGGGACGTCAACGCGGCTCTGGTGCAAATTATTGATCGAATTGGTGATTCCTCAGTCGGCGCCCCTGCTGGTTGCAAGTTGGCAATGCCGTTGAGCCGCGCGGCAAAAATAAAGGTTTGAAGGCGCGCCACGACCCCTGACACTAACTAATAATACACGCAGACCATGCAACACCTGTTTTCACGTCGTTAACGCCTGCTTGTAACGCGAGACAAGATTGCATTTGTCTCGCTATGGGACCCGTGTAGTGCCGATGCTGGCGTCGTTCCGTCCTCCCAGCGCCATGCTATACTAGTGAAAACACACAAGCCCGTGAAAGTTCCCTTGCTCCATCCATTGACCCGTCTCAAATGTCCGTCTTGCCACCCATGACCTTGGCCGCCTGCACCGCATTCATCTTCTGCAGATATCCAGGGGCAGGCTGCATCTTGCGCACCGTGCGGTTGTCGTCGAGCGCGTAGCCGGGGATGCGGATGTTGTACTGCCGCTCCAGCACGACCTGCAGGTCGCGAAGCTCGAGCTGAGAAGACTGACGAGCTTTTGCAAGCTTGCACGCCTGCGTAATGACATTGTCCACAAACTCATCGGCAAGCCCCAGCATTGACTATGAGTCTTGTTAGTAGATGAATCTCAGATTGCAGAGCGGAGCTCATTCACCTCCTCGACATCGGGCTGCAGAGACTGCTGCTCTGCGCCATTGCCCGCCCCAGCAACCTGTCGCACCAGCTCGTCCAACTTCTTCTTGTCCATGACCCGGTCACCCTGCCCGTGGAGACTAAATTCTGGTTTCTGCGAGATGGCCGGTTGGCCCATCATGCCGGGGAGACCGCTGCTGCTGCCAGTAAGCGTAGGCCTCGTTGCTCCCATCGGCACGGGCTGTGGCGCGGGTGGCGTCCAGTTGCGCATGCCACCGTACGTTGGCTTGGTCTGCCGCTCGTCAGCGCGCTGAAAGGCATTCTGTCCATTTGTGGTGCCGTTGGGTTGAGAGATCTGCGGGTTAGAGTAGCTGCGTGCGGCTGAGATTGCGCCCTGGTGTGAGTAAGGGACGGGAGGGCCCTGCGACGGCATGGTCGTCTGCGGGGACTGAGTTTGTCCAGCAGGAAACGGGGGCCCGGCGAGTCCAGGCCGCGGTGCGTTGAAGTTCTGCGCCTGGTTCATCTGTCCTTGGCCAGGCTGCTGAGGTCGTGCCTGACTGTTCTGCTGCTGACCAGCAGCTCCACCGGCAGTCGCAGCCGGGTTAGCTTGGGAAGCATTATTTTGCTGTCCTGTGATACCCTGTGGCCGTTGCTGCTGTCCTGCGGCTTGCTGCTGGGCTTGTTGCTGGGTCGCGCTACTTGTGCCAGGCTGGCCGTTCGCTGCTCGTTGAGCCCCGGCATTGCCAGCGCCAAGGTTCCTCTGCTGATTGTTCACTTCGTTGATGAATTGCATGGCATGCTGGAGTGCTGCTTGGTTCTTGGCCTTGGTTTGTGCCATTGGGGCTGGCAGCTGCTGACCGGCCTGCTGGAGCTGTTGTTCCTGCGCTGCAATCTTCTGAAGCATGCTTTGATGCGTGTCCTTTTTGAACAGGGCCGCGGCATACCGCTTTTTCAGCTCTGTCAAGTAATTCTCAGTCTGATTAGGCGGTAGGACGAATGACATGCTCTCGACCCTGCGGCTGTAGGCTTCTGGAATTTCAGCGCCTTGCTGAGGGCCAGGCTGCTGTTGCTGTTGCTGCTGTGGCTGAGGTTGTTGGACTTGCTGCTGTGGTGCGGCGGTCGGTTGCTGCGGCTGTTGCGGCTGTGATTGCGGTTGGCCTTGACTCGCGGGACGCGACAACGAAGCCTGGCTCTGCTGACTCTGCTGACTCTGCTGGCCCGGCTGTCCAGGCTGTCCAGGCTGTGCTGCACCAGTCTGTCCTGACTGGTGTTTGCGCAGGTCATTGAACAGAGTGCGGGAGATTTGTAGGAGCTTGGTGTGGGCAGTCTTGTGGGCTTGCGAATCCTGTGGGTTCTGATGCAGTGCCTGCCACAGAGATGCAATACCATTTTGGTACTGCTGCTTCTGTTTGGGTGCTAGGAAGTTGAAGTTCTGGATCTGGGCGGGCTTGACCAAACCCTTGAACTGCGGCTGCTGGTCCAAGGGCAGGTTCTGGTTCTGCTGCTGGTTCGAAGCGCCCTGCTGGCCCTCATTTGGATTCATCTTGTGGGTGTCCTCGCTGGTTGGCGTGACTCCGAGGACGATGTCCTGCAGCAGGCACAGGACTTGTCTATGGCCTGGGTTGTCGACTGGGTTGTCGACTGGGTTGTCGACTGGGCTGTCGACTGAGACGAGGACTGGTCCGTGACTGTCGCTGTGGCGCCGTTTGCACTGCGTCTGAGAACCTGTAGGTTATTGACGAGATCAAGTCCTGCCTGGTCCGACGCTCTGAAACAAGCGATCAGCGAACTCCGATGGAGCAGGTTCTACCGCGTGTGCTGGAGTAGAGGGAGAGGGTGGTGGTAGCGAGCAATGAAAGTTGGTGGCGGCGCGCAAGCTTGACCCTTTGCGGGGTCCAGCCCGCGCTGCGAGCCTCCTTCAATACCCCAAAGTAATGGACAATAGGCTCAAGCAACGTGGGAACCCCACTTAATCAACAAGACCCTCTAGCAAGACAATTACAAGGTGTTATATGCGATTCAACATACAGCATTTCATCCTGCAGGTCCCGGCATGCTGTTAGGATCTCGAAGCGCGACTACGAGACTTGGCCTATGATCTTCGGCTGCGCAGCCACAAAAGCTCAGTAGCAGTTGGCTGTTGAAAGCAGCTGATCCTGACCCTGGTGCTGGTCAGACTGTCAAGACTGCCTGCGCTCAAGAGATCGTTGCAGACCCCTATCGGCCGTCGTTCTTCGTCCGCAATGTCGGCCAAATATGCTCGCCAGCATGTTTGGTGCCTTGCACCGAGCGGCCTGATAAGTAGGTAGTTGTCGAGTGATGTGAAGTTGTATCACCTATTCGAACGGTGGATCGTCGCTCATCTCATCAACCCTCCCAGGTCTTTGTCCATGCCGTTCACGCGGTCCTCCAGCATTTTCTTCTTGCGTTCGAGCTCCGCAATATCCTCTTCGCGTACTTCATCGTTCTGACCAACCGTCATGTCATTGCCAAAGTCCACGGTCGTGTCTGCCTGCTGCATAGTGGTATCATCATCGTCGTATTTGAAGCTCGTTGGTCGGTTGAGTCTGTTCAGTTGCGCAATCTGATCCACGGCCAAGCCCTCGTATTCTTCAATCGACGCCGAGGCCTTTGCATTGCGGTCGCGCAAGGCAGCTATTCGCTCCGCGGCTCCAGGTACTGGGCTGATGGGCATGCATTAGCCTGCCCGCTCCTTTGTCTCAAGCGCAGCCAGGTAACTTACTAGACTGAGCAGAGCTTCTCGGCACCACGAAGCAGTAGCTCAACGTCAATGTCATCTTTCTGCCCTCCGCTTCTTCTTGAGCTCTGGTTGTCACGGATACGCTCTCGCCTGATACGCTCAGCTAGATCACCCCCAAGCACGGCAGCCACAGCTGTGTTCCTCTTGGGCGCCGGACGTGACTGTCCGGGCTTCTCTCCCGGAAATACAGTTCGTCGCCGTGCTGTGTTGGATGTGCCCTGCTGGACTGTGAGGTCTTGCGGAGGTGCTAGCATGAACAATGCGCGTTCGTGTGATTCCGTGTCTCTGATCAGGGAAGTAATGTCATTGCTGTGTAGCATCGCATTCGTAAATATCTTGGGCTTGGGGAACCTGGACATGTAAGTAAGTGGGGACTCTTCTTGCCTGTCAAACGATGGGGTGGACTTACGGGAGCTCTGCAATCGTGGACGAGCATAACTCTATCTGGTCGAGGTGCGCGTCGAGGAGAGACATGTTGGCAGCTCCGCAGTGTGCGTCTCATCCGAGTGTTGCTCTCGAAGCACGCGTCTCGGTGTTTGTGAGTGACGTGACGGCCAGACAAATTGCTTGGCGGCGGCAGTGGCAGCAGCTGCATGGTCATCACCATCGCCTGGCCGTCGTTCGAGCTTCGCATCACTTCCATCGCACACCTCTCTCGTAGATCGTGTCCCCCCAAACCATGTCTCACGATGACGAGATGCAGGTCGACTCCGACGGCCAGGAGGTCAACGGCGTTCGCGATGTCAAAGAGGGTAAGTCGGGGTTGTCTCATGGCGCGTTCTGCAGCTACAGTCGTCTGATCTCACTCCTCTAGATATCATCTCCAATTTAAACACCATACAATCTGCTGTCCAGCAGTTCGACGTCCGGTTCATCCTTCGCGCCCTGCGTGGCATCTCCTTCATCCGCAAGCAACTCACCAAGAGCGGTAACGGACAGGATGTCCTCAACGCCGTCCGCGAGTCCCGGAGCTCGACCAGCAATGATTCCGCGAAGCCCGCGGCTCTCCTGAAGAAACTCAAGCTTGAGCCTGGCTCTCTCCTGCCCGAGGAGGAGGTCTACCTTGCCATCTTACAACAGGTCCGTCCCGCCTTGATACCGCTAACGAGCGCTCGTGCCATGCTAACATGCTGCGCAGGTTATCTACTTTGATGGAAAGCAGTTCGAAGCCGGTGCCAAGTTCTCGATAGAGCTGGTCGACAAGATCAGGGCTTTCAAC
Organism: Carpinus fangiana; assembly: GCA_006937295.1. NCBI lineage: Eukaryota > Viridiplantae > Streptophyta > Magnoliopsida > Fagales > Betulaceae > Carpinus > Carpinus fangiana. The sequence goes on along the minus strand of VIBQ01000013.1, from coordinate 158,343 downwards.
CGACGCACACTTGACCCTCTCGGCGCTCGCGTCTACTTTTATCTGCAGCTGTTCTACGAGAACTTGACGCCACACCCTCCCTCAAGGCAATCGCCCGTGTTTGACATCCGCGAGAAGCTACTCGTTGCTCTCCGCAGTGCCGTCCTCCGCAAAGACCAAGAGACGCAAGCCGCTACCATTGTCCTCCTCCTCCGCAACTACATCTCCACCGCCGACATCACGCAAGCCGATCTTCTGGTCGAGCACAACCAGTTTCCTCTTACCGCCTCCAACAACCAAGTAGCTCGCTATCTCTACTACCTTGGACGTATACGAGCCATTCAGCTCTCCTACTCCGATGCTCATCAGCATTTGACCGGTGCTACTCGTAAAGCGCCGACTTCTGGAGTGGCAGCAGGCTTCTATCAGGCCTCTATGAAGCTTCTGGTCGTTGTTGAGCTGCTCATGGGTGACATCCCAGACCGCGCAATCTTCCGCCAACCCAAACTCGAGCGTGCTCTTGAGCCCTACTTCAAGCTTGTGCAGGCAGTTCGAGGAGGTGACCTCCAATCCTTTTCCACAATTGTGACCGACTACGCCGACATCTTCCGTCGCGATGGTACATATACGCTGGCCCGCCGCTTGCGTCAGAACGTCATCCGGACTGGGGTGCGCATGTTGTCGCTCGCCTACTCTCGCATCTCCCTCCGCGACATTTGCATTCGTCTAGGCATCGAGAGCGAGCAGAGCGCTGAGTACATTGTTGCTAAAGCTATCCGCGATGGTGTCATCGAGGCCAGCATCAACCACGAGAAGGGCTACATGGAGACGAAGCGTGCCGGTGACATTTACGCGACCCGCGAGCCTGCCGAGGCTTTCCACGAGCGCATACAGGCGTGTCTGGGCTTGCACGACGAATGCGTGAAGGCAATGCGCTTCCCCATGAACCAGCACAAGCTGGAGCTGAAGAATGCGCAGGAGGCTAGGGAACGCGAGAGGGAGTTGGCCAAAGAGGTTGAGGAGGGTGGCTACGACGAGGACGACGGCGGAATGGACGAGTACTGAGCTCGTCACACTTTGGAGCCGTCGAGCGCGGCATGCTAGACTATTATCTAAAGATCCCATGGTTTGACAAGTCTTACAGGCAGCCAGTCGTCTAGCGTGCAGTGAACCAAACATGCCTGAGACGGCGGCTGTTCGGGTCACCCAGGCACCAATGTACAATCAAGTTGAAGGTTCATGTCTGTCGTCATTCATGCCGCCAATCTAAGCTCTATTTACGTTGGAACAATATCTCCCAGAACTCAATGCCCGTGGCCACCCTCAATAGTCTCCTTTGCCAGTGCTCTCTGGCATTCCGCCAACACCTTGGCCTGCCGAGACACATCCTCCAACCGCCCAATGACCTCCTTGTTCCCATCGACGAAGCCGTAAAGCGCGTACGGAATGCCCACCTCCTCACAAAACTCCTGCACGAGCCGCTGCGTGCGACGCAGGTTGTGCCGCGGAATCCGCGGATAGAGGTGGTGAATGGCCTGGAACTGCAGGCCGCCGTGGAACCAGTCGAGCCAGGTGGGGCAGTCGACGTCCATGGTGGTGCGCAGCATGCGCTGGGGAAACGACTCCGCGACGCCGAGGTCGGCCGTCGACATGGCGAAGTGCGACAGCGTGATCTGCACGTGCAGCGGCATGGTGACGGCGTGGCTGACGAGCACGAACAGCACGCGGTCCCACGCGGTGGGGATGCTGCGGTAGACGATGCCGTATCCGAACCAGGCCCAGAAGAAGACGTTGCCGGCGATCTCGAGCCAGCGGTGCCAGGCGGCGGGGCCTTTGCGAGGGCCGAGGCCGAGGATGAGGTACTCCCAGGACAGGCGGTAGAGGTTGAAGCGGCCGAAGGCGAGGAGTGGGTAGTAGAGGTAGTGCTGGTACTGGATGACGAACTGGGAGAAGACGTCGTAGGCCATGACGCGGTCGTAGTAGGTGGAGCGCAGCGAGGCGAAGAAGCGGTGTGAAATGGCGAAGAAGGGCATGTGCTCGATGTCGGGGTCGTGCTCGGGCGAGTTGGTGACGACGTGGTGCACGTTGTGGTTGCGCTTCCACCAGCCCAGAGACAGACCGCCGAGGAAGTCGGCGATGATGATGCCGATGACGGTGTCGGTGTGGAAATCGTGCGTGATGCCCATGTGGCCGGCGTCGTGGGCGGTGAAGACCAGCTGGTGCCACATGGCGCCCAGGAACGCGCCCGAGAAGCCGTACCAACCCAGGCGCAGGAAGAGCATACTCATGCCGAAGAGGAAGATGTAGCGACAGCACTCCCATGCATATGCTGTGTAGTTGCATTCAAATAGGCGCTCGGACGTGATGCGCTTGTAGAGGAGGCGGTACTTGGCTTGGATGTCCCTTTGCGTGGAGGCGTCGAGGGCCGGGTATTTGGCAAGGTCGAACTCGATATCCTCGCGAGTGCGCTTATCGGCGAGGGATTCGCTTTGATCTTTGAGTGAAGGTTCCTCCAATTCGAGATCGGACAATGATGTCGCCGAGGACGCGCCACTGGAATGTCTGCTGCTGGTCCTCCTCTTGCGTAGCTCACTCTTGCCTTTTGCGCCATCAAAGACGGGAGACGCGGCTGCCGAGCTCCCACTGGTACTCTCTATGTCATCTTGTGTTTCCATGGTCGGATCTTTCAATAGTCGAAATGTGCCGCCTTGGATGGGTGGTAAAAAGTTCTCCCATCGTCCTTCAATGCGGCCAATCTGGTATTTGTTCATTCGGTCGCGAGCTTCCCGTGAATGCAAGCTACGCTTCTAGTCAGTATGCAACGCTTGTGATCTGGAGGAAGATGTACACTCACGCATTGACTTCATCTGTGGCGTCCCTTCCAACCATGTGCTTGATGGCCTTGTCTCCGCCAGGGTGGAACGGATGCCACGCATCTGTCCTGATGACCTTGCCCTCTACAATAATGATGTGTTTGCCTTGTGCAATGAGATCCTCGACCTGTCTCCGAGTGTACAACGTTTCCTTGCGCGGTGGTGCTGGCATTGTAGCTGTGGCCACAGGGGGTTGACAGAGGCGGTTGAGCTTGTGAAGAGATTGCGCGGTGTGTACCTCAAAAAAAAAAGGAAGGCCTATTGTTCCGGCAGCAAGGCTTTAGACTGCCATCCACAACTCCAGTCTCTATAATCTGGTCAAGGCGGCCTGCTTGTCGTAGTCAAAACAAGAAGGCTGCAACATTCGACCTGTGGGTCAATGGGGGTGTCGGGGGTCCAGCGCCCTATCGATAGGCCTTTTCTCTCGGCCCCCTCCAATGCCCCCTACGGTATGGTTCAGGGCCTGCCGCAAATGCTCGCCACCCTTCAATCTAGTGTCTCATCTCCACTCTCCACCTACTTGCAGCTGAATTTGGGCCATTATCTGCATGTCATCTCGTGGGATTTTGTCTACAGTCACCCACAATCACACCTTTCCAGTCACTCACTGGTGGAACAGCATCATATTGATTCTCCCCCGCATCTGCTTTAGGAGCATTCGCTTTAATTGAAGACGCCAACTTTGTTGCTTTGTAGTCTGAAATCTACCCCCTTCCGAGAGACGAGCAATTTTCTGGGCACAGGTTTGCCCCTTAGTTTGTGCTTCGACAGCCCTCGGCGAGATGCTCTGAAGCACACCATCCGGATCTGTAAGGGCCTGTTACTTCGACCATACTCATAACTCCCACATTAAGGTTCCGTAGAGTATAGTTGACCGTTCCAATCTTGGCTCGCGCTGTGCGCAAATTTTTCAGTGTGAGTGCTTTCACAAGCAACACTGTCTGGTCTTGCAATGTCTGCTCGTCGAGAATGACGAGATAGCTGCTTCTCGTAGTTTGCATATGGTCTGATGCGCTAATTTCCATGGACAGTATCATTTTGCACACTTCCATGAAAAGTTTATGCAGGAAGGGAGACGTGAAAGTTGCACCGGCAGCGTGTTTTGCCCACTCGCATCCACGTCCTTGATGTCGACTACTACTTTCACTCGTGGTGGATGATCAACGCTTTTGCCAACCGAATGAGCCTCGTTCAAAAACACATCGAGTATCTACAAAATATCAGCACAGTGTATTGAAAAGTCACGAGGAAGAATGGATTATTACCGTGGATAGAACTTCGGCTGTGCAGCAAATAGCGAACAACCCACACCGGAGCGAGGCATCATGTGGAAGCTGTCCGTGGTGAAGTCTCTCATATACTGCCGTTGAATTCAATGTTTGCTAATCGACATAATAACATTGATTCTCTTTGAAGGTCCGTATCTCACCGATACAAAACGTGAGAGCTGGGAGGTATCCGAAGCATTACGTCAAGGTCACGTGGAGCATGCATCCACTAGGTTTGCAAAAGCAGGTGTCAGGACGGCTACATCTGAATGGACTGTGATAGATGACACCATTGGAGTGTCATAAAAAGAATTTCTAGTTGTGGCGGCACCATCAGCACGGAAATGCTTCGAAGTAGACAAAGCGGCACTACATTGGAAATTAACTATCCAGCTCCAACTACACGACCTCCCTGCGTCCACCTAACGTTATCAATCAAGACGGTACCGGCGCCGGAGACATCCGCACCAGTTTCATTGATCTCGAAACAATCCAGCACAAACTCGACATAAAAGTTGTACAGGTGCGTTGAAGCGTCCACCAAAGTCGGCCCGACAGTTTTGAAGTTCGGACCATACTTTGGATCGGCGATGCGAATGGGGGTGTAATTATCGAAATTGTTCGACAGGGTGCATCCTTGGGCCTTTGGGGGTTTAGAGGACTTAGATACCGCCAGGTCGAATGAGAAGTTGTAGAAGCGGCCGGGACTGCTTGGGTTCATGTCAAACCCATCAACTGATTGGACAAGATATGCCGTATCCAAGTGATAATCGCTGCCATTTGCAGTAAAATTTCTTTTCCATCGTGCTTATTCAGTACAGCACTCTAAGAGGGGAGGAAGAGAAACTTACGCGTAGAAATTACCATTGGCTGCTTTTCCTGACCTAACGTGCTCGTTTGCTCCCCAGTATTTTGGTTGTGTGAGATTGAACTCAGAGTTGAACGTTGTTTGAGAAAAGTTGCCATTTTTGAACACTGGATTGACCGGCGTGGGCGTAGGAACACAGGTTGAGGTGGCCGTTGGTGGGAGGTGGCAGTCAAAGCATCCTCTCAAGTCCCAGACCGTTGCATATTTGTAGTCCATTGTGTCATTTTGAGCTATGAAACCTTGCTCGCGTGTTGAATTTCTCCGAATTACGCAGTAATATGGCAGGCGACCAAGATTGTACTGGAAGGAAAAGGACTTGCATAGTCCTACAGACTCATATTGCACACATACGCGATAGCACTCCTCTGGTGACGAAATACCTTCCCATGCAAGAAAGTTGTCTGGAGCACTGAAGTAGCCAGATATACCACAAGTAGAATTTACGTGGGTGGCCAATGGTGTTGGAGTTGCGGGACATCTGGACTTGATTGTTGGTGCTGGTGGTTGATCACATACATAGCAACCACGAAGGTTATAATAGTAAACGTTGGTTTCTGAAGGCTTGAACCCCAAGCCTTTCACAGACTTGCCATAATTGGTGCATATTTTATTGTACCCATCGTAAGAATACGAAATGCAGCGCTTGTCTTTCGCACAGGATCTGTAGCAGTCTGACGAGTCCCCTTGGTAATAGCCATAGTCGGGTTCACCGCAGTATCGGGACAGGTACGTAGTATCAGTGATAGTACCGCCTTTCCCACAAACGAATGATGCGCTGTTCGTTTGCGTCTTTATGTAGTATGGCGGGCAAAAGGTGTTTGTCGATGGTGGTGCATATGTTGGAGTAGCTGCAAGAGCACCCGAGCACAAGGCCAGCGCCGCAAGCAGCGCGCGTGCAAAGCTCGTCATCTCCGCGATGATATTGACTCTTGACACCAATTCATGATGGGGACAATCCTTTGCTATATACACTCTACATACCCCTCCCTGCCTCTCGCTAAACGAGCGAATGAGTAGTGGCAGTGTTCCCTGCCAAGTTTCACCTGCATGCCCCTAGCTTAGTTTTCAGCGCCACAGGACATGATTATCCATAAGCTCAGCTTAGACTAGGAAAGAGGGTGTCACTACTCTGTTATTTTGCATAAGAGAAGATGGACTTGTCATTGAACCAGAATATCTTCCTTGCGCATCCAGTTCCTTCTCTGGCCGATTCTTTCGCATGTCCGCTGTGGTGTGTTGATGTCTTCCCATAACAGTGGTACTGTTACATCCCAGTAAAAGCGAAAGCGAGGTCATCACTATTTCAATGATGTGATAGCCCCGGTGTTTCGCCCCGTTGTTGACCTTAAGCGCCCCTCAAAATACATCGATTATCTCGCTCCGCAATTGCTGTTCCGCTCTTGAACTGTACTTCCACTAGAAGAACCATCGATAGTTACTGACCTGTTCGTGACTGGACCAATTACCAGAGAAAACGTCAAGCGAAAGGCACCATCTCTGGACGTCAACGCCAGGAAGCCCATATTGCTCACGCAAATATGTCAGGGGGAAAGGGTGCCTTGATCCGAGACTGGAATGCTGAGACAGCTGCACTAGTCTCTATGACTCTCGACAATCTTGGAATATCCAACATTCTATGGGGAAACATGCTCCTGAGACTCTACGGCGTTCCCACCATCGTCGATGTATGGACCTCCTTGTCTGGCGGCGAGCAAGGCTAATGTATATTTATCAGGGTGGAGTATTCATAGTACCAGATGCACTCCTACAACGATCAGTCTCAGCTCTCGTCGCAATAGGGTTTGCTAGCTGCACAGACGTCGCATGCTCCGCAAAGTCGCCAAGTCGCGTCTCGCCCATACCGGCTGAACACCTTCACATGAGCGAAACAACAGACTGTCTGGAGCTTCTCTGCCATTCAGATATTCTTTGGAAAGTAAAATCCTTGAATCCACATGTCCGCGGACTTGGAGCTACTCGCGACATAATGTTCGCGTCAGATCCCTCTCTTCCATCTCGCAGGCTCGGTGGAGGCTGTGGACCCTTTCCTTCTAAGCTCTATCCGGTCCGAATACCAACCATACACCGTTATACTGAAGCAGTCATTCTACTCTTGCTAAAGTGCCGCGGACAAATCCAGGAATTCTTTTGGTCCGCCATGCTGACCTACGTGGAAGAGTATGTGTGCCAAGAAGGCAGGTTGCATGACAATCTCCTCCCCCCTTCCCACAAGCGCTTTCTGTTGGATCGTCGGCAGGGCACTATGAGCATGCTTGAAATACTCTATGTTCTCGAGAGAGCTTCAAAGCTTGAAGAAAATACAGATTCTGGGACCGAAGAGTTGCTATGAGTGGTGTTTTGAAGACGTGGATCAATACATTCATCGGGCATGGGATCTATATTCTATAGACCCCTAAAGCATCAAGGGCGTCACTCTGGACCCGTACACAGAAGTATTGCACCTTCACATTCACAATATTTACATCAACTTCTAAATGTCGATGACTTTATCGGCCATGAAGCCAGAAGATTGGGCGAAGTAGTACCCTCGCTGATTTGTAACGACTCGAAGAGATGTACCATTCAACTGGAAATCGCAGTTGAAATGCGTGTGTCCGTACATCCACACTCTAACATTTGGGTTTGTACAGCATGGCTGGTCGGACATGTTTGTGGAAAATCCTGATGTGATAGGACTATGTGCGTGTGCAGGATCGATAGCTCTTGGATCTTGTGTTGGGCTATGATGGGTCATGATAACGATCTTCCTACTTGGTTCGGCCCTGGAAATGGTTGTGACCTGGGCATTCAGCCACCTCAGATCAGTAGAATGCGCCTCATTGTGTTGCTCAACAGTCCATCCAGCAATATCGTAGAAGTCATTGAGGCCGAAGCTAACATGATCCATGTCATTCTTTGTAGGTCCGACCAATGAGAACAGCGTGCAGCCAAGCACAGTCACATCATTGGATATATCGTATCGAGTTTGATCAAGGATAACAAATTCTCCCAGAGAAGGGTTTGAAGCACGTCGCTGTCTCATACGATTCGCAAACTCTTGCATCGTGTTCTTGGTGTGAGCCCAATCCTTTCCATAAGGCTCATGATTGCCAAATAGGAAGAAGACAAGACGGAATTGTAGAAGCTGTGTCTCGAGAAACGTCATCAATCCCTCATCTTTCACGCAGCCGATGTCGCCCAGCAATGCAAGATATGGGGCTGATGGCTTGATCTCATAGATGTCATATGCTTTGGGGGTTTCCAGATGGAGATCTGACGTCAGTTGAAATTGACAGGAGCCCATGATGTAGGAGAAAGCTTTGTGGCTACGGCCGTTGTAAGAATAAGAGAGAGAGTCTAGCTGTAAGAAGTTTGAAAGATTTCTTTTGAGTGCACGTTTCCAGATGGCAGCACCGGGCAAGGCAGACATTGGTAAACAGATGGCTTGGCGTTGGTGGTGGACCACGAGCACTGACTTGCGCATTGTGAGCCAACCGATAGCCGCCGCACCGCTTGCTCCACATGTGCTCCCGCCCCTTGAAACCTGATGAAATTGATCAAGAACACTAACTTTTACGAATGTGATTGATACGCTCGGAATGATGGATGTGGACAGTGATGCGCATAGCCGCCGAACCTGGATCCTCCGGCCAGATGTAGGGCCAGTCCGTGGGCAAATGCCCGCCCCACCTTAACATTCATCCCATGAACCTTGCAACATCCATGGAAACGATTCGTCCAGTGGTGCTCTTCGGCTGTTTCATGCCTGTTAGCGCCGTGAAGAGTAAGGGGAGTTGGGACAGGTGAGTGAAGGTACAAATAAAGCAATGCAAGCCTGAGAAAAAGAAGATTCTGTATGCTCTGCTTGCTCATCACCATTCCAAGCAGTGGGAACAATCTCGTGATCTTCATTACCATCATTCGCACTCTTACAAGCCTTGAAGTATTAATATGACTTCCCTTGCTGACCCCACTCTTGCTCAGCTCGAGCAAAGTGCAATGGAGGTTATCACCATCTTGAAGAACATGCCCGAGTTCTCCAATTTCAAGATTGTCGTTATTGGAGGGCTTGCAGTTTGGAAATACTTGAGACGATATCGTACAACTCAGGTAACGTTATGCTTCCACGAAGAGTTACTACAATAAGCTTATTCCTCAGGATGTCGACTATCTCATTACCGTCCCGCGTGCGCCAAAGGCTGTCAAAGAAAAATTGCTGGCAATCCCTGGCTCTCTTTTCAAGGATTACGCCGGAACGTTTGTCTACAGTCGCCCTGGCCTTCCAGAGATTCAGATTGACATGACGCCGGGAGATCAGGTCAGCCACTTTTCCTGCTTCAAAACCTGCTTCAGCGCTGACACTTCCTTGGATAGTCTCCCTACATTCCCGAATCAGCGCAGGTGATCGCCACCATCGCTCCTGAAACTCTCCCTTATATTAGTATGGTTGACTTGATCGTCTTCAAAATCAATAGCTGCGGGATACGCAGTGAGAGGGACAAAATGGTACGCGATGCCACAGATGCCCAAACCCTACTTCATTACGCAGCTTCTCAGACACCATTAAGCTTGACTGAGCAACAGAAATCGGTGGTTCTGGGAGGACTTCTTGATGTTCTCAAAGTCAGCTCGTCCGACGAGACTTGGTGGAAGAAGAGCCTGGGATTATAAAACTGCACACTAGCATTACTCTACTCATGAGTGAGCATATCACAAGATCTTAGCATTAGTGCATGTAGACTATTGTGATCACCTCATTTGAGGCGATCACCCGAAATATTATGTTATGTAAGATATGGGTTAGCAGTGAACCTGTCGTATGTGAACACTCCGTGACAAGGTTGGAGTCAGCAGATGATAGTTTGTCAGCAACGTCTCAAAACTCATCATCTGCATGCACAAGAAAAAGGATCTAAGTCGCCCCTTACTTGAGAACCATAAACCAAAGAAATATGGTGGAGTCCATACATGCCCTTGCACAGCGCTACCTCGCCCAGGACAATGACCCTACAACACACGCAGAGCTTCGCTCTCTCGTCGTCGCAAACAACCCGATCGAATTGGAGCGCCGCCTGCGCAAGCGTATAGCCTTTGGCACAGCCGGCCTACGCGCGCGCATGGAGGCTGGGTACGCACGCATGAATAGCCTAACGGTGATCCAAGCGAGCCAGGGACTGGCTGCATACGTCCTTGCGCAGCCACTCGCACCAGGAACACAGCACAGCATCGTTATCGGTCGCGATGCCCGCCACAATAGCGAAAAGTACGCGCGACTCGCTGCCGCGGCATTCCTAGCGAAGGGAATCCGCGTCCTGTGGTTCAAGGACCCCGTGCACACCCCCATGGTGCCATTTACTGTTGGGCATCACGATGCAAGTGCTGGCGTCGTCGTCACGGCAAGTCACAACCCCAAGGACGACAACGGGTATAAAGTCTACTGGGGCAACGGATGTCAGATTATTCCTCCGCATGATGCAGGCATCGCACGCGCCATCGACGCTAATCTGGACGTTGTAAGCTGGGATGACAAAGCTGTCGATGCCGTCGACGACTCATTTACGGTGCCTACTCGGACAGCTTATTTCGACGCCATCAAGCGGTTGTTGCCGGCTGCATCATTGCGTGTTCCGCCGTGCGTGTACACACCGTTGCATGGCGTCGGCCGCAGGCCGCTCGAGCGCGCGATTGGCGAAAACTTCAAGTTCACGCCAGACCGCAATGCATTAGCCATTGTGCGTGAGCAGGCACAGCCAGACCCTGAGTTTCCGACGGTCAAGTTTCCCAACCCTGAGGAGGCGGGCGCACTGGATCTGGCGTTCGCAAAGGCTGACGAGCAAGGTGATGAGCTCGTCATTGCGAATGATCCAGATGCGGATCGCTTCGCTGCAGCAGCAAAAGAAGTTGGGACTGGGAAGTGGCATCAATTCACTGGCAACGAAGTTGGCATGCTGCTCGCTGCGTATGTGTGGGAGAACCGACCGCCTGGAAGCGACTTAGCCAAGTTCGCAATGCTCAATACGACAGTGTCGACGGGATGGCTGAAGGCTATGGCACAGGCTGAAGGATTTACATATCGCGAGACACTCACCGGATTTAAATGGCTTGGCAATGTTGCTCAGGACCTTAGGGTACAGGGCATTGACGTGCTGTTTGCATTTGAGGAAGCGCTGGGTTACATGCTTCCCAGCGTCGTCTACGACAAGGACGGAGTCGCTGCTGCATGTGTTTTTTTGGCTGCCGCCGCTGCGTGGAGTGCGCAAGGAACAACACTTTTACAGAAGCTTGAGATTCTGTTCGAAAAGTATGGTTACTTTGCAGATGCCAACTCATATCTGATTCGGCAAGACCCAGAAGTCACAACACTTGTGTTTAACGATATCCGCGCTCAAACTGCGTCAGGCCAGACGCACCCGGACCGACTAGGCCAGCGAAAGATCCTTAGGTGGCGAGACCTGACAGAGGGCTTCGACAGCGCGTCTGCAGACGGTACTCCTGATCTGCCTGTGGATAAGAGCAGTCAAATGATCACCTGCGAGCTCGAAGGGGGAACTCGCTTCACCGTCAGAGGCTCAGGAACGGAGCCCAAGATCAAGCTCTACATCGAGTCAAAAGCAGCGTCGGCGGAGGCAGCAAAAGAAGAGGCCATGAGCGTTCAAAAAGAATTGATAGAGCTCTGGTTCACACCTGAGAAGTACAGCTTGAAGTTACCATGAGTATAAAAAGGCAGAAGGTAAAGAATTCCGCGAGAGACTTGATAGATTTAAAGTAGACTATACTACTACCATTGACGAGGACTGAGTAAGCTATACCACACTTAGCTCTCCTCTCGCGTGGAAGTGACATTTGCTGGTTCCGAGAATTAAGTGACAGACGAACGGCCGTAGTGATCGTCATAAATACCACCAGCAAGATGCGGGAGATGCGGCTTTGGCTTTGGCCTGGACCCTCGGCCTGTTGCGGAGACAATGAGGGCGAAAGTGTGGGGTTTTTTCGAGCTACGCACGTACCGATCTGCAAACGATCGTGCATATCTTTAATTGTTGTGCCTCTCTCTCCTCTCATTCACTTCCCGGCCACAGACACCATGTACGCTCTTCGATCTCTACCCAGACAGGCCGCGCGCCAGCTGCGGCGCGACTTTGGCTGTGTCAATGCCTCCCGCAGCTATGCCTCGGCAAACACAGCACCATTCGATTGGAAGGACCCATTGGGTGCGAGCAACATGTTCACCGAGGACGAGCTGGCCATTGCTGAGACTGCCGAGTCCTACTGCCAGGAGAAGATGCTACCAAGGGTTCTGGGTTTGTTGTGCCTGTCACCAAGGAAGCTGCACTAGCTAACATGACGTCTTCTTTAGAGGCATACCGCAACGAGGACTTTGACCGCAAGATCTTGGAGGAGATGGGCGAGCTGGGCCTTCTAGGCGCCACAATCCAAGGCTACGAGTGCGCCGGTGTGAGCAGCGTTGCATCTGGCCTCATCACAAGGGCGGTCGAGCGCGTCGACTCCGGCTACCGCTCAGGATACTCGGTGCAGAGCTCACTGGTCATGGCTGGCATTGAGATGTTTGGCACAGAGGAGCTAAAGCAAAAACTCCTTCCCGGCCTGGCAAAGGGCAAGAAGATTGGCTGCTTCGGCCTGACCGAACCCAATCACGGCTCGGACCCGGGCTCCATGGAGTCCACGGCCAAACCCCACCCGTCCAAGGAAGGCTACTACTCTCTCTCCGGCTCCAAGACCTGGATCACAAACTCTCCCATCGCCGACACCCTTATGGTCTGGGCAAAGCTGCAGGAGACGGGTAAGATTCGCGGTTTCATCATTGAGCGTGACCAATGCCCAGCTGGCTCCCTCGAGACCCCCAAACTGGCAAACAAGAACGGCCTCCGGGCCAGTATCACCGGTATGATCATGATGGATAATGTACCAGTGCCCAAGGAAAATATGTTCCCAGAAGTTGAAGGCCTGCGGGGACCCTTTTCTTGCTTGAACCAGGCCCGTTACGGTATTGCTTGGGGCACGATTGGTGCCCTTGAGGACTGCATTGACCGTGCGCGCACATATGCCTTGGACAGGAAACAATTCAAGGGCAACCCCATCGCCAAGTACCAACTTGTGCAGAAGAAGTTGGCTGATGCCACGACTGACGCAGCTTACGGTATCTTAGCTGCGGCGCAGGTCGGCAGACTCAAGGACGAGGGCAAAGCGGGGCCGGAGATGATCTCTATGATCAAGCGACAGAACTGCGATCGTGCCCTGGTCAACGCCAGACACTTGCAAGAGATCTTTGGCGGCAACGCCGTCAGCGACGAATACGGCATTGGACGCCATGTCGCGAACCTGTTTGTCACCCAGACTTACGAGGGTCAGTCTGATATCCACGCCCTTATCCTAGGACGTGCCATTACTGGTCTGCAGGCCTTCTGTTGAGCGTTGGATGACGGGAAGAATAGTTCGTGGCGGTGACGATCAGGGGCTTTGACCAGGAGTGAAACCTGACGTCAAGCATACTGCATAGGATGTATATCACTCAGATTTCAGCATTGCATAATTGCGAACGGCTTTGTATGTCGCTGCTAGCTGACAGAAGTTGGCGCACTTCTCGCACGGTACCAGATTGCCATTAGTTGTACAATACTCTAGCTCTCTAGACTTGGATCTGATATTCAGGTACCCGAAGAACTATTCTATGTGAGACGGCCCACCCCCCATGGGAACAGAAAATACTTCCGATTAAGTTCTTGCCTTTTGTGATAGTGGTTGGTTTGACCACAGCTGGTCTGCTTTCAGTTAGCAGCATCGGTCTGAAATGACTTGGCAAGCATGCTTTCAGAATCGGACAGGCCATGGAGTCTGGGAAGAGTCAATCAATTGAACCTATAAAATAGAACCCTTTTAATCAAAGGTTTACTAATGGTCCATATCCTCGCGGTAATGTATGGTGAAGCTCAAGTATGACGTCTCCATGGGCAGACGCGCCAAGACCACTTTACGCGTGCTCCGCAAACCCGCGTTTCTTCGAGTCTCCATGCATGTTGCAATCACAACCATTGGCCTCAGACTAGCGTTCTTTCCAAGATGGGGATCAAGCGTAAGCCGTTTTTGCGATTCAATTAGTTGGGAAAGAACTGACAAGCGTCATAGACCTCTTTCAAGTCATTTCCGAGCATGCGCCTGATGCCGTCAAGGTGGGTGAGATCAAGAACCAGTTCGGCCGCAAGGTCGCAATTGTACGTATATTCCCCCTCTTCGGGGTCTGAGACTATACTGACTGCATAGTAGGACGCGTGAGTTTCTAATCCCTTCTGTCCGCCTACACGATCTGACAGCCACAGCTCCATGTCCATCTATTCCTTCCTTGTCGCAGTCCGCTCCGATGGGCAGCAGCTTATGAATGAATCCGGCGAAACTACATCTCACCTGATGGGCATGTTCTACCGCACGCTCCGCATCGTTGACAATGGCATCAAGCCTCTGTACGTTTTCGACGGTGCTCCACCGAAGCTCAAGTCTGGGGAGCTGGCCAAACGCTTCCAGCGCAAGGGTGAGGCCCAGGAAGGTCTTGAAGAGGCCAAAGAAACTGGCACAGCTGAAGAAGTGGAGAAGTTTTCGCGACGTACGGTCCGCGTAACTCGCGAACACAACGAAGAGTGTCGCCGCCTGCTGAAGCTCATGGGTGTGCCTTACATTGTTGCGCCGACCGAGGCCGAGGCACAGTGCGCGGTGCTGGCGAAAGCTGGCAAGGTGTATGCTGCTGCATCAGAAGATATGGACACTCTCACATTCGCTAGTCCGGTGCTGCTACGACACTTGACATTCAGCGAACAACGCAAGGAGCCGATTCTTGAGATCCACCTGGACAAGGTTCTGCAAGGCATGGAGATGGAGATGGATCAATTCATTGATCTTTGTGTTCTGCTCGGCTGCGATTACCTTGATCCCATTCCCAAGATGGGCCCCGCCACGGCTCTGAGACTCATTCGTGAGCACGGCAGCCTTAAAGCTGTGATGGAAGCCATCAAGGACGGCAGTCTCAAAGGAAAATTCAACGTCCCGGACGACTACCCGTATGAAGATGCACGAGAGTTGTTCCTCCACCCCGACGTTCGTGCTGCAGATCACCCTGAGTGCGATTTCAAATGGGATGCGCCCGATACTGAAGGCTTGGTCAAATTCCTCGTCGAAGAAAAAGGCTTTAGCGAGGATAGGGTACGCAGCGGAGCAGCACGTCTAGCGAAGAGCTCAAAGACTCAGCAGCAGAGCCGCCTCGAAGGGTTCTTCAAGCCAAAGGAAAAGACTGAGGAGGAGCTGAAGAGCCTCAAGCGCAAGAATGATGAGAAACTCGAGGCGAAGAAGAAGCAAAAGAAAGAGGCCGAAAAGGCGAAGAAAGAGGCCAAGGCGAAACCCAGGGGCACTGCATAACAGAGCTCAAATCTGTGCTCGCCCTTCGGGAAGATAGCATGGAGTTACTGGCGTAGTTTAAATGGCTTGCGCATGCAAGGGCTTGATCAAGGCTGAGCGTATCCGGTCATAACGTCTTACGAATTTGAATGCACGGAAAACTGCAAATCGAGCAAACATGCTGTGACGCGTGCATTGACGTCTCGTCGATTACGCAAGCGGGTCTGAATTATAACAGTCTTTACTGTAGGTACGTCCGGTAGCTATTCATGAGTCGCCTCCATGTTCAGCCTACAGCACAGCCCCAATCCGGTGGTGGGTAACCTCATAACTCGGAATCTTTCCATTCTTCCTTAAACATACCTTCGTCACCAAAAAGGGGGGAAAGTGCGAAGAAGAGGCAGAAGAAAAGGAAAGAACGTCAAGTCTCGCATAAGACAACCCTCGATGCAGAGGGTGAAGAAGATGAAGACGAAGATTCTAGCGACGATGATGACTCGCATGAATTCTTCGATGCGGTCGACGTCCGACGTCCGACGCTAGATATAAGCCTGGTTATACCTGCAATACACCCTTTGGCGATGGTCGGCAGAATAGTGGTATGCAGCTGGTATTATCCTCCAGCGCCACGCATAATTAGAGATTGAAGTCTACCAACGACTCAGCACTAGCGTCTGCACAATACTGCTGACATTGCATTTAGCTGCAAAGGCCTCAGCAGTATCTATTCATTGTAGAACTCACTGCGCAGCCTTTATCAATTACCATGTGAGCACTAAGCTGAACCTGGGTGGGCGGTAAGCCCTATTCCTGCTTAGGAAGGTAGCCGCCATCCTTCCGGGGTTGTGGGATTTCGTCTTCCCAGTACAAACAGCCTAAGTGGATAAACCCAGGCAGCAGCTTAAGTCGTGCGAGCTACTTCTTAAGTGGCTTTTTACTCTACTCGTGCTTGTAAGTTATGCAGAACATGACGCACCATGGAAACCTTTAGGAACTCTACATCTCCCTCCTTTGCCATCTCTGATGAGCGCGAATTTGACTTTTCCCTGCGGTTTGAAGAGAGCGTTTTGGGTATTCTGCCAGGAGCATGTCTCGTCACCCTCGGCGTGTTGCGCATCTTGCAGCTGAGCAGCCGGAAGAGCTTGGTGCTGGACAGCGTGAGAAAGATCCAATCACGGTTCGGTTTGGTCCTTCTAGCAGCACTGGACCTTGCCTTGATCATCCTCCAGGCTATCTCGCCCGCCGGGTCTGCAGGCTTGTCCACTGCAGCTTCCGTTTTGACCTTTGTTGAGTCTCTCGTGCTTGTATGCCTTTCGAGCTTCGAGTATGCCAAAAGTGCGCGCCCATCGCCTGTTGTGACCATTTCTCTTGGCCTTACCATCCTACTTGATTCCGCTAGAGTCAGGACCTATTGGCTCTACAATGGCGACCGTGCTCATGCGGCCGTTTTCACTGCCGCGTATGGTTTGCGCATTGCGCTCTTCCTGCTCGAGATGCGGTCTAAAAGACCCTTTCTGAATAACCTCACTCGACACCGATCGCTGGAAGAGACCGCCGGGGTTATCGGCCTCTTCTTCTGGACATGGTTGAATGGGTTTCTCTACCGCGGGTTCCGCATTGGCTTGGGCTCATTGAACGATCTTCAATCTATCGATTCGAACCTGTTGACCGATTCCCTCAAAGCTCGCGCTGCAAAGCGCCCATGGAACAGTGAGTGCTTCCAGCGTGTAAAGATGTAACTTGAACCGACTGACACTCAGTACAGCAACGCGTCCACGGCACCGTCGCCTGTTACTCAAGATCATGCGCGATTTGGGAGTCTCATTCTGGCTCCCTGTTCTTCCAAGAATTTGCCAGACGGTCTTCACCTACTTGCAACCTGTTTTACTGACGAGGGCAATAGCCTTTATCAGTTCGGCAGATCCAAGTCCCAACACCGGATACGGTCTCCTGGGAGCGTATTTCTTTGTATACACGGGTCTTGCAATCTCAAGCGCCCTCTATTGGGGAGCTGTCAATCGATTTACGACGAAGACTCGCGGTCTTTTAATACTCGCCATATATGACAAGACAATGCACCTCAGGTCTGAAGATGCTTCAGCCATGGGTGCGGTGACCTTGATGGGCACGGATACTCAAAGGATTGCAGATGGCACGAAATATGTGCACGAGATCTGGGCTGTCACAATCGAATCCGGCATAGGCTTGTATCTTTTGGAGAGACAAGTCGCCCAACTCGCCATTATTCCTGTTGCGATTTCCCTAATGTGCGCTTTCGGCTCTTCCTACATGGCAAAAATAGCTGGACCGCGGCAGGCAGTATGGTTGAAGGCAACTCAAGAGCGTTTGAGACAGACGATCCCAGTCTTGACTTCGATGAAAGAGGTCAAGTTTCTCGGTCTTGGAAAGCAAGTTGCGAGCTGGATACAAACTTTACGTATAGAGGAGGTTGATATTTCCCGTTGGTATCGCAGGATTCTCATCTTCGCGATCGCCTTCTCAAATTTGACCTCTGTTTTAGCGCCGATTGCTGTTTTTGGTGGTTTTACAGCAATTGCTTCAGCGCACGGCACGACCCTCGACGCATCACGCATGTTTGCGTCACTTTCGCTGATCAATCTTCTTGCCCTTCCCTTGTCTTCTTTTCTGCAATCTCTTCCGATGATTACATCAGCTTTTGCCTGCTTTTCTCGGATTCAAGAATTCATAGAGCTTCAGGAGCGTCATGACTTTCGATTGACGTCAGAGTCACCAGAGCCAACATCAAATAGCTCATCGATACTGGAGAGTAACCAAGAGAGTTACGAGCTTCAGACCTTTGCAACTCAGTCAAACGACAAAGTGCTGACCAAGCTGTCTCCACAATCACCAGTAGTTCTTCAACATGCCAGTCTGGCTTGGTCTCTCAATGCTACGCCATTCCTTCGAGATTTCAGCGTCAGTATTCTGCCCCAGACTTTCACGATGGTTGCTGGTCCATCAAGTTGCGGCAAGACTGGCCTCCTGAAGTCTATTCTGGGAGAGACGTTCTTGAGCAGTGGTAGCGTGCGTGTTGCTACCCGTGATATTGCCTACGCTGCGCAAGATGTTTGGATCCGTAACTCGAGTATCAAGGATAACATCATCGGTGGCAGCGCGGGTCCAGTAGATCATGAGTTTCTCAAGGAGGTAGTCAAAGCTTGCGCCTTGGATGAAGACTTTGGGGAAGAAGTGCTTGAGGATGACTGGCTCGTAGGGTCAAGAGGCGGAAGGCTAAGTGGCGGACAGCGACAAAGACTGGCGATTGCCCGAGCCGTTTATGCCCGGAAACGCATCACACTTTTTGACGATGTTCTCAGCGGACTGGATGCTGTGACAGAGGAAAAGGTGCTCCTGCGGGTCTGCGGGCCGGATGGCCTCTTGAAACAGAACGGGTCTACAATCATCCTTGCCTCCCACTCTCTTCGCGCGCTTCGAAAGGCCGACCAGGTCATTATTCTCAACAAAAAGGGCAGCATCACACATCAGGGTCGATACGAAGAGGCAAATCTCAACCCAGTCCATCTTCTCGGCATCGCGAATGAAGGTGAGCTAAAATCAGCAGTCACTATTGAGCCAACCCTCGCCAAATCCTTCCACACCTCTGCTACTAGGACGTCACCCCTCTCAAACACTTCTGAGAGCGGCCAAACTGAAAAACCGACGTCGTCGGTATACAGATTTTACCTCCGATCCCTTGGCCGCTGGAATACAGCCGCCTTCTTTGCTCTTTGCTTTGCCTTCGTTTTCTGCACGCATTTCCCGAATCTCTGGCTATCTTTTTGGGCCAATGCAAATGCAAAGTCCCTAAATTCGGACACTGCGAAATATCTGGGGGTTTATGCTACCGTGCAGATTTCGGGTCTATTCGTTATAGTGTTGTGGGGATACCTGTACTTTGATCGCGCAGTTGGTGCATCAGGAAAATTCATGCATTTGCACTTGCTCGACACGGTTATGAAGGCTCCAGCAGTATTCTTTGCTTCTGTCGATTCCGGATCAATTGCAAATCGCTTCAGTCAGGACCTCCAGCTGATCGATAGAGAATTGCCAAATGCATTTCTCAACACAACAGAATACGTGATGAGCATCATCGCACAGATGATCTTGATTGCATTCGTATCAGCATACGTCTCCGCACTCTACCCTTTCATCGCGGTAGCCCTTTTTCTGATCCAGCGCTTCTATCTGGCTACCTCTCGACCGTTACGTATACTGGACATTGAGGCAAAGGCACCCCTGCATACGCACTTTGTCGAGAGTCTCGAGGGAGTTCTCACTGTCCGTGCATTTGGCTGGCAGAAGCGCATGGAAGAAGAACATGACCGACTGCTCGACCTGTCACAGAAACCATTTTATCTGATGCTTTCGATACAGCGCTGGCTGAACCTCGTGCTAGACCTTCTAGTGGCAGGAGTTGCAGTCGCGGTTATTGGCTTGGTCGTCCCTCTGCGATCAACACTCCAATCAGGCTATGTGGGTGTTGCGCTTTCCAACATCATGACTCTTGGCGAAACACTGCGCAATCTCATCATGTTTTGGACAATGCTAGAGACATCCATCGGAGCCGTGACGCGAATTCTGTCCTTTGCAAAGAACACACCAGTCGAGGGCCGCGATGATCTTACTGAGGAGCCGCAGCCACACTGGCCAGACAAGGGCGAAATAAATATCAAAGAAACCTCGGCCAGCTACTACGAGAGTCAACAAGAGCAGCCACTTGCCATTGAAGGCGCTACACTTCAAGTCAAGGCGGGCCAACGCGTCGGCATCGTTGGCCGGAGCGGCAGCGGCAAATCTACGCTGCTTGGACTGCTCTTCCGCATGCTGGAGTGTCAGAGCGGCCAGATTCTTATCGATGGAATTGACATCCGCGACATGCCACGAGCAACACTCCGTGGACGGCTGAATGCAGTGCCCCAATCACCCTTCCTAATGACTGGCTGCACGGTCCGTCGGAACCTCGACCCATGGGACAATACATCAGAGTCTGCCAATTCTGAGGCTCAGCTCTGGAGTGCTCTGGCAGCCGTGGGGCTCGACGACCTCGTGAGTAGCAAGATAGAGGCTTTGGACGAAGTTGTCTCGGACACTACCTTTTCGCACGGGCAGAAGCAACTCTTCTGCCTCGCACGCGCCATGCTGCGGCCAGGAAAATTGCTACTGCTGGACGAGTCAATGAGCGCAGTTGATGAAGAGACCAATGAGCGGATGCAGAAGGTGCTTGCTGAGCACTTTGTGTCGCACACTATTGTCGCTGTGGCGCATAGACTGGACTGGGTCCGCACGGCTGATCTGGTGGTCGTCATGGAGAAGGGTCGCATGGTCGAAACAGGTTCGCCCAGTGCATTGTTAGCGAGTGGTGGAAGATTTAGAGAACTGTGGGAAGCGTATAACCGATAGCGGTAGAATAGAGGCTGAATCTACGAGTCACATGATGCGATGCACATCATCCCCTAGAGCCATTCGTGCAAACAACGAATCCAAATCACGATGGCGTCATTCTCATACAATACGATCTCGAGCATCGGCAACAGGGCAAAGTGGCGAGGGGCAAGAACCCGGATGGCGAATTATTCAGCGGTGACCTGAGCACTGCAAACGCCGGAAGAACATGGGGCTGCAAGTCCAGAGGTTGCGGAACGTCGGACAACAGAAGCATGGCGAGCTCCGTGGAAACAAGCAGCGGACAGGCACACCGATCGGTCAGCCTCACGACAAGGGACATGATCCAGAGACATGAGATCCAGGGACATGAGAAGAGAGCAAGGCCAGCGGGCTGTGAGGAACGAGGGCGAGTGGTGGCGCCAAGAGGGGCAGCGCAGGCACACCAGCGCTTCCACCACGCCGCCCGACTGGACCGCGCCTCTCCAGGTGTTTGCCGCCAGCTCACTTGTGTGCTTGTCCTCTCTTCCGACATATTCTGCCTTGCAACAAGCACACTGCCTCACCTCTCCTCCCCATCCGCCTCGATGTGAGTATACCGCGCCCCTGCTGCCCTCGCGCCCAGGTCGTGATCGACGTCACCGCCGGCATACGGACACCCGGCCCTCGCACGCCGATATCTCTCGCTCTCTCTGACCGGCCGCCCGCTAACCTCTTCTTTCCCCACCACAGATCGACACCTCGACTCGCCTCCCTCACTCCACGCCATATATTGCACCGCTGATCCGGCAACACACCTCACGCACATCACGCACATCCCACCATGGCTTTGAAGAGAATCAACAAGGAGTTGGCGGACCTAGGCCGGTACGTGGCCCTCTCGCTTCCCTCCCCGTCACTCAGCACAGCCGTTCCCCAGCCTCACCGCTCATGGCGCAGCTGGAGTCGCAAAAGTCTGTTGGAAACTCCTCTAACATTTTCGCAGTGATCCTCCCTCATCCTGCAGTGCCGGTCCCATCGGAGACGACCTGGTGAGTCCCGACCCCCGCCATGGTCACGAGGGCTGCTTGCAGACCGTTGTGATCGCGGCCGAACGACCTTCAAATCTGGCAGACTTTGTACACTAACACTCCTTTCTAAAGTTTCACTGGCAAGCAACGATCATGGGCCCTGTAAGTTTTCAGTCCTAGCGGAGACAAACGACGAGCTTTGCTGACTCTTTTCTTCCAGGGAGACAGCCCATACTCAGGCGGTGTCTTTTTCCTCTCAATCCACTTTCCCACCGACTACCCGTTCAAGCCGCCAAAGGTCAACTTCACCACCCGCATCTACCACCCCAACATCAACTCAAACGGCAGCATCTGCTTGGATATTTTGAGGGATCAGTGGAGTCCGGCTTTGACCATCTCAAAGGGTACGCCGTCATCTTCCGATTTATGCTTGCGCACTCAAAGGATACTGACTATTCGACAGTGCTACTGTCCATCTGCTCGATGCTGACTGACCCCAACCCCGACGACCCACTGGTTCCCGAGATTGCACACGTCTACAAGACCGACCGATCCCGCTACGAGGCCACTGCACGTGAGTGGACCCGGAAATACGCCGTCTAATTAGTCTATTTTGGCAACCATGCGTCCTTCATTCTGCGCCAGGGAGAGAACTTTGGAACATCCGCGATGGTGTCAAATTTCGAGAACGACGGAAAAAGGCCCCCGGCACACTCTGACCGAGTCTGGACTTTCTTCTCTTTCTTCTTCTCACGAACTGGAGGAGGTGGGGCTGCGTGGTTGCGCTTTCATTATCTTATATGCGTTGCGGAGCTTAACTTTGCATGCTGCGCGCTTGTGCCCGCAGCCACGGTAACGGATGAATCTTATATGACTAGATGGCTTTCAACATCCTCCTGATTTTGTATTACATGTCGTCCTTGTCGCTTGTTCGTTTGCTGTATAGCTACACTGTGTATTCTGTGCACATCTCCCACCGGAATCCAAACTCCCAAAAAGTGTGCAATCATCCCTCGCCGCCCTAATCCATAATCAAAGAACTATCTGGCCGGTCAAAGTCGTCCTCAAACAAGATCCTCTCATCTTCGTCCCCCCCTTCGTTCACGTCACCTTCAACGTCACCCTCATCCCCATCTTCCAGCTCCGGATCCCTCTTCGTCCCCAAATCCGCCTCCTCCAAAAACCTCCTCCCCCGCAGCTTCTCCGGTAAATACTCCTGCCGCACCCTCCCCCCCTCATACTCCGGGTTATACTTATACGCCGCGCCATACCCCATCTCCTTCATCAACCGCGTCGGCGCATTCCGCAAATGCACGGGCACGGGCAGCCCCGCAACGCCCGGCTCCGCGAGCGCAGCCATCGCGCGCTGCAGCCCGCGGTACGCGCGCGTGCTCTTGGGCGCCAGCGCCAGCGCGACCGCGACGTGCGCCAGGTTGATGCGGGCCTCGGGCAGGCCGACGCGCTCGGCGGCGGCGTGGGCGGCGACGGCCAGCGGCAGGCAGTGTGGGGCGGCGAGGCCGACGTCTTCGCTGGCGATGACGACCATGCGTCGCGCGATGTACAGCGCGTCCTCGCCCGACTGCAGCATGCGCGCGAGGTAGTAGAGCGTGGCGTCGGGGTCGGAGCCGCGCACGGACTTGTGGAAGGCGGAGATGGTGTCGTAGTGCTGGTCGCCGGCGCGGTCGTAGACGAGGGTGGCTGTGAGGGCGGCCTTGAGCTCGGCCGCGGTGGTCGAGGGTTTGCGGGTGGAGAGGTCGAGGGCGAGGTCGAGGAGGTTGAGGGCGGTGCGGGCGTCGCCGTCGGCGAAGGCGGAGAGGTAGGCTAGCATCGCGGCGTCGAGGAGGGGTAGCGGTTTGGGATGTGCGTCGGGTTCGCTGTGGGCATCGGGGTAGAGGCTGGTCAGGGCGCGGTTGAGGATGGCGATGATGTCTGCGTCGGTGAGTTTGGCAAGGGTGAAGGTGCGGCAGCGGCTGAGGAGGGCATTGACGACCTTGAAGGAGGGGTTCTCGGTAGTGGCGCCGATGAGAGTAACCTGACCTGCCTCGACGGGACCGAGGAAGACGTCTTGCTGCGATTTGGAGAAACGATGGATCTCGTCGCAGAAGATGATGGTGCCGCGGCCGGTGAGGGACAGTTCATTCTTTGCTTCGGCAAAAAGCTTCTTGCACTCTGCCACACCGCTCGACGTACTGTTGATTTCGACAAAGCGCTTGTCTGCCGTCTTGGCGATGAGACGTGCAATGGTCGTCTTGCCCGTACCCGGTCCACCCCATAGAATCATAGAGGGCACGCGACCAGCTTCTATCAAACCACGGAGAACTCCCGACGGTCCCACAAGCGACTGGCCGTAGACCTCATCTAATGTCTTGGGGCGCATACGCTCGGCCAACGGTGCTGCTTTCTCTAGCGCAGACACGCGGGCCTTTTTGTGGATAGAAGCATCGGTGTCGTCTTGGGTGGACGCGTCGATCGGTCTCTTCTGGCCCGGCCCTACTGCGAGCGGTGCTGAGGTTGGAACGACTCGAGATGGAGTAGGTGTAGCCTCAAGTACTCCGATCCTCTCCTTCCCCTTTGCAGGCCCAGGAGTTCCCGTCTTACTGAAGAGGCTGTTGAAGTCTGCCTGCGTAGCCTGGGACCTTGGTCCATCTTCTGATACAAGGCCGGCATCATCGGCGTCCAGGAGGTACGATTCACAGCCGCTGTCCAGATGATCGTTGATGTTGCTCTCTTTCACTGCCTTGTCGCATACCGGACACGCAACCATCTCACCCACAAACCAGCGATCCCTTCCAGTCACATGCCTTGGCGCGATTCTGGTATGGACGCGGTCTGGCAGGCGGGAAGATCTGCTGGCGGGGAGACGCGTTTCCCAAAAGATCGTTCAATGCAGGGAAGCCTGGCGTGCAGCTGTGTGCGACGGTGTGGCGCCGGAATCGGCTGCAGCTGCCCCTCACCCGCGTCTGATCACGTCAGTCACCATTTCAAAAAGATTGCAATTGAAGCATGCATACTGGCCTAGGATGAGAGTGGCTGGTGCTAGAAGCTTTCTCGGACTCCAGAGAACCCTCAGATCTAGTCTGCTTGACTGCAACCTCCAGAAACGCCCGCAAAGCGCAGCTCCACCTCGCCTAGTACGCGCAATGACTAGCTCCGTCCCTCGACGAGCAGAGCCCTTCAGGCCAGCAGCTCGAGTGGCCGGCCAGCGCCAGGATGTCTGGTGAGTTTGCGTTCCTCTTGAACGCCTGAACCATAGCCAGCTGACCATGTCAGGTCTATCATCAACGAGGCAGCCTCGGCCTCGCCCAAGCAGCCCATTGTCAACATGGGCCAGGGCTTCTTCGGCTACAACCCACCCGCCTTCGTCCTCGACGCCGCCAAAGATGCCATTGACCGGGTGGAATGCAACCAGTACTCCCCCACAAGAGGCCGGCCGCGCCTGAAGAAGGCCATTGCAGACTCACACTCTGCCTCCTTTGGCCGCACCATCAACCCCGACACCGAAGTCACAATCACCACTGGCGCCAACGAGGGCATGCTCTCTGCCTTCATGGGCTTCCTCGAGGCCGGCGACGAGGTCATTGTCTTCGAGCCCTTCTTCGACCAGTACATCTCCAACATTGAGATGCCCGGCGGCAAGGTCGTCTACGTGCCCATGCACCCGCCCAAGACGGGCGCCACGGCGACGACGTCGGCCAACGAGTGGTCCATCGACTTCGACGAGCTGGCGGCCGCCATCACACCCAAGACGCGCATGATCGTGCTCAACTCGCCGCACAACCCCATCGGCAAGGTCTTCTCGCGCGCCGAGCTGCAGGCCATCGGCGACCTGTGCGTCAAGCACAACATCCTCATCCTCAGCGACGAGGTCTACGACCGCCTCTACTACGGCGCCTTCACCCGCATCGCCACCCTGTCGCCCGAGATTGCCGCCCTCACCCTCACCGTCGGCTCCGGCGGCAAGAACTTCTACTGCACCGGCTGGCGCGTCGGCTGGCTCATCGGCCCCGAGCACCTCATCAAGTACGTCGCCGCCGCCCACACGCGCATCTGCTACAGCTCCGTCTCGCCGCTGCAGGAGGCCACCGCCGTCGCCTTCGAGCAGGCCGACAGCCACGGCTTCTGGGACGCCACCCGCCGCGACATGCAGGCCAAGGTCGACCGCTTCGTCGCCGTCTTCGACGAGCTGGGCCTGCCCTACAGCAAGCCCGAGGGCGGCTACTTTGTGCTCGTCAACCTGAGCAAGGTGCGTCTGCCCGCCGACTACGTCTTCCCCGCGCACGTGAGTGGCCGTCCGCGCGACTTCCAGCTGGCCTGGTTCCTGATCATGGAGGTTGGCGTCGCGGCCATCCCGCCGTCCGAGTTTGTCACGGATGAGCGCGTCGCGCTGGTCGAGGACTACATGCGCTTCGCCGTGTGCAAGGACGACGAGGTGCTGGAGCAGGCCAAGGAGCGCCTGCGCGGGCTGAAACAGTACATGTCGTAGGGGCTTCATTTCTATCTGTGCTCTGCTTCGACGCTCGCGGTAGATATGACTAGATGTAGGCTCAACAGTAGACCGGTAACATGCTCCTCTTCATGCGGCCGTGCCCACCCGCCGCGCCCCCTGGTTGCTGCCGGGGAAGTTCTTCGCGCTCAGCAGCACGCCCTTGACCCCGCGGATCTCCGCCTTCATCTTGCCAATCTCGTCGTCGCCCTTGCGCCGCCGCCTGTCCGCGTCGTCGCCCCCGCCGAAGCTGTAGTTGCCGTACGCGCCGCCGCTGCCGTAGCTGCCGCCCGGTAGGCCCAGGCTCTGCAGCTGCTCGTCAAAAACCTTGATCGCGGCGCTGACCTCGAGCGCCGTGTCCGTCTCGTTGTGCTCCTCCGCCGCCAGCTCGCCGCACAGATGTCGCAGCCGTAGCACTTGCCGTGTGTGTGCTTCTGCTGGTGTCTCCTCGGCCGCGGCGGAGGCGTCTTCGTCGGATGAGGTGCTTGCGGCGGCGCCGGACGGAGTTGGTGCCGGCAGGTCAGCTGTCTGCGTGCCGAAGTCGCGGTGGAAGAGCTCTGTGGGGTCTTCGTCGGAGGAGGCGTCTGTGTGAGCGTCGTGCTCCGCCGAGTCGTGGTCGGGGTGGCGGAGTGCATGCGTGCTGCGAGTAGCTGGGTCGACGGATGCGACAGCCTCGAGGGCGCTGTTGAGCTTGTCAAGATGTTGCTGGGTGTGTTGGGCGAGATCGTGGCGTGCGGCGGATAGTGAGTCGGACATGGGCGTGACAAGGTACTTGGATGCGCCGTAGATGAGGGCTGAGACGCCGGCAGCGGCGTAGGCGGTGTTGAGGAGGCGGCGGGCGGTGATGAGAGGCGGAGGCTTGTTGGCGTGGATCAGGAATTCGGGGTATGTTATCACTGGTGGCACATCCCTTTTTGGGGTAGCAGCTGTACTGGCCATTGTGGGTTGTAAGGTAGATGAGGTCGCTGAGGTGGATGTGGTAGATTTAGTGATTGATGAAGCTGGGACAGAGGCTATTGCAGTATCGATGTCTGCCTGTGACAGACCCTTGGATTGCAGAAATGAGACCCTGTCGGCCAGAGGAGAGTCACGGATGGATTCGTCCTGCAGAAAATGGCGAGCCTTGTCGAGGAGCGAGTCTTCTGCTGAAGTAGAAGGCTGTTGTGAGTCGTTCGCCTCGACGGCTGGCTTCTGCTGCCCGGTGTTGTTGATTGCTTCTGCAGTGTTGCTCTTCGTTTCGGGATTGCCTACTTTTTGCCAGGCCGGTATTCCACCCTTTCCGTTGCTGTCTGACATTTTATAGTGGCTGTGGGTAGCAGGGTGATGCACATTCGACGGTGGCTGCAAGTTGGCGACAACAGACCTCGGCAGAGCCGCGAAAAGGGACCGAACCGCTTTGGGCGTATGCTCCTCGTTGCTTTCCCACCTCCCTAGTTTCAATCAAAGATGATTATTATGGTTTCTGTAGATGCTTAATATCCAAGTATGACTCTCATAGTAACTAGACAGATTCTGGTCATCAATACTCGACTTACCGCTACATCAGCTGCACGAAGCCGCAAATCTACACCCTCGAGCTGTCCCGCATCGACGTCACCTCTTGCTCCAAGCGGCTACAAATGAGCATTACCAAGCACCATTTCACAGTTCTCACACTCCTCAATGCAAACAGACATTACTTCCATATAGTCAAAAACCTATTAAGATTAAGCCAAGAACAAGAACCAGCAACATGTCCGAGTTCCCACCCCCAAGCCTCAAGCCGCTCGCCGCAGAAGTATCATCGCTGCTGAAAGAAAAGAACGAGACCGTCGCCGTTGCCGAAACCGTACGCCTCTGCCCGTTTCCCAACCCTCAGTAAACATCCAACTAACACCCACCCACCCCAGGCCTGCGGCGGCCTCATCTCCGCCGCCCTCCTCGCCACGCCCGGCGCCTCCAAGATCTACGCCGGCGGCCTGACCCTCTACACGCTACCCAGCCGCATCGCCTACGCCGGCTGGACGCAAGCCAACCTCGCCGCTTACACGGGCCCCACGCCCGCCGTCGTCACGGGCCTCGCCACCCACACGCGCGCCCAGCTCGCGAGCACGTATTGCGTCGGCGAGAGCGGCACGGCGGGGCCCACGGGCGGCACGACGCGCAACCGCACGCCGGGGTACTGCGCTTTGGCGGTCGCGGCGGCGGGCGGACGGGTCACGCGCGAGGTCGAGACGGGGCATGGGCGGCGTGAGGAGAATATGGTGGAGTTTGCGCGGGCGGCGCTCGAGTTGCTGCGGGACGTGCTGCGAGGGGATGCGGTGCTGGTGGCGGCGGCGCAGGAGGAGGCACTCAGGGCGTCGGTGTGAGGAGGGCAGGTTAGAGGCGTGGGGAAATGAATCAGGGGCAAGTTTAGATAGGGTTGTCTCTGGGCACGTGTGTGCATCCTTACTTTCTTTAGTATTATTTTTACATTGGTGCGAGGCCTCGTCAGCCGCCCTTGCGCATGGCAGTGGGCGGCGGTGGCGGCGTGCTGGTCTTGCTCGACCGCTCGGCCAGCTTGCGGCGCTCGTTCTCCAGCACGCGCTTAACGCGCTCGAGGCTCTTCTCCTGCCCCTTGGGGGCGCTGCAGTTGTCAAGCCCGTACGGTGCGTGGATGAGCACGGTGTCGTTGATGACCATGGCCGTCTCGTGCCAACGCGAGGGCAGTCTGGTGGGTGCATGTCAGCATGTCGAATGTAGCAAGTGGTGGAGGCGGCGGCGGCATACGTCCTGCTGAGCGCATCAAAAATGTCCTGGGCCTCCTTGCTCACGCCCTTACCACGCGTCGCATCGTGCTCTCTGATCTTACGGATGGCGGCCTGCTCTCGCGCCTCGAGTGCTCGCGTGTCCAGCCGCGCAATGGGCGGCGCCGCCGTCTCGAAGCTGGCGCCGTCGGCTAGCGCGAGTACGCGGAAGGTCTGAATGTGTGCAATGGGGATGACATGAAAATCGCCGGGTGAAGGCACCGCGGCGGTGTTGATGGCGACGAGGTTCGTGATGGGGCAGGCCGTGAAGAGGGTGCCTTCAAGCGTCGTGTTGCTGCTGGTCGTAAGGGAGATGCTGCACGCAGTTGCTGGTCAGTTCAGGTCCACTTCTCGTCCAAAATTGGTTCTCGCAAGACTGCATGCTACTCACCGTGAGCCGACGGCCTTGGCCAATGCAGCGTCTGACACCTCGCCGGGACCGGGCGCGCTCTGTTTGGGCGTTGCGACGCGCGCAGCAATCGAGTTGCGCTTCGTCTCTGCGGCCGCCATTCTGCCTGCGTCTGCGGCTCCTGCTGCTCCTGCGACACCTGCTGCAACTCCTGGTCTCTGCTCGCGGGGCCGCTCAGGGAAGGATTTGAGCGAGGGCCTGCTCGTGCTCGACAGTGCTAGCAGAGGAAGGCAGGCACGGCCTGACAGAAGTGGAGTGCTGTGGTGCTGGCCGGCTGTCTGCTCCCAAACTCCGAGCCCCTCAAATACCAAAGCACATGTAAGGCAAAAGCTGCACGGGGCCGCTGCGCTGGTTGCAGGTTGGAGCGGCAGAGGACGGCAAAGGAGCGACGAAGAAGCAGAGAAAACACAACAAGAAGGCACGTGGAGGAGCAAACAACTGGTGTCTGCGACGCTCCGAGTGATGAGTGCACCGTGAAGCAGTGAAAGGGCAAGAGGAGTCGAGCGAGTAGAGCCAGCGGCTCTGCCGCCGCGCCTGCAGGAGGCGTCCACTGTGCAGCGCTTGGGACACCCCGGTTGCACGTGCCTTTGAGTTTGAATAGATCATCAGATGGGGGTATCATTATAGCTACTTGGGGAAAGCAGAGGTAAAAGTACACGATGGGCGTATCCCGTCGATCAACCCAGGATCTTCAGCCCGCCCTTGGTCTTGAGCTGCCTCTTCTGCACACCGGCGCCAGTGTGGGCATGCCCACCTCCATGACCACCTTTACCACCTTTGCCCTTCTTGTGCTTGTCGGGGGCATCGACCGCCTGAATTCTGGTTTTGCATGGCTGGATGGTCACGGGGTGGCTGCCGATGTATTTGTTCTTCATCTCTCGAAACGCGTTGAAGTAGTCGTCACCCTCCGAGAAGCTCACGAAGCCGTAACCTTTGCTTTTGGTGGTACGCTTGTCGCGAATGACGCGTGCCTTCTGCACCGATGTGTACTTGGAAAAGGCCTTGAGTAGGGACTCATCCGTGACCTCACCCGCCAGATTGCCTATCTGAAGGCGGAAATGAGCGGGGTCCCACTCCAGTAGACTCTCATCTTGCCATGTCTTTCCGCCTCCGCTGCGAATGACGGTCTTGGGCTTCCCGTTAATGTTGTCGGCTTGTGCGGCGGCTTCTGGCTTCGCAAGTCCCCCTCCGACAGGTGTCCCGGGTCCGGCCTTTGGTACAGCTGAGCTGTCTGGCGGCATGTAAGCGCTCTGCCATTCTACAAGTTGCGCCGCCTCTTCCGGGTCGACGATGCCAGTCGCCGGCCCTGTTGGAGGTGCGAAGGGATTTTGAATCTGAGGCGGCGTGGGGACGGCTGGATATTGAGGTTGAGGCTGAGGCTGGCCGTAGCCTTGCTGCTGATAGTTGTAGGACGCCGGTCCGTAGCTGGGAGGCTGTGTCGGTCCGACTGTGGATGCTGGACTATATGAGTTCCATCCCTGCGTCGGACCCGTGGCTGCCTGGCGGGGTGCAAAACCGGCAGACACAGCAGGCTTGAAGCTGGAGGATGTCGTTGAGGGAGGTGGACGTGCGGGGAGTGAGGGATGAGGTGAAGAGCTCTCTGTGGATGTTTTGAGCCCTGGCGGCGGACGGTACGACATGACAGAAGGTGTATGGAGATGTGGGTTTTGCGAGCCCCGATGAATTGGCCTGGGTCGACTTGATATTCTGCCTTGTGCCTGCCGAGCAAAGCCACAAGGCTTCCTGATTACGTCCACAAGAGCGCTTGACCTTCGTTTGCGACTTTGCGATATTCAAGATCGGCGATGATGAGATGATGGGAGTTGTTCGTGAGACGCGACGAGGGTCGATGGGGAGTGACACGGCACCGGGCTTGGGTGGCCGCGTTGGCTTGAGCGAGCGACCGGGGCGTGCTGAACTGAAGCCCGCGCAGAACGTCTTCACTGCAATGCGTGGAGCTTGGCCGAAGCAGACATAGACTTGTGAGTGGCGTCCGTCAAGATTTCTCAGCACCAGCCGGATAAACAATCGGAAAAGCGCCGAGAAGCAAAAGCTCGCAAACGACGACGTAGTAGTGCCGCCCACCCCGCCAGATTTTCTGCCCCGCCTAACTCCCCAACCCGTCTGATCCTCAGTCTTCTCACTTCCCTTCCTCTGCTCAGTCTCTGCTCAGTCCCTGCAACTCCCCTACACTTAGCAAACATGGCATCCGAGCAAGCAAAGTAAGTCCAGACCCCTCCGACCCTTCCGGCGCCTCCGCGGACCCGTCCACCCCTCAATGGACGGTCCCAGCTCTCTGAGCTGTCCGCCACGCCGCCTCTCGCTTTCTTTTGTATGACAGACGACAATGGACTCAATTCTGACTATAGCCGCCGTCTCGCCCACATCAATGTGGGTGGAGAGAGGCGGCATGATCCCAGAGGAGACTTTGGTCTCATCGGTTTGGCCGTCATGGGCCAGGTAAGGCAGCCCTCTTCGCGCCTCCAACACGAGCCTCCCGCTGACCACCCGGCAGAACCTGATCCTCAACGCCGCCGACCACGGCTTCAACTGCGTTGCCTACAACCGTACCGTTTCCAAGGTCGACCGCTTCCTGGAGAATGAGGCCAAAGGCAAGCCCATCGAGGGCGCTCACAGCGTCAAGGAGTTCATCTCCAAGCTCAAGAAGCCCAGGCGCATGATGCTGCTCGTCATGGCCGGTAAGCCCGTCGATGACTTCATCGAGCAGCTGCTCGAGGGCGGTGCCGAGGAGGGCGACATCATCATCGACGGAGGCAACTCTCACTTCCCCGATACAAACCGCCGCACCAAGTACTTGAGCTCCAAGGGCATCCGCTTCGTCGGCACCGGCGTTTCGGGTGGCGAGGAGGGTGCCCGCTACGGCCCTTCCATCATGCCTGGCGGTAACGAGGAGGCCTGGCCCTACGTGAAGGACGTTCTCCAGAGCATCTCCGCCAAGAGCGACGGCGAGGCCTGCTGCCAGTGGGTTGGTGATGAAGGTGCCGGCCACTACGTCAAGATGGTCCACAACGGTATCGAGTATGGTGACATGCAGCTGATCTGTGAAGTAAGTTGGTTTCCTGGCGTGATGCTCTCAACTCTTGCTCACCGTTCACCAGGCGTACGACATCATGAAGCGCGGTCTGGGCATGAAGAACAAGGAGATTGGTGACGTTTTCACCCAATGGAACAAGGGCGTCCTCGACTCCTTCCTCATCGAAATCACTCGCGACATCATGTACTTCAACGATGAGGATGGCACCCCTCTCCTCGAGAAGATCCTCGATTCTGCGGGCCAGAAGGGAACCGGCAAGTGGACTGCCATCAATGCGCTCGACCTTGGTATGCCTGTCACTTTGATTGGCGAAGCTGTCTTTTCACGCTGTCTGTCTTCTCTCAAGCCCGAGCGTGTCCGCGCTAGCAAGAAGCTGCCCGGTCCCACTGCCAGCTTCTCGGGTGACAAGCAGACCGTGCTGGCCAACCTTGAGCAGGCGCTCTATGCTTCCAAGATTATTTCATACGCACAGGGTTTCATGCTTATCCAGAACGTAAGTTGAGCTATTTATCTGCATAGCTCACCCCTCGCTGACACTCGAATCCAGGCTGCGAAGGAGTACTCATGGAAGCTCAACAAGCCCGAGATTGCCCTCATGTGGCGCGGCGGCTGCATCATTCGCTCAGTCTTCCTCAAGGACATCACCACTGCCTACCGCAACAACCCTGACTTGGAGAACCTGCTGTTCGATGACTTCTTCCTGAAAGCCATCACAAAGGCACAGGAAGGTTGGAGAGACATTGTCTCCAAGGGTGCCAACTGGGGTATCCCTACCCCTGCCTTCAGCACCGCGCTCAGCTTTTACGACGGTCTGCGCTCCGAGAACCTGCCCGCAAACTTGCTCCAGGCCCAGCGTGACTACTTCGGTGCCCACACCTTCAGGATCAAGCCCGAGTTTGCTAATGCGACCTACCCTGATGGCAAGGACAACCACGTCAACTGGACCGGTAGGGGTGGTAATGTGTCAGCATCCACTTACACCGCATAGACGTCGAATAGTTAGTCTTTCCATAGCTGCGCATTGAGAACGTAATTGAGCGTCAGGCTTTCACATGGAATTAAGCCACTATAGTCGGATTGTTCGGGTAGGCATGAAATCTCTACGTGAACCTATGAAGCGAACCTGTCAAGTTATAAAACTAAAGTTCAAAAAGGTGACTACCACTGATGTGGCCTGGCCTTTTGAAATCATGAACGCGATCCGCGCGACGAAGCTCTTCAACGCCAAACTCTCCACACGACAGGCCATTGCGCATCACATCAACAGTTGTAACAATGCAGGACCCAAGCCAGGCGGTGCCGCTGCCTTTGCTGCAGCATGTGCATCTAGTCTCGACCTTTCCCTTCCCTCACCAGCCAGCTGGCCTTCCTCACGAAGCAGTCCTCACCCACCTTCAGAATGCACCGCGAGTTGTGCGCCAGATGCGCCCCGTGAGATGGGAGTACTGGCAGGCGCCTCCCGATGGAAAAATCTTCCTCTGCTGGCAGCCGCAAAGCCAGTTGGGCAATAACTTTGCGACTGACGGCTATGTTTGGGCGGAACCTGAAGGACAGTTTACTGTCAGCGTCCACGGATGGGTACGCGCCCCCTCTGCTCTCAAGTAGAGACCGACTGCTAACGAGCCTTGTACAGACTATGGAAATATTTGTCCGCGAAGCAGGCTTTATCCCAGGGCGCGAACCCGTGGCCGTCCATCGGCGTCTGCGCTACCGCCTGGTCGCCTCACCCAACGGCTCACCCGTCGAGACGGAGCTTGAAATCGTCCACTACACACAAAACGCACCAGAGCATCGCATGCGCGCGAACTCGATCCAGTTGGATCCCGGACTGCAGAATCTGCTCCAGCAGCGCGCCCACCTCGACCAAAATGGCCCCATTGACCGCAAGGAGTTCATGCTGCACGACCAAGCGAGCTGGCCACGCCTCAATTTCCCGAACCAAGCACGTCCCATCCCTGGAAACCCATACCAGAACAATCCTATGGGAGGCCGTCCAGGCATGCCTGGCCATGCCGCTCCACCGCCACCATTTGCCTTCAACCAGCCTCCTGGCATGCGCCCTGGCGGCATGATGGGCCCGTCGCCTGTCAAGGGCCGTCCGGGCCAGCCGCAGCCACCGGGGCTCGTCTCTGCGAGTCGAAGCCGGGATGAGAACCCCATTCTGGCGGACGAAGAACTCGCTGCAGCCGGTGATTTCATGGACCTCCTGACGCCGCGAGATCTGAGCGCCATCCGGTACAAACAGCATCACGAATGGATGGAAGAGATCTTGGCCTCGCCATACGGGACTAGTCAAATCACGCCAGTGAGCCTGCGCTTCCAGCTTAGCGGAGACCTGAGCAGCATCACGCAGGGCATGTTCGAAGGCGAGGACGCGACGCGCATCACCGACGAGCAAGTCAAGGAGCTGGAGAAGCGCGTGGACGCCTACCAAAAGACGGGCGAGGCACAGCTCGCGGACATGCGCCGGTCACACCAAGAGAAGATGAACGAGTTCTCGCAGCAGAAGCTGTTCGCTTCGCTGGAGAGGCAGCTGGCCGAGGCCGGCAAGAACGGTGCTGGCGATCAGCCCACAATCGAGCGACTCATTGGTGAAGCAGAGCGGGCGACGGGCGCGAAGCTACGGTCACGCGCCGACGTCGTCGAAGTACAGAAGGGCGGTCTGCTCGAGCGTGGCAAAGAGAACATTGGCATGGGGGACAGCAGCAACGATGTCGACGTGGATGTTGCGGACGCCCTGGGCCTAGACATGATTGCTGACGGTAGCAACGGCGTGGACGGGCAACACAACGGTCAGGATGCAGGCACGGATGACTTTGCAGATTTTGCCAACCTGGACACGGCGGGCGAGGCGCTGCAGGACTTTTACACCGACAGTCCATACGATGGCATGGATTTTCCAGCCTGAGGCTACCCGGCGCGGCTGGACTGGGCGAAAATGCAGCCACGCGGTGAGGATCATGACATATCAAGCGGGAAGACCTGCCATGCTCACCTGACCGACGATCCATGTACACGGCAAGCTGCATGGACGAATGACGAAAGTTCTAAATGTGGCAGATGCATGCGGGCCTAGGAGGACTTCGGTTCCAGCTCTGATCAGTAGAGTTGGGCTTATGACGCAAGGAGAAGCAGCTGCATCGGAGGGGTTTAGCGGGAGTCTTGGGTTGCAAAACACTACTGCATTTCTGACAAGCATATTGACATGTCAGCCGGCTGCTTCGGGCCAAGGATTGGACATACCACAGCGGTCGTGTGGCATGCTTGGCCTGCAGGGGCGTGATTTTGCGTCTGGATGGCCTGACATGCGGAGGGAGGCGGCTTAGGCGTACATACCCCAGTCGCCGCCGTTGTGGTGGCTGCTGGTGGCGCCGGTGTTGGCGCTGGCGGGGTCTTACCAGGCCAGCCGCGAGCAGTCGGAGGAAACATGGGGCTGTCGCGGAGCTTAATCTTCTTTTGACGCTGACTGCAGAACACATGGACGTCTGCAGGGGGAGACGAGAGAGACAACAACAACACCAATCCCTGCAGTGATATGTAAAAATGCGAGAGTGCAGTCTTAGAATGATGGCAGGATCAATAGTGCTGTTAATCTCCCACCAGAATAGCCGGCGGAGCGCTTGGCATGAACGAGCGCTGCAGAGCGCTGCAAGCCCCACAACGCCTGACAGGACGCCGTGCAGGGACGCGAGATTGGAGGATTCGGAAGTCTCTATTTTCAGAACCACGTCATTTGACAGGGCCGCTGCATGCATGGTTGCAAGACTAAAAAGCTTCGTGCGATGGAGCTCGCAAGTAATTAGCGAGGCCGGCCCCTTGCGGCCAATGGCACATCGGCCGGACTTGCACCGGCGCTGGCAGCAGGAGCATCGGGGCGGGGAGTTGGGGGCAAGATTAAGGTAAGCAAGATGCAACGGTGAGCGGCAGGGCTGCCCTACAGTGTCGCAGTGCTCGCTGTTGCTCACCGCGCTCGCTCATAGGGCCGTTGTTGTCTCTGGAGCTGCAGGCGAATCGGTGCCGCCGATCGGCTGTGGTGGAACAGCACACATACACGGAAGATTTATTGATCCAAGGCTGAAGGCGCGGTGGCTTCGCGTGGCCGCCCGTTCCGAAGGGACAGACGCCCAGAGGAGCTGGGCCCTGGAGCGGAAGGGGGGGGGGGGGGTGCGCCACGGCCGCAAGGGGCTGTGGAGAGTTGGGGTGAAACCAGGCCAAGACGATGCTGAGACGGGCGCAGTCCCTCACATGTGGGCGGGCGCTGCAGCGAGAGGAAGGTGAGTGACGGTGATGCGCGCGGCTAAAACGGCATCGGGGCGAAGTAGCGTAGCAGAGGCAGCCGTGTGACTTGCCCTCGCAAACGGTTAGTGGAGGGAGTGGATGGAGGAGAGATGTTGCCCAGCAGACTGCTCCTGGCATAGTGCGCCTCCGGCCGCGCTATTCCAGGCACGCCGCCCGCGACGCGGATCCGCCGCCTTCTGTTGGCTGGCGGCCACTGGGCTGAGATATTCTTGGGGGGCATGGGGCCTTGCTCCGCCAGACCTTTCGTTGGCGGCGTAGGCGATGATGCTGATGCTGATGATGCTGCTGCTGCTGCTGCTGCTGCTGCGCTCATGGTGCCGCCGGCCGCAGGTACTGGGTGACGGGCGCATGCTACATTATGCCCACGGCCCCCGTTTCGAGCGAATCCCCGACTCTTTCTCTCTGCACCACTGCGAGCACCACCACCTCCACCACCAACCTGCGACAACAGACACTACCCGACGGCGTGCAGACCGAGCGCGACGAACGACACATCAACGATCGAAGCGGCAGGCTGTGTGTGTGTGTGAACGCGCACGCCTTAATATCCCGGCCAGGCGCTTGTCCTAATCCGCCGCAATCTCAGGGCGCCGCCCAGTGCGTGAGTGGACCCTCCGCCCCCCCGGCTGCACGGCCTTTACGCACCCCGAAACGCCCTGAACCTCCTGAGAGCGAGCGCTAACCAATCTCCCGCGCGCCTCCAGTGAATCAACACCTCTCCTTCTGCCGCCTCTTCCTCCTCCTCCTCCTCCTCTTCCCTCTTCCTCTCTTTGCAGCCTTGTTTCAGCCCTCCTTCGTTTTTTCCCTTTCCACCTGCACGTTCGTGCTCCCTTCCTCTTTTTCCCTTGAGCACATCCATTCCCTTCGCTTCATCGCTCGCCGCCCTTTGGCGACCCCGTGCCTAGCATGGCCGTCTTTTCCAAGATCTTCTCGTTCGCGAGCCTCGCTCTCTACCTCACGCTCTTTTCCGCCGCCGTCTCGGCCTCTCCCATCGAACAGATCCGCCGCGACTTCGATGCCAGTCTGGCCGAGAAGACCGACAACCTGAAGCGTGCCGGCACCATCGCCGTCGTCGGCGCCCAGGACGGCCAGCGCGCCGTCCGCCAGTCGCTCCGCATGCTGGCCGCCAACAACCCCGACCAGTTCACCCTCTACCTGCTGGCAATGCACAACTTCCAGGCCATGAACCAGGCCACCGTCCTCTCCTACTACGACGTCGCCTCCATCCACGGCGTCCCCGCCAAGGACTGGGACGGCGTGACCGGCTCCTTCAACAACGGTGCCCCCGGCTACTGCGTCCACTCGACCCCAACCTTCCCCGGCTGGCACCGAGTCTACATGTCGCTCTTCGAGCAGGCCTTCTACGCCCAGGCCAAGGCCACCGCCGCCTCCTTCAAGGACGCCAGCCTGAAGAGCCGCTACCAGAAGGCCCTCGTCGGCCTGCGTCTGCCCTACTTCGACTGGGCCCAGGGTCCCGGCAAGGCCGCCACCGTCGTGCCCAACTACATGACCGACAAGATGATCCAGATCCCCAACCCCGCCGGTGGCAGCCAGACCATCATCAACCCGCTGTTCCGCTTCGACCACCACCCGCTCGACAAGGCCGGCATGCTCTACGACCCCTGGGATTTCTGGCCAACCACCCTGCGCTACCCCACCGCCGACAACACCGTCAACGTCGTCTCGCAGAACAACCTCTTCATCCAGGCCGTCCAGAACTCCGCCCAGCAGCTCCACGACCAGGTCTACAACATCTTCACCCAGTGCAAGAGCTACATGGAGTTCTCCAACGACGCCTCCACCTTCACCTCGCCCGGCTGCTCCAACTCGCTCGAGGGCGTGCACGACAGCATCCACAACATGATCGGTGGCAGCAACAAGGGCCACATGACCTACCTGTGGTGGTCTGCCTTCGACCCCGCCTTCTGGATCCACCACGTCAATGTCGACCGTCTGTTCGCCATGTGGCAGGTCCTCTACCCCAACAGCTATATCACCTCCGGCCAGGCCCGCTCCGCCACCTACACCTACAAGGCCGGCACCACCGTCGACGGCAACACCTTCCTGGCTCCCTTCCACACCAACACCAACGGCGGCCGCTGGACCGCAAACCTGGCCCGTGACCTCAGCAAGTTCAGCTACACCTACACTGAGATTCAGCAGGCCGGTGGCAGCGCTGCCAACATGCGCAACATTGTCAACAGCCTGTACGGTGGCAGCAGCAGCGCCTCCAAGAAGAAGCGTGATCTCGGCGATGTCGTCAACGACCTGCTCCACCCCGGCTCCGCCAAGGACCTGGTCAGCGACATCTTCAAGCCTTCTTCGGGTAGCAACTCTGCTGTTGATGTTGTCAACAACGTCATGAACGCCCTGCCCGGCCTGAGCTCCAACCTGCAGACCCTGCTGACGCCCACCGGCCGCAAGCACGACTACACTGCCAACATCGAGGTTGAGCGCTTCGGTCTCGACGGCTCCTTCACCACCTACATGTTCCTCGGCAACCACTCCAGCAACCCCCGCGACTTTGCCTTCGACCCCAACATGGTCGGCTCGTACGGTATCTTCTCCAACCCCAACATGCAGGGCATGAAGATCGACAACAAGCCTCTCCTCGTCTCCGGCTCCGTCCCGCTCACCACCGCCCTTGTCACCAAGGTCCAGAGCGGCGAGCTCAAGTCCCTCGAGAAGGCCGACGTCGTGCCCTACCTCAAGAAGAACCTCTCCTGGGGCGTTGCCAAGGGCGATGGCTCCATCGTCGACAACGCTCAGGTTCCCGGTCTGCTGGTCACCGTCGTCCGTTCCGCCGTCACGCCCGCTCCCAACGACAACGACTTCCCCACGTGGGCGCCCTTTGAGGCCATTGCCGACATCACCCACGGCCAGGCCGGCGGTCTCCGCCTCGCATAAGCAAGCCGCCACCTGGCGCTTGTTTTTCTTGTTATATTGCCTTATTGACGCGAGGGAAATCACATTTTGGGAGCGGTGACTGGATTATTTCGAGAATGTTACGACACAAAACCCCATTTTCGCACTGTTGCACCCTGCGCTTTTCTTTAACTTCCGTCTCTTAATCGACAATCTGATCCTCGGCGCCTTGGCCGCGCGTTTCTCGACCATCTCTCGCCAAGAGATAATGTTTCTTGTCTTTGGCGGACGGAGGGAGGGTCCATGGGCCTTTCTCTTTCGTGTCTGCCAAACATTTGGTGTGTCACTTTACAGCGAGAGAGAGAGAGAGAGACAAGAGGGAGAGAGGATACTGGGGAGGTACTGCTGCTGCAAGGCGGCTACATAATCTAGGACTTCGGCTTAATAAAGAACCGGCGTCCCTGACGGAGGCGCTTGTAAAAAAACTAATCTTTGCTCTTCTCCGCTGCCGTGCTCTCTTGTGAGTTTTACCGTGCTTGCAGGCTCTCTTCTGCTGTGCCTCGCTTTGCTGTGCCGCGCTTTGCTACCCTTCAACTCACTCCTGTGCCAAGTGACCGCGAGAGGTCGAAGTAAGCTTACGCGCCGACAGTATTGCGCACGTTTCTTCTCGGGCTCCTGCTGTTGTTCCTGCAGGCGCGGCCCGTTGCGAAAGGGGGCCCGCCTGCGCGATGCATGATATGCCGCGTGTGACTGGCGTGAGAATGTTTTTGCCTGTCCGTAGCGACATGACCAATAACCTTCTCACCCCTCGCTCTTATCTGGACTTCACGCTTCCCTCTTTGTGCTCGTTATTGCTACGTATGCCTCTGGTGAATGTCACTGCACGGTGTGGAGAGGAGGACACTGTAGAGTCATGTTTTCCCATCCTTCGTGATATATTACTGTACATGGTTGGTGGCTATATTGCCTTGCCTATGGGGCGCAGGTGTGTCCTACGGGTATCTCTTTCCCTTCACAAAACCCCGTCTCGCCCGAAAACTGCTGCTCTGTGAAGCTTCTCCGCAATGCTTAAGTTAAACAATGCTCCTCTACAGGGAGCCTTGACCACTGAAAGACCCATCTCGTCATGAAAGACCTTGCAAGGAGGCGCCCCAAACGCCTTGCTCATTCAAAACGGCTTAATAGCATACCGACATCATTCATGCAGCTGGGCGCGCAGGTAGACTCGTCGTTAGCGGGATGCTGCTCTGCTTGTCAAGCACATCCTCAGCGACACGCTGCGTTGTCGAGTCTGCTGGCGGCTTGTTCGCCAGTTCGGGGGACGGTACCTGCTGGATCGGCGTAGCCTGCGCAGAGCGATCCGCTGGGGGTATCTACATGTCAAAGTTAGTACGACCAAGAATTCATTCCGGGCATCAGGAACACTCACCACGCTAGCGTCATGGTTGAGGTAACCCTCCAGCATTTGCTTTAGCACCTGCTGCCGCACAGGCTTCGCCAGATAGTTGTTCATGCCTGCCTCAAGGCATTTTTCGCGATCGCCACGGATGGCGCTCGCCGTCATCGCGATGATCAGTACCGAGCTGACGTCCGGGTCGGAGTGGTGCCGCAGCTCGCGCGTCGCATTGTACCCGTCCAGATGCGGCATCTGCACGTCCATGAGCACAATGTGGAACGGGTTGCCGTCCTGCTTCGCCTTGACGATGCCGTCGACTGCCTGGCGCCCGTCGGGGTAGGCCTCGCATTTGAACCCGATCTTTTTCACAAATTGCACCGCAATGCGCTGGTTCACCGGATTGTCCTCTGCGATGCAAACGCGAACTTCGGATCGCGGAACCGAAGACAGGCTGATCAGTGATAGGATAGGCTGTTGCTGAGCCTCGCTGCCAGTTGGAGAATATATCGCCATTGGGTCCGTCCCCCGTGTTTGAAGCGACGCCTCAGTCGACTGAATGCTGCCCTTGGGCGCTTTCTTAAACTTCAAAGTGAAGAAAACTTTGGTGCCCTTGCCTAGCTCCGACTCGAGCCAGATCTTGCCCTTGAGGACATTCTCGAGAATGGCACGACAGATGGATAGGCCGAGGCCGGTGCCGCCGTAGCTGCGAGCAGTGCTGGAGTCTGCCTGCGAAAAAGGTTGGAACAGTTTCTTCTTCTGCTCTGGACTGATACCAATGCCAGAGTCTTCGACGCTGAAGGTCGCTGTAAGCTCTTGGTCTGTCTCGGCAACGTGAGACGCGCGAACCGTGACCTTGCCGGCAGGCGTGAATTTGTAGGCATTGGAGAGCAGATTCATAAACACTTGGTGCAGACGCACAGGATCTCCAATAACCAGCAGGTCCTCGTCAAGATGTAGATCCACAACTGTCTCAAGGTCTTTGCCAGTGTTGGAGTATGACAACGCCCGGACTACCTCGTTTATGGTCTCCGTGAGACTGAGCGGGACGGAGAAGAGTTGCATCTTGCCGGCCTCAAGCTTGGAAAAGTCGAGAATGTCGTTGATGACGGTAAGCAGCGTATCGGCACACACGCGGATTGAGTCGGCGAAGCCGTCCTGCTCAGTGCTGAGCTTGGTGCCTTTGAGCAGCTCGCTCATGCCTATAACGCCGTTCAGGGGCGTGCGCAGCTCGTGCGAGACGTTTGCCAGAAACATCGACTTTGCCTTGGCGGCTTCTTCAGCCAGGCGAACGTTGCGATTGGC
This sequence comes from Carpinus fangiana, assembly GCA_006937295.1. Lineage (NCBI taxonomy): Eukaryota > Viridiplantae > Streptophyta > Magnoliopsida > Fagales > Betulaceae > Carpinus > Carpinus fangiana. Next base: position 115,967 of record VIBQ01000013.1, on the reverse strand, counting down.
TTCTGCTTCGGCGGCCTTTGCTTTGCGCTCAGCCTGACGGGCCTGGGCGAGCGCGTGTTTCTGAGACTCGATCATGACCTCGTTATTAGCACGGAGGCGCTCGAGCTTCTTGAAGAGCATAGCGTTGGCAATGGAGATACCGATTGAATTGACAAGAAGTTGCAGCACATGAATGTTGCGTTCCGTGAAGGAATTGGGCTGGCTCTCGACATAGAGGCAGCCAAGAAGACTGTCGCCCCGCAAAATGGGCATGGCGACGACAGCTTTGCCTAGCGGATTGCGCTTCATGTAGGCGTCAGAAACGTTCGAGAAGCGGACATCGTCGTAAATATTGTTGATGAAGACAAGCTCTTTGAAGCGTATGGCATATAGGGTGATTTGTTTCCCCACTAGATCTTCAACGCTTTCGAGAGTTTGGCCGTTGGCATACTGCTCGCCTGCCTGGTTGGTGATCGAGGCAGGCCTCCAGCCCTCATCCGCTTCGATGATGATGGCACAAAGTTCGGCTGCTGTGGATTCGAGGATGATTTTGGTGAGCTTGGGGAACAGCTTTTCCATGTCCAACTCAGAGGACAGGACCTGTGACGAGCGCAGAATACTAGTCAGGTCAATCATATCGAGGCCAGTTCCCTCAACGATATCAGCTGCATTCTTGACTTTGTCTCCAGATGGAGAGCTGGCATCAGGTTGGACCCAGGCAGAGGTGCGGTCTGCAACGATTTGACCGAGAGACTGCTGCGCTTGGCTAGGAAGGTCTGTTTGAACACCTATTTCTGTGGAGTAAAGACTGGTAGTTCCCTTGAGGAGCCATTCGTGCTTGGCAGATAGAGCAACAGACTTGCCAAAAGCAGAAATGCGCCGATAGGCAGAGATGGCCTCGTTGATTGCACTGCGAGCGCCGCGCTTACTGCCACGTCGAACCATGAATTCACCGTACAGCTCCGAAGCAAGAGCCTGCTCGAGCACCAAGCCGTGTACTTCGGCATGATCGAGGGCAGATTCGTAGTTTGAGAGACATTGGTCATAGCAGTGCTCAAGCTCGGCAATTTCTGCGGCCAGCAGGTAAGTCCACGCGGCAAGATTCACATCTGAAACGGAGCCCCAAGTCGTCAGACGCTGGCGGTGCGCTTTAGCCTGTTCAAGGATATTGGGGATATTGTGAGCCGTAGGGTTCTCGCGGGCAGCGGCTAATTTTGCGAGTGAGAGGAACAAAGGTACGGTGACGACCAGCCGGTTGCTCCAGAGTTCACTCAGTGCTGGCAGTAATGCCTCACCCGTTGCAATGGCTGCTTCCAGATGCCCAAACAAGAAATTGGCCCACATCTTGTACACCAAATATACCATTCGCGACCGGTCTAGCCCAATCGCATTCGCTTCCAGGAAGGCAAAGTGCTTAGCAGTCGTGTGGTCTGCGCTGTCCATGACCGTGTCAGGATCAGCATTAGCAGTCTTGCCTTGCAGGGCCTTTGAGAATTGCGAGACGGCAGTGATGAAAGTGCCACCGCGAATATCTTCCTCCCAGTTTGACATTTCTTCAGCTCCATAGGCGCAGAAGTTTTCGATCTCAATCATGTCGTGTGAGCACCACAGCTTCGCAGCTGCTAGAGTGCCGATATTCAATAGCCCACTCCATCTGTCGCCAGCCGATAAGCTCAGCTCGAGCGCCGATTCCAGCAGCACCAGGAGGTCTCGCGTTGGTCCACTGTAACCACCGATCATGATTGAATACAGCGTGTGCCCTCGGCCTCTCGTATATGAGTCGCTCTGGTGCTGATCCAGGAATGCCAGCGCGAGCTCGCCCATCTCACATCCAAAGTCAACTAGGTCGAATCGGCCAATCGCCACACTTGCAAGATGAATATATGCCAGCCCAGCTTGCGACACCATACCACGGTGCAAATTGATCTCAATTTCCAGTAAAGTAAGCTGGTAGAAGAGCAGAGAGTTGCTCCAGAATGCCGCTCCTAGCGCTTCACATAATACTGCACCCGCTGCGGAAAGGAGCCGGTAATCCTCGTGAGACACGTCTGACAGCACCCCTGCGTAGGTTCCCAGTGTCGGTACTTTGGCCGCCGAAGACGCACCCTTGGGTAGTCGATATACGCCTAGAGATCGGCTCAGGAGTGTTGTTTTGTCGACAGTCTTGAACTCTTCGCGAAATTCCCAGAACTTCTTGTCGCACTCAGCCCAGGTTGTGTCTCCAAGTCTAAGTCCAAGATGTGAGAGGCAAACGCGCAGAATTTCAAATGCAGGCTTGTGGTCGCCGCGTCGCCCAGCTATGCGGCTTTGTAAGATCCACGCGGGAACTTTGTCGACAACATTCTTGACATTCATCAAGATCACCTGTATCAGCTTGGTTGCCTTGTCAATGTGTGCTTGCTGATAGTAGCATTCGGCTGTTCGATGATGTAGAACAAGTGTCTCGGAATAGCTGACATCCTCGAGTGAGTCGTCCCAGGGATTGTCCTGCAGAAGGGCGAGAGCGCTGGCAAAGTATGTAAGCCCCGACGAGCGGCCTCCAGACTCTGTTGACCGCTCGCCTGCTTGGAATAGGACGTCGCGGAAGCCAGATCTGATCGTAAGCCGCTTTCGAATAATGTCAATGGAGAGGCACACATGTGATGAGATGACATAGGCAGAATATCCATGCTGGTCATGTAGCATCGCGTTGGCGATGCAGAAATGCATGTACGGCATCTCCTTTGCCTCGGGCAAGTGCGTCCCGGCTGTCTGGTATCGATCATGGCAGAAGCGAAATACGTCGTCGTCTTCTGTTGGCATGAGGATGTACGCGCCAATGGCGCCCTGAAGAGCCTTGACCGCATCTTGCGACGACTGACGCGTCAGACCTGCTTTTCGGGTCAGCGCTGCTGTCGATCCACCAACTTCAGCAGCTTGGGTGGGCTCGTGTAATCCCTCTGTCATCATGAGAGTCTTGACCAGATTGAAAGAAAAGGTTGCACCGAGTAGTGATGCCCACGCAATCAACTGACGAGAGCCGGTTGGCAAATCCAGCAAGCGCGACACGATAAAGTCATTGTTGATCTGCGTGCCATAGTTCTGTGCTGCAAATTCTTGGAAAATTTTGTCCAGGTCGTAAACCCAGTTGGCGTCTTTCCACGAATACCAGAGACACTTCTTTCGATAGCATGCATCTAGGCACTCGCGTACAAAGAAGGGATTGCCATTTGTCTTCTCCTGAATGACAGCAACCAGAGGGAAGATGTACTGCAGCTCGCGATGTAGCGTAGACGCCACGTACTGAGCAACATCTTCCTCATTCAAGGGGGTGAGGTCAATGCGGGTCACATGGGCCACTCGAAAGGGGTCACACAGCAGTGCGGACATCTTGGTTGGCAAGGGTTCACGGCTTCGTCTTGTCAGGATGAGAACGAGCGGAATCTTAGCCGACGATATGGCCTGGATCAGCTCTGTACTTTCGTCGTCTGCCCATTGTATGTCATCAAGCGAAAACACAATGAGCTTCTGGGTTGAGAGATAGCGGAGGACGTCGAGAAAGGTGGCTGTGAATCGTGAAGACTTGGACGAAGCTCTAGTTCGCAAAAAGTCGTCCAAAGTGTGTCCAGCCTGACCACAATGTGATGGGCTGTCGAGATGTATTGATGGTTTACGAGCCTTTGATATTGACGGTTGTCTGTTCTTCGGTGCATCTTGCGCAGCACTGTCTAGAAGCCACGTGGGGAGACCAAGCATGCTTGAGAGCACAGGCCAGGCAGGCCTGACAAAGGACCGTAAGTTTTGATGAAACTCGGTGCGCACATCGCTCTCTGAGAAGATTTGGCGGAACATGGAGGAAAGAACCTTGAGAACTGGATCGAAGGGCGTCCTGGTAACCTGGTCGAACTTGGCCGAGGCAAAGTAGCCTCGCTGCCTCGCTGGACCTTGTACAGATTGTACCAGGCAGGATTTTCCCATCCCGGCAGCGCCAGATACTGTGACGATTTCGCACCTTCCCTCACGTTTCTTCAATCTCGAGGCCTGTCGAAATAGGGCCACCTGTCCCTCCGCAACGCTGGAAATGGATGCGTTTCTGTTCAATGAATCAGAGTCCCAGCTTCCGCCGAGCGACGGAGACGTCCCATCGACAGCCAGAAGTCCCGACGACAGACGCTTCTCAAACGCTCTCTTCGAAGCACTGTGCATAGGTAAGCTGTGCAAAGATCCCATAGAATCCGTACGCTGGGACTCTTCTTTGGATGATACGAGACTACCTGACGCAGCTCCTGGGGTATGTCCTATTTGAGTCGTTGCACCTGCCCCCTGGCTATTGGTGGATTGGCGACTCGACACTGTAGAATTTGAATCTGCACGGGATTCAGCTCGGTGCAGGCCATTTTCAAAGCTGTCCACGCGCCCTTCTGAGAACGACTCGTTGGAGCTGAGCGGGGACAATGCCCTGCGCTTAAAGGGATTTGACCGTTTTTGAGAACGCGAAACGCGATCAATGACCTTGAGGATAGTGTCTCTTTCCTTGTCACGCCCCACCTGCACGTTGGGCAGCGTGAAAAAGGAATTGACGTCCTTGCTGCCAACCTGGAAGGCGTCGAGCGCCGCGCAGTCGCCCTCCTCGTGCAGCCTCTGGATTTCTTGCAGATCCCACTTGAGACCCGCGGCAGAAAAGTACCTTGCCCCAATATTTTTCTGAACAAGCTTCTGGATGACGTTTGACAGAGCATCGGGAACGTCGAGCCTCCTGCTGGAGACTGGCGGAACCCGGCGGCTGAGGACGTTTTGCATCATGTCCAGCGGGGTCTCGCCCTCAAAGGGCATCTCGCCGGCGAGCATCATCCAAAACAATATGCCAAGGCTGTAGAGGTCAGTCCTCGAATCGGCGGCGGCAGGCAGGCGTCCCGTCTGCTCAGGCGCGATGAACTGGATCTTGTGCTCGACGCCGTACTCGCGCGACAGCATAGTCCAGCCGGCACTCGTCAGGCCATTCTCGAAAGAGCGAACGCCAGAGCCAAGACTGATGAGCTTCACATCGCCAGTCGAGTGATTCCAGTGGAATGAGTCGGCGCGTATCTCCCCATGAACGGTGCCGGCACCTTGATGTAGCATCTCACAGCATTCTGCCGCGCCTATGGCAAACTCCATAAAGGTGCGAAGGCTTGGTGGCTCGACCTTTGTGGGCAAGCTATACTCGCTTGGGCCGCAGGTGACAATCTCAGGCAGGTGGTTCATGCCCGGATTGCGGTGTATTATGACGGCGAGGGTAGGTTCGGATGGAGTTCTCGAGGGTATGCGACGTAGCTCTAGGGCCTGTAGGTGGTGGCGCCCGGCCTGGTCGGCTTCGGCGAGCTTCGTGCGCGCAAGTTGGTACTGGCGGTCGAGACGGAGAACGTGCTTGGAGATGCGAGCCAGAACCCACTGCTGGCCGGGGCGGCTGCTCTCGCTTGGAGTTCTGGAGCCATGCCGGGCTTCCGAGGAGGCGGGGGAGAAGAATGGATTCGGGTTGGGTTGCGGCGATGGTGGTTTGGAGCTGGCAGATGCCCTGCTGGGCGTGGAGCTGCCAGCGAGGCCGGCATTGCTGCTGTCGAGGTGCAAGGTACCCCAGACATGCCAGTCCTCGTAGGATGAATGCGCAGTGGTGAAGGTGTCGTCCCAGGTGTATGAGGGGCCGAGCTCGTCACGCAGGCGGCCTAGCAGCCAGGCCAGAAATGCCGATGGGTCGTCGGCGTGGGGATGGTCGGTGCGGTCCATGGCCGGCCCGGAGGTCGACATGAAGGAAGATGGGAGGGAGGACTAGCAGGAAGAGACCGTAGAGGTCAACGGATCAGGACATGATCTCGTGGTCATGCGAGTCGTATGGTTGGACGTGGGGAGGCTTGGGCGCGGGCTGCCTATGGATGAGGTGGAGGCTTCGCGCCAGCGTATAGAATACTGGCTCAAAATCTGGCGCAGAGAGCGTCTCTCAAGCCTTTCGCAGGCCACTGAACATGGAGCAGAAGCAGCTATGGCCAGGCCGGGAATGCATGAGCGGCGAGAGTGAGCGGCGCGCTGATGATCTAACTAAGTTGGACCCTGATCGCTCGATCTGGGGTCATGGTACTTGTCTATCCCCATGATGGCTACCACTCCCTTCCCTTCCCTACTTTCAGCTCGGACTCTGTGTGTAGATGCTGGGGCCGACCGTGAGAGGCCGATTCCCTGGCACAAATTGTGGGACCGTGGTGAAGCACATGCCAAGGGGGAATCAAGAAGGATCGTTTCAACACAACTACCACAGAGTATATGTGGAGAGAGATTACTAACAGGCTCGTTTCCTTGTTGTACACCAGAACGCCGCGCTGAATCACCTGCCCATCGTTTCATGAGCTGAAAGACCGTTCATGCTTCGCTGATACTGCCGCCGCCGCCGACGCCGCCTCCGCCCCATTCCATACGCCGATTGCGCGCCGGTGTCTGCACTCCCAGAGGTACGCCAAAGTCGTCCTCGTCATCGTCTTCGTTTGGTCCCTCTGCCCACTGCTCGTCTCCTTCCACAACACCCTCGTCCGCGCCGTCGTCCTCATCGTCGACCTCATCCTCGTCCTCGCTGTCTGAGAGCCAGCGGCCTGGGAGTGCGCGCCCTCGGGCCCGCATCACCTTCATCATGCTCTTGACGCTAAACACGGCCGCACCGCTGGCGCCAGCATGCCGGATGCGCGCCGCAATCTGAACCATGATCTGCACCAACCCTGACGGCGGGCCCAGCATCAGCGCAAGTGTTTTGCCTACAATGTTCGCCGGCGACAGCACCAGGGCTGACGAAGAGGAGGCACGTGGTGATGCAGCCGAAATGTCGTCACGAATGTACGATGGCACATCCTGAGATCGGAACCGCTGGTGACTCCGGGGTGAGGCCGTGCGCCGTCGGCGAACTGCGTCACGTTTGGATTGTGCTGGCGTCGTTGGCGCCACGGGGATCGGCTCCTGTGGCACTTCTGAATCCTCTGGGATCGCCGCAATAGGTGGTATGGAGAGTGATCTTGCCATGGGCGAAGCTGTCCCCGGTGGACTTTCTGCCAATAAAGCTAGCCCTGATGCAGTACTCTTTGGGGGAGTGATCTGTGGGGAGGACGAGATAGTTGTCCTGCTATCATTGTGAGATACAGGACATAAAGAGAAGGATTCACTGCCATCTGAGGCAGACGCGGGGGGCGTCAACGGGTCTGTCCGCAGGGTGACGCGGCTTTGAGAGGGTGAGGTAGCAGCGGCAGGAAGGGAAGAGGTGGGGGGAGTTGTGGGCCTTCCGAAGCTTGCGGGTGTGACGGTTGCAATAGAATCATCCCGTGCGTGAGGGAAGTCTCTGATGGGCTGAGATGTCACTCCATCTGTCAAAGCAGCACCTGTGCCTGTAATCGACCTGTTGCGAAGACGTGGAACAGGCTCCACGGCTTCCGGCATGTCTGCACCTGTGGAGGCTTGAGGCTCGTTTTCATCGATAGCGACTTGAGATGTAGTCGACTGCGCGACATCAGCGGAAATGGACGAGACCTCCAATTTGCGCGCTACCCCATCGATTGTTTCCTTGCTCTGTTCGGGGCTCCTGAGCGTCGCCTGCCCTCTTGGCGTGTCTGTTATCGGTGACTTGCTGAACATGGAAATTGCCGATGCAACGCTAGGTCGAGATGGTTTGTCCACCCGAAGTGGCGGAGGAGGCTCGTATGCTGCCTCGCTTATGCTTCCTTCAGTGGCGTCACTCATGTTGCTGTCGGAATCCCCTGGACTATCGCCCGAGACCGGGCGGCCGGGCACATAGTCCGGATCGTCCTCGGGTCGCCAGCGCGCATCATATCCCCAGCGTCTCGCCTTCTTTGACGGTCCTCTGCGCTTCTTGGAGGCTGGCGAGGGCAGCTCCTCGGTGTGGTCTTGCTCAAAGCCGCGCTTGAAGGGGCAAGGAGTGCGTTCGTAGTACAAGATCTTACTCAGTACCGACTTGAATTCCTCAAGCGAGGCTTTCTCGTCGTCTGTCTCGGAGGGCAGCTCGAAGCGGTAAATGCACAGTTGAATGCGCATGGCGAATCTGGAGACGCCATCGACGCACCAGCACTGCGATCTCGCTAGGAGGGATATCAGGGCGTCGCCTGTGTGGAGGAAGCACGCAGCCCCAGAAGACTTGAGGCGGTAGATGCGTAGCAACCCTGGTCATCTGTTAGTTTCTGTTACGGTGCGCAGGGGTAGTAGACATCATACCAGTCGCAACAACGCGTTCACTGGGGTGGCTCCACGGTATGGTGCCGGCAATCTTCGAGGTTCCCCATGCTGAGGTCGCCGACGCAGGCACGACGCTCTTACTGCTGAACGACACCGTTTTAGTCTGGGGATGTGCATATAGGGTCATGGAATCTTCCTCGGCGGATGAGGAAGCAGAGGCGTTGTTGTGACTTGTCGCAGGTCGCTGGTCCTGCAGCCTCGCCGGCACTGTGAATGCGCGACGAGGTGCAGTCGACTGCTCCATGGCGTCGCGGCGATGGCCTACTTGAGCTTGTGCCCGACGCGCGGGCTCAATCAATGGCAGTGTCTTGTTGTCGGAGGCACATGATCACGTTTGACGTGGCGTGTGGAGTGGAAGCCGCGGCCGCCGTGTGGCTGGTGACGAGCCGCCGATCTCAGCCCACCGCTGTCTCTCTTTCACATGTTTCTTCTGTCTCTTTGGCTGGGCAATACCTTTAATTGCTAAATGGTCTGAAGTCAGAGACCAACAAGCCGGAGACCAAGAACCGGGCCGATCAAGAGACCAGCAAAAAGCTCCGTCATCTAATGCACAAAACATCTCCCTAGTCGCCCGTGACCATCACCCATCTCCAGGCAGCATCACCAACTATTGAAGTCGCAAAAAGAATGTCAAACTTCGACCCCAATGCAGTCCTCCGTGGCGCTCAACTAACCCTCGTGGGTGCCTATCGGGCTCTTCAAAACCCATCCCTCTTCACGCATTCACACTACCGCCAGGCAGCTCTTGCTGTTGGTGCTGGCGTCGTCATCTCTCTGCTGGTGTCTGTCCCGGTCTTTCTCGCCCGCATCGGCATCTACTTTACCTCGTTGTTCACAAATCTTGAGCAGCACACTTGGGACGACAAGGTTCTCGAGACGCTCCACTTTCTGCAGCACCAGGTCCTTCAGGTGCCCCTCTTTCTCATGACTCTTATGAAGTACATCACCCCTGCAATGGACGACATGTTTATGGAGAGTCTGCAATGGGTCGATACGACCTATATCGCAAAGCATCAGTCTGACAATCCTGAGCACCTGCGAGCTATGTACTATCCAAATTTACGCCAGTGGCACCCGGACAAGTCATCCAGGGACATCAAAGTCGGACTTCAGAAGCTACTTCTCCGCTACGGACGCAAGGCCGTCATCTCACTTACCATTCTCCTGTTGTCTTGCATCCCAATTGTAGGCAAATTTGTCCTGCCGCTTGCCAGCTTCTTCACCTTGAAAGACAGCGTTGGTGACAAGCCTGCTATTGCCATCTTTGCATCTGGCCTGTTCTTGCCCAAGCGCTACCTCATCATCTTCTTGCAGAGTTACTTCTCTAGCAGGAGTCTGGTCCGGGAGCTGCTTGAACCTTACTTCTCCCGCGTCTCCTACTCGTCAGCCCAGAAGAAAGAATGGTTCCGTGACCGTGCTGGAGTGCTGTTTGGCTTTGGCCTGGGCTTTTTCTTGCTCATCAAGATTCCTTTGGTTGGTGTGCTAGTCTACGGCATCGCCGAGGCCAGTGCGGCATACTTGATAACAAAGATTACCGATCCGCCGCCACCTGCGAGCGGGAAAGAAGCACCGGTGTGGAAGGCAAAGCAGATCAGATGGTCCAATCAGAAGGAATTCTTGGACCTGAGCCTGCGCAATATTGACAGGCTGAACGTGCTAACGAGCAAGGCCGACGAGAATCCATTGACGACAGGCACTGGCGCGGAGAAATTGCCCAGGAAGAAGTTTACGTGAAGTCCCGAGTACTGTTCATCCGCGCGCAATGAATAACGAAAAATAGCATAGCATAGTGTGGATATCATGACCTCTTTCGCCCATTAAAACCGTGGCAACGCCTTCTTCATCATTACATCATGACTCTTCCTTTCCCGTCGTCCCCGTCCCTTTCTCTAGGAATTGACCAACCTCGACAGCCCTCTCCGCCTTTTGCCGCGTCGCTTCCATCTTCCCTTGCAGCCCGACCAAACCCTGCGTCGCGCCCTCCCACGCCCCTCGCACATCCTCACTCCTGCCCTGCCACCGCACGCCCTCATCCCCAAGCAACGGTGCCTCATGCCCCGCCACCCACGCCGGCTCGCCAGCCTGTGCATCCGCCTTCGCCGCCTGCGCATACTCCTCCTGCCACGCCACGGCGGCCGCCCCCACCGCCTCCGCCCGCAGCCGCGCCATCTCCGTGTCCAGCTCCTCGATGCGCGCGTGCAGCCCCTGCAGCCGCCCCGCCAGCTGCGCGTCGTACGCCTCGTACTGCGCCGGCGCCGGCGTCTGCCCCGCCGTGTCCGCGCCCTCCTCGTACACGAGCCCGTTGACCTCGACGCCGTGCCGCACGTCGGCGAACACGCGCTCCACGTACGCCGCGACCTCCTCCTCGACCTTTTTGCGCAGGTCGTCGGTTGTGAGGCCCGAGCTGGCGTCGCGCAGCGCGGCTTCCAGCGGGAGGTGCAGGTCGATCTTGGCGCGGGCCGCGGCTAGGGCCGTTGCGCGCAGGTAGGTGAGGTCGGAGGGGGATTGGAGGGTGATGCGGCGGTGGGAGGAGGAGTCGGAGGCGAAGGAGTCGTTGAGGGAGGGGACTGTTGTGGCCATGGTGGATGTGTTTTCTCTATCGAAGGCTGATGGTGGCTTGTTGGGGCCTGCGGAGCGCGTGTCGAGGTTGTGGAGGATTGCGCGATTGCGCTTGAGAGTTGTTGAACCAGGGGTTTGGGCGCGGGCTAGGTTGAAATTCTGAATCGAATTGACTTGAAAGGACGCTGGATTTCAGAGTTGTTTGAATAAATGAGGAACGAGGTGACACATTATGTTGTGGGGTAGTTAAGTTGAAACCGATTCCAAACATTTAGCCCGATTCGGCGATTGCTTATCGATAGGGCTCGTCCTCGTCCAGGCGGGTACGAGGACAACACACCCGTGAGTACGCATGACGGCCACGCCGAGTAGAGCACCATCATTACCATGCAGTATCGGCTACGGACGCATGCTACAGAATGTATATGTTCAACATCTCAAGCATGACCCAAGTGGAGCCGAGGCCCTCGGGGTCAGCAGCATCATATTTCTTACGTGCTTTAGCTACAGCGGTATTTATACACGACGTGAAACATAGGCATGAGGACCTGGTTACTCTGCAATAACTTGCTACCTGTATACTACAATGCGTACTCGGAATGTCAACGATGCAAATCATCCTGTAGTCATTGAACTTGCTCACCGCTCTGTGGAAGATGCTGTTGCGTCTGACCACTTCGACGCCCATCGCATCAATGAAACCTCTCTAGGACCAGTCGACGGCGGTATTGTTGCTTGGAGAATGTTGTGTATCGCATTCGTGTTTGAAGCGCTTATGTGGGGTATGTACATCTGACGTCTCTAGCCTCACACATCCAGCTCACCCCTGCCTTGTATAGGCTTCCCTATGAGCTTTGGTGTGTTCCAGAATTACTACTCAAACCTTCCTCAATTCTCTGGCGACCCTCGTATTTCAGTCGTTGGTTCGGTTGCGACTGGCATATCATATCTTGGAGCACCCCTCACAACGCCCATCATGCGTAGGTTCTCTAAGCATCAGACTGCACTCATAGTGTTTGGATGTAAGTTACTATCTGATCATCACTGAAATAAATGCTCACTACTCTTCTATTTAGGGGCCGTCTGTCTCCTCAGCCTCGTGATAGGCTCTTTCGCAACCACTCTGGCCACGCTCATTCTCTCACAGGGCATCATGTACGGTGTAGGCTTCTTGCTGATGTACTACCCCATTATCGGCATGCTCAACGAGCACTGGATTGCTCGGCGAGGCATGGCATGTGGCCTCATGTGTGCCTCCTCGGGCGTCTCGGGCGTCGGCATGCCGTTCTTAGTCAAGACGTTGCTCGAGAAGTACGGCTATCCCACAACCTTACGAGCTATTGCCATCGCCCTTGCAATTTTGACTGGGCCGCTTCTTCCCCTGTTGAAGGGGCGCTTGCCTGCAAACCAACGCACAGGAATTAGTCGATCAGATTGGAGCTTTCTCAAGAAGCCGCTCTTTTGGGTTTACACGTCGAGCAATATCTTGCAGGGTATGGGGTATTTCTTCCCACCGCTCTACCTGCCTTCTTTTGCGTCTACCATTGGCCTTGGTGCAACTCGGGGCGCTCTCCTGCTCGCATTGATGAGCGTTGCGCAAGTATTTGGACAGATTACCTTTGGCTACCTGTCCGACCGGCGTGTCCCACTTGGCATTCTCATTATAGTTTCTACCCTTGCCGCATCCTCTTCAACACTGGCCATCTGGGGCTTGTCCCAAAGCCTTGCCCCGCTCGCGATATTTGCAGTGATTTACGGTTTCTTCGGCTCCGCCTATGTGGCCATGTGGGCCCGGATGGCCTTGACGGTCAGCACGGATCCGAGCGCTGCTTTGCCCATGTTTGGCATGTTCTGCTTGCAAAAGGGTGTCGGAAATGTCTTGTCAGGTCCTGTTGGGGCCGCGTTGGTTGACAAGACCGCGGGTCTTGGTCAATATGGCGGTGGAGTATACGGATCGATCATCATCTTCGCGGGATCTTCATGGTTTGCAAGTGCATTGGCAGGTTGTGCCTTTTTCATTTAGACCTTGCTATGCTTTCAATCGAACCACCCATGTTTGTTTTTAGCTCCTTGGCGACCGTCACTTCAGCATTGATATTTAATCATAATGAACATCATTTAAGACAAATGAAGTGGGAGATCAATCGAAGTGTTTTGGAAGGCAAAATGAAGAGTTCTTATCGATAAGCGGCCACACCCACTCGCAGCCCCTTTACCAACCGAAAATGAAGACCTATACCAGTCAATACCACCTTCATAACCACACTCATTCGCGCAATTCTGGGGCTGTTTGATATTGGCATGCAAGCAAAAAGAGATGGACAAGCTCGGAATCGAACCGAGGACCTCTTCCAAGTCGTATGACATGCTAAGGAAGCATTATACCACTAAACCACATGCCCATGTATGTTATGACGTCGAGTTAAGGCATTCAATCTAATACTGTGTGATTTCATGTTGTGTCAATTTGCCTTAACTATGATGAAGATCCTCTGCTATGCGAATACCATGTTTCATATCCCAGACTCCTTGCTTCCAATTCCAATCTCCGTCTATGTAAGACCACATTCTAGTGTTTGTGGCCAATCTTGCAGGTGTCCTTGGTGTTGGCCTTGAGGTTAGGAGCGCGGAGGTTGGAGTACTTCTGGCTGAAAGTGTGCTCAGGGCGCTCGTAGGCAGAAGTGGTACGGCGAGCAGTAGAGCTGATCGAGACGGGACCGGAGGGTTGCAGGGCCCTATTGCAAGTTCCGCCGGTGATGATCTTGGCACCAGCGTCTCCCTGAACTGTAGCGTACTGGTGGAATAGGTTGTTGTAGCTGGGCTGCACGCCACCGAAACCTCCTGGCACGGCCTTGTCGTAGATGGCAACGACAGTCTCTTGGGCAAAGTTCTCAACCATGTTCGATTGAGCATAGTTATCTGCGACATTGGGGTCCTGGTTGTAGTTGTTGACCCAGTTGTCGGTGCTGGAGTAGGTGGTGGCGGAATCTCCGGTGATGGCTCCCTGAAGGTCGAGCGAATGTGCGGACTCGTGAAGCCACACATCAAAGGTAAGACCAGCTGTATCAAAGAAAACTATGTCTCCGCCATAATTGTAGGCGCCCTGGCCTCCAGGGAACGACATAACGTGCTTAACGTAGTCTCGCATGCCGACAGGGACGCGGCCAAACATGTCCTGCAGGTCGACCAGGGATGGGACGGAATCCTTGTGACGGCAGAAGACCCACGGGTCAGCACAGTCGGTGTAAGTCACGTAGGTGACCTCCATGTCGGCGGGGTCATGGCCTTCAGCCTGGGCTCGGTCCTTGCAATCGGCCGGGATTTGGCCAGCTTCATACCCAGCCGTGGTGCTCTGAGTAGGGCCGTGGTTGTCAATGTTTCCTTGGTTCAAATAGTCGAGATCAGGCGTCAGAGCAGGCTTGTCAAGTTTCTGGGCCATAGCAGCCGCGGCGAAAGCCAGAATGGCAATGGATTTGATTTGAGTCATCATGGTGACGAAAAGGGGTGAATTTTTTGGCTGAAAGTAATGACTGGAGTTTTGAAGCGCTGGTTGAATGGAATTGGATAATACAGGGAGGAAAGGATATTCATTTATACAGATGCTCACGATCAAGGTTACACTTATGTTGACAATGATGATCATCGATTTGATGGGGGCTGCCGCTTGACGTTGCAGAGAGCTCTCCAGGGCATTACCCCAATCGGGATATTCGAGTATCCGCAGTGCATAGCAGAGACACGATGATCCGAGGCATGAGGCTACCGCTGACAGATGATTATTGACCGCCAACCATGTCATAGCCCGCGGCCCCACGTTGTGGCTTAGGCGCTAGGACAAGCCGGCTGAGCTGATTTCTTCCTCTGACGCGCATGTGTAGCATCGTTTCCACGTGGGTTCCAATCATTTGCGATGAGCGCACGGGCTATGCGTACCGATTTACAGGAGAGTATGCCTCGCTGACAGGCGGTATACCACCATGCCCTTGCCGTAGTAGCATCGATTGTTTGACCAGGATCAAGCTTATACAATCCTTTAAGACAAGATGTGTGTAATGTTCCAGTTCCATAATATCCAAGGACAAATCTTTAAGACACGCCAGCATATGAATCCTCGAATGGCCTTGTTGATCAGCCACCAGAGCATACCAGGAAGCTCAATAGTATGCACAACGTGAGCTTCACTTTCAGAGATCCTGATCTGCAGTGCGTGCCTGGAGATCCACCGGAAGTCGGACCTGGCCCCCATGCTAAGCAGTGCAACAGCATCAATGCCAAGAGGGGCTGGTTGTAACGCTGGAGATAAGCCATCATTCGTGGAGTGAGCAGTCAGCTCACAGCCATTCAAATTTTTGCACTGAAGAAGCAAATGGAGTTTAAAAGTCAACGGGAGTGTGAGATGTAGGATGCGCAAGTTACTGGCGCAAGACAATCATATTAGAGGTTCCTTGTTGGAAGAGTGGACATTGAGGTGCGTCAGCCTCAAGGCACGCGTACGTCTAGTCCAGCCTTCTTCCGCGGTAACATGCCTCAACACGTGCAATAGCATGAGTTTGGACCCCACATTCATGATGGCAAATGACTTCTAAGCTGGCTGCAAAGGGAACTTTACTTTAGGTGCTAGTTGTCAGATGCGCCAGTACTCTTCAGGTTTGCCAGTACTCCTCGGCAGCCAGTAGCCTTCAGCTTAGCCAGTAGTATCTTTAGTCATCCCGTTGGCATTCATTTGACCAGCACGCTTCAATATCTCCAGTACCTGCCACATCATCTAGTACTCTCCCACCTCTTCAGCCAGCGGCGTCTTATCCGTTCAGTGGATTTCACTGGAGATCACAAACGTGCCTCGGCTGGAAGATACGGACCCTAAATCTCTCTCCTGTGCTTACAGCTTTTCCGACGTTCTCAGCGTAGCTTAGTGTTAGTAGTATTGCGAGGTAGCACGGCAATACTAATGGCGGAAAGGGTAAAGGTAACGGTAAGCTGAGGTAACGTCAGGTGTCCATTCGACCGCGCCTCCGTCCCGTTCATGGGATACGAGCCTGCGTGCCGATCATGCGCTATTTTGAGCGCCTCTCGACGACAGTGGCGCCGCTCTTGCCAGGACGGCGCATTGACAGATGCGTTCTCGCATGGTTTACGGCAACATGAGCCGTCTTGGTGATGCGCTTGTGGGTGGTTACCCACTCTTGCGACGATTACGAGATCTCGCCGTATAACCCATTGGTCGAAGTATGAACCTTCCATGCATCGATGTTTCATCTTGTTGCCGCAATGACGATCCTCGCTGTCAATGTACACGTGCAGACTAGGACCTGGTTCCTGCTTGATGTGCTACATAAACAATGTGATGCCTCCTTCATGTTCATCAAATTCTCACCTCTTTGACATCCTCCTCAATCCGCCCGCAACAATGCTCTCCAAATCTCTCGTTGCTGCCGCCACCGTGGTTGGCGTTGCCCACGCATGGCTTCCATGGGACCGTGACATGCATCTCTTCAACGGCACTGCTCGCGCCGTTGAGGGCCGCTCTCTACCAGACGTGACCAAGATTCGTGGCGTCAACCTTGGTTCATGGCTTGTGGCTGAGCCTTGGATGATGGGCAACTCATGGTCCGATATGGGATGCAGTGACCAGTGCTCCGAGTTTGACTGCATGTCCAGTGTATACGGCAGCGACCGCGCCACTGGCAACCAAAAGTTCCAAGACCACTGGGCCAACTGGATCAAACCCAGCGACCTCGATACCATCAAGAGCTGGGGTCTTAACACGATCCGCATCCCAGTCGGCTACTGGATCTACCGCGACATTGTCGACGATTCGGAGCCCTTCGCCGAGGGCCAACTCGACTACCTCGACGCCATGGTGGCCCACGCACAAGAAATTGGCCTTTTCGTCGTCATGGATCTCCATGGTGCGCCCTACGCCCAGAAGCCCGGTGATGCCTTCACGGGCCAGTGCGCCGGCAGCGCAGGTTTCTTCCAGCAGAGCCAGTATGACCGCGCAGCCAAATTCCTCGGATGGATGGCGAACCGCATCCACTCCACGCCCGACAAGTACGGCAGCACCGGCATCCTCGAGGTCGTCAACGAGCCGCTCTCGGACCACGACAACGGCGGACAGACAGACGACGAGCGCAACACTCTGACGCAGAACTTCTACCCTCAGGCGCTCCAAGCTGTGCGCGACGCCGAGGCCGCGCTCAACGTCCCCGCCGAGAAGCAGCTGCACGTGCAGTTCATGGACAAGCAGTGGCAGTCGGGTGACCCCAAGGCATCGCTGCCCGCCGACTCTGCCGTCATGCTCGACGACCACAACTACGTCAAGGGCGCGCTCGGCTCGGGCAAGCAGCAGGGCGACTACATGTACTACAGCTGCTTCACCGACAACCGCCAGGACTCGGCCGACGGCGACTCGCCCAAGGCTGTGCAGGAATGGTCGCTGACTGTCAACGATGAGACTACGCCCGAGTTTGACACTAACAGCCAGCAATACTGTGAGTCACCCATGATCTCGTTTGATGTGAACGACATACTGACGAATGTATAGTCTACCAGTCGTGGTTCGCCGCACAGGTGCAGCTGTACGAGAAGACAAACGGCTGGATCTACTGGAGCTTGCGCAACGAGTTCAACGACTACCGTTGGAGCTACGAGTTGGCGGTGCAGAACAACATTGTGCCGACCGACTCTGCTGGCCTGGACGCCGTCCAGACCAACGGCATCTGCCAGTCTTGGTTCCCCAACAACTAAATTCATTTCTGTATACTGCATGAGCGGGTTGCATTGGCATGAGACACGGAGTTTTGGCACATTTGGAAAGATTATATACACATATATCCACATGCAGAAAGTCAATGCTGATGGTAATGCCATAATTTTGGATGCAAGATGCCAATACGCTAAGAATAGTGATGGTCGTTAAAGGTGTCGTCACCAACTGCTCGAGTTACTCCCACCATCCCCACTCGGGGAAGCCCATAGTTCCAAATCCCTCTTCCGGCCAGTTGGGGGGTATCTCTTCATGTTGGGGTAGTCGGTAGCGCTTCTCACAGCTACCGGGGGAGCGGCACTCGAGGTCGCAGAAGCCGAACTTTAGGCAAAAGCATTCCCGCGCGTCCGGGCAATATTCGGCTGGCTTGCCCATTAGGATATGCCAGACGTACTCCAGGATGCGGCCGCTGACAGAGTCTGGTAGTTTGGTCGTCCATAGCCAGTCCCGAATGCGAACATAATCCTCTCGAGGTCGGGCTTCTACGGCCCACTTTGCAAGGGCAAATTGGGCGCAACAGGGCACGCCAATGGCAGACGGTACATCATCAATGGATGCGCCAGGAAAGATCTCCATGTAAGCCTGAGCAAATGCAGCCACGGTGTTGGCGCGGTCGTTGTGAGGCTCCAACGCAGCCTCAAGCTTGGTCACCTTGGAAAATGGACGAATCGCAGTGGGACAACCGAGACTCCAGGTGCAGCGAAGGTTCGCATAGCCTTGCTCCTGCACATAGGCCAGGCGCAGGTTGCGAATAGGCTGGACTCCGTCTGCAGGTTGTGAGCCGTGGCGGGTCCCGAAAAAAAGTGGAGAGAGAACTTACCGTAGATGGGGTCCTCGTTATGCCACTGATATCGCGAGGCATGCAGAAAGAACATGAAACTAGGTAGATCGTGGTAGTGGTCGATAATGTAGGTCAAGTAGGCGGTAGACTCACGGCCCACGTTGCGGGCCACAGTCAAATTTGCCGAGGCGTCGTCCATGACATAGATTTTTTTCTGCCAGTCGGGAAAATACTCGTGAAACCAGGCTGTGTCTTCAGCCTGGGTGGATGCAACGACAAGGACCTTGTCCGATTCGCCGGTGACGGCAGGCGGGGGAGAGTAGGCGCCGGCATGGCCTCTGTGGTCTTCGTACGAGGACGCATAGGGACTGTTGGCCACAGTGCGACCCTTGGGACAGACGTAGGGCGAGCACAAGTAGTAGGAGCGGAGCGCGACAAGTACCAGGATGAGAGAGGCAACGCAGACCAGCTTGCCGTGCGGGAATAGGCAGCGCATCAAATCAGCCGCTGTCTTCCGCGCCGCAGCGGGTACAGGCAAGCGGAGGGAAGAGGCGAGGACGGGCATGGAACAGCATAACGCTGCCGGGCAGGATGTGGAGTCGGGCGACACAAGGTGAGCGCCAGTGAGCGCCTGGCCTTGAATAAAGGTACGGGGCGTAAGAAGGGCAAAGACCACGGGGGTTGGAGCGGTGCGTAACGCGGCGCTAGCAGAAGCCGCAGATCCCAATCCGGTTGGCAAAGGGGGCGCAAGAGTTGGAGATTTGCTCGGCATAAGGGCTACTGTTGTAGCAGGGGTTTTTTTTAGACTGCTAGCGAGTGTAGATTCCTGCGACGATGCGCAGCATCTGCAAGGCAAAAAGGTTCTTCACATCCCGCCGCCGTGCCCGCGACCAAGGGAATGAGGCACAGCACGCGACACAGTGCGCGTATATCCAACTAGTGAGCCATTGGTGGAGAGTGCGGCCCGCCTGGGCCCTATTGAGAGACAGCCTTGCTGCGCCGCCCTTCTTCTACGCAGTTGTCTCATTGGCGCTCATACTGGCGACAGCATAGCGCGTTTCAAATTGCCGCCCTCTCCACACGATGGCGGCGCTGTTGCTGGTGAAAGAATATGGTGCGAAGTCTTAGACCCAACCGCAAGAATCCAACTGTTATGTAACCGCCCTGTGCTGGTAATGCATCACCTCGTGATGACCCTCTAGGCCTGCCACGACCATGTAATCTGCCACGACCATGTAGTCTACCACGACCATGTAGTAGCGGCAGGAAGAAGATTTGGCAACCTGCTGGTGTAGGCCAACTTGAACCCCTCCTTACTGTCCCCAGCGATGAATAAGCAATCCTTGCTTGTTATTGCCTAGAACGTCACAAATCCA
Source organism: Carpinus fangiana (assembly GCA_006937295.1). Classification (NCBI taxonomy): domain Eukaryota; kingdom Viridiplantae; phylum Streptophyta; class Magnoliopsida; order Fagales; family Betulaceae; genus Carpinus; species Carpinus fangiana. The sequence continues at coordinate 96,268 of VIBQ01000013.1, read as the reverse complement.
GTGGCGCCACTACGGTGACACTGCTACCAGAGATATGACAGACCCTTATTATAGAGTGCACCCACCGCCGCGAAAGTTGGGCAAGGTCGGTTGCCATTAGCACTGGACACGAATCATGACGCCGAGCAGATGCCTCCGCAAAAGGTCAATGCACGTCATACCGCACATCAGCCAGCTACACGGCAATCGACTCAGCGGAACCCATGGAAATAGCGACTGGAGCATACCGCCGCTGGGAGGCCTTCATGCAAAGGCGAGGTGGTCAAGTCGTCTATATCCCCGATCAGCTAAATTCCGACAAGTTCAGCTCCCATCGGGTCCACTGGTCTCACCTCTGCAGTGCGCGGTGCAACACTGAAACCATGTCACGGTCAACAATCGCTTTCCACTGAGACATCAGTAACCAGATCAGCAAAGTACAGGGCGTTCTTGAGACACTAGCTACGCGATGCTCCCGGGACGTTGGCTGATCATTGCCCTTGTCATGGCTCTCGGACAAAGAGGGCGGCAGCATGATTTATTGGCCGGACAATCGGAAACCAGCCACGGTGTGATGTCTGGTTGTACTTATTTGTAGCAGCATCTCTCGCAATAGGCGCTTTGCCTGTGATGTATCAATGAGCAGAAGCATCACCACCACCCAACTTGGAAGCCGTCATGGCTCTACCCACAAAGAAAGCGCCAGCGCGAGCTCCCTTTCGTGTCGTTGGTGCTGGCATGTACGTAGTCCTTGAGCAGCCACATCAATATCTTGTCACCATCGTTGATATCTTTTCACAGGTCGCGTACTGGCACCAAGACCTTCGGAGAGGCTCTAGAAATCATCTACAACACTCCTGTGCATGACTGCGGCACGCAATGTCTTGCCGGTTCCACCTCCGTCTATAACCGTTGGTTGAGCATCATGAACCTGGGCGCTTTGCCCGATCGCGACATGACCGAAGTGCAGCATCGTCAGCTCAGCACCTTACTCGCACAACAAGTCGATGGCTACTGTGGCATGGTCGATGTACCTGGAGTATACTTTGCAAGAGAGCTGTTGGAGCTCTTTCCCGATGCTGTTGTAATCTGCACAGTGCGCGAGAAGACCGCTTGGAAGCGAAGTTGTGATGCCATGGACGCATTACTATGCCGCTGGTGGGTGGCATGGCTATTCTGGCCTGTCTATGGGGCCAATCGATATCCTAGGTACCGACGTACGGCCGAGCGACTGCATCGTGCGAGGCGGCAGAATACTGCAGGAGTCGATGCTTTAGCCATGCACCATGCCATGCTGCATGACGAAGTGCCATGGAACAAACTCTTCTTCTACGACGTGAGGGATGGCTGGGAGCCGCTCTGCATGATCCTCGGAGTACCAATACCCAATGTTCCCTTCCCACACGCGAACGATGCCGGATGGCAGGTCAGAGTGTTTCGTTTTCTCATCCTTGTCGCTTTGACAAATTGGAGCTTGATCTTTGTTGCCATACTGATATCTTTGTATGTCATGTCTGCATGGCTCAACCTCTATGGGTTGCTCTAATGAACTAAACTGGAATTAACTTTACTCTCCCGCTTATTACTTCGATTGTGTTGTCACGTTTATGACCCTCCAGTAACCCCCAAACTTCTCCATTCCCATTCAACTCACTTACCTTGCTGACCACGGTTCAGTGCACTACCCGCGAGCCACAAAACCCGATAGACTCTACTACGTTTCGCACATGCCAGCATCTTCAAGGACTTTACTGTCTCGTTGTTCTTTAGTACTCTCCCAAGGTCAATGCAATTTAATCACTTCTGTGAGATACTCTAACGGCTTAGCATCCGATGTTGGTGGCAGTACTCTTCACTTCAACCTACTCGCCTCTCGCACCGCAGTACACTTCAAACAATTCAAATCGCTCGCTACCGACCAGCATGTTCTTCGTATTCCAAGACAATTTACCCAAGCCTCTGCGCTACACGACAGATTGTGTCAAGAAGCTTACCAGGATTACATACCCACCGAAAATTTCACCAGACAATCTACAACGCGTATGAGAAATTAAACGCGTCGTCTCGCCCTTTCGATTATCGATGCGCCTTTCACTTGTAAATTCGCGTCCCAGCCACATGGGTCCCTAGGTCCGCAATAAATTAGGGAACAAAATGCTCAACATCTTCCTCTTCTTCTTCACGAACCTACCGTTGTAGAGATTAGCACCAACGACCGGAGCAGATATTTGCTCTATGGCGTCTCTCACTCTACGCACTTTCCGTCAAAAGCAAGAATAATCTCCTCCTCTTAAGCTGCTTCCTTTGCTAACGTCGAACTTATATAGCGGTTTCCCCAAAGGAGACTTGGCCGACTTCACCATTCGCTGCCCCGAGGGTGAACCTTTCTTTGCCCACTCTCATGTCCTGAAAGAGTACACCTACTTTGGTCAGGTATTCCGCAAGCCGCCCCCTGGACCGGTTTGTTATCCCGTGTCTCCTGGGTTGTGAAGCGTTACTAATAGCTCGCTCAAGCCAGGTGCCTGGCGCTGTCTAGAATTCCCAGAGAAACGAGACACTATCAAGCTGCTTTTGCGTCTTGCTTATGGCGAAACCCTAGAAACTGTGCACCAGTCCTGCCGCCTCATAGAGTGTGACGCTGCTCACCGCAACTTCTGGCCCTCCTTCGTCGACACCAACAACGACGTGCGTCACCTCCGCTTCGAACCCATGCGCACCGGCGCGCCCTTCTTCCTCGAGACGCCACCACCTCAAGTCTCCAGCTACCACTGCGGCGTGCTCGGCGAGTTCGCGAAGCTGGCCATCGCAGCACACAAGTACACATTCACGCAGTTCGAGTCGCGCATCACGCACATCTACATGAAGATCCTCGCCGACTGCTGGAGCTCGCCGGTCGTGCTCGGCGCCATCGAGTTCACGCTGCGCGGCCTGCCGCCCTCACATCTCATCGCGCAGGAGCTGCTTGCTGCGCTGACGCTGCGCCACAACGAGCTCATCATGCACGAGGAGTACCTGCCGGGCTTCCTGCAGCGCAACCCGGCTGTCATGGCGGCGATCCAGGAGGCGCAGCGGCGCTACGCTCCCGTCGACGCGTGGGACGAGAAGGCGCGCTTCTGTTGCAGTGCAGTTTGTCGGATGAATATTGCTTACGCCACGGCGAGGGGCCGGGCCTGTCCGAACTGCTTCCTGAATCCGGCACCTCTTCGCCCTGCGAGGCACGACATGGGCTGGCCGAAGTAAATTGGCGCCGGAGTGGCCACGACGGTCAACCATCACCGAGTTGAAGAGCTGGAATTTCTTGGGGACTACACGGTACATGCTTTTCATGTGATTTGGTTGCAGGTTTGATTCGATTCTAAGTTGGACGGGGGGTTGGACATGGGCAAGACAGTTGACTTTACTTTCGCGATGCTTGTATTAAAACGACTTTGGGTTTCTTATTGAATTCAGATCAATTGTGTCATGGAGACAAGCTCCATCACCAGGTAGTCTGTAGCTTTGGGTAATCCTTGTGACTGATCTTCAAGTCCTCGAAGACCAAGTGGTCCTGACCAAGTGCCTCGGCCCTACTCTCATCCTCACTCTCCAGCTTCTCGAGCTCCTCAGCAGGGGTTTCAGTGTCCTTGTTCTTCTCGTCCTTGGCAGTTGGCTCCACAGCCTTACCCAACTCTCCTGGATGCTCACCAATCATTAAGAATGAGCAATTAGGATAGTCAAGATGCTTTGGCTGTAGTGGCATCCATCGTAGACCTCGGAACTCTTCCTGTACTTCTCTGGGCCATTCCGGACCTTGTGGTAGGGAAGCATTGGCTGGGCTGCTCGCCTGCGGGTTCTTCGTAGAGAGCACGAAAGAGCCCTTATCGGCAATACCCATATCACTTTGCACCTCACCAATGTGGTCTGGTAGAGTAAGCATATAGGCGAGGTGCGAATCGCGGCCCTGCGTAGTGATAGCATAGACGCCCTCGCCAATGGGGGTGACGGGGGGAGTGTGACGGGATCCAGAAGTTTGAGTTTCGTAGTTGCTGCCCTGCATGAAATCTTCTTTGAGTTGCTTGACGGTGACACCAGCCTTCTCCACAAAGGTTAGGAACTTGTCGTGGCCGCTCTTGGGCAGTACCTTCTTCGGCAGTGCAAGCAAGCGTGCGTTCTCCATGTCTTCGATAGGACCGGAAGTAAGCTTGGCGCCGTCTGGCAGCGGACGCAAGACCATGTATGAGCGCGCTATGTCCTGCACGCTGTCAGGAGAGTCAATATCGACTCGGCCTCGGGTGAAAAAGTATATGACTCCCTTTTCAAGGATGTTGGAGGGCATAGCATTTTCACGCTTTTCGGAAATCTCGACTGCGCCATCCGTGCCACTTGCGGGGTGTGGGTCTTCTTCATCCCTGGCCCTTCCGTTTGGTTCATCTTCGGCATCTTTTGCTTTATATGCATCGTCTTTGCCGTTCGCTCGACCATTTGTATTTGTAGGAGTCGAGTCTTTGGAAGCAGGCTTCTGATCATCGCCCTTTTGCTCCTTCTTCGCAGCTGCTTGATCTTCTTGAGCTTCAGCTTCATCGACTGCAGCTTTCATATCCTCGTCATCAAGATCGTCATCTTGAGTGTTATTCTCCTCGACCTGCTTCGGTAAGGTATCCTCGAGTGTTTGTTGCTCGAGCTTTGCGCTCGTCTTGCCCTTTTTGGACTGTGGCGATGTCGTATTCCCAGCTTTACGTTTCTGGCCCGCAACCTTGGTCGAAGTCGAGTCCTCGTTTTGAAGAGCAGATGTGTCAGACGCCTTGGAAGAGGCCATCCTTGAAGAAGTCCTTCGAGTCTCTGTCATGCTGCCGGTATAGTCAAGGTGGATCGAGGAAAAGGGTTTCGGTTGATGAGAGAGAGAGCCCGGATAAATTTTGACGATAAGAAGGTTGATAAAGGAACAGAAAAGAAAATCCAGCGCGGAGCTCTCATTTATGGATCATCTATGCAGGCGCGCGATCCAATGATGGGGAAACGCGTCTCGGGTCCCTGTACGACGTCATCAAATCGCGGATCGCCCGCAAACCCCTGATCTTGTAGCGGCTGAATCGAGGTGGCTCACGCCTCCATTTGTCGGGTTGCAGAAACCCTGCTTCAAGGCTTTTCGAGTGCGAGAAAAGCCAAAATGCCTTGCCCCATGCCTTCTGGACTTGGCTTGGCCGCGCACACGTCTGGCTCAACGTCGAATTCCCGCCGTAGGTAGTCCCGTGTGGTGGGGCCAATGGTCGCAATGAAGGTGGTTCTGTCTTGTCTCCTTGGAATAGCCTTACCAGTTGCGGGATCCAGCAGGTGGAGACCCTCTAGCATAGCCTTGCAGCCCGTTGGTGAGAAGACAATAACCCACTGGTTCTCGCCGCTTGCCACCGCCGGATGAATGGCATCTTTGAATTCATCTGGGAACCTCTCCATCACACCAGTTACGTATACTTCTGTCTCGATCACCTTGATCTGGCGAGCGGGTTCTAGGCAGTCCGACTGCAGTGTCTTTGGGATGATGTCTCTTCTTTGTTCACCAACCATAAACAATAGACTGCGATTTGTTCCATCGGGTAGCTTTGCCTGTGCTAGTTGGTTGTAGTGATCAAGGATAAAGTGGGCCAGGATCTCGCCATTGCCAGTCTCCTCGCCAAATACTGGACATGGTAGACCGATTGCGCGTACGCTTTTGGCAGTCGCAGGACCCACAACGTACAGAGGTAGATTGTCGGGCAGTACTCTACTAACAAGCTGTCCGCCTTCCTTCTCTGTGGTCCGCAAATTTTCGACTATTGTGTGAAAGGCCTCCACAGCCCGCTGCGACGTGAAAATTAACCCCCCATACTGAACGCCAAGGGTTTGAGCCTTATGCGAGTTTGCAAAGCAGCCATACTCAATCCATGTCATGATTTGCTGGAGAGCAAGCTCATTGAATTTGTGCTCAAGGACAGGAACGAAGGTGGGTACATATGTACCATCTTCAAATGATGTGAAATACTCTTCATACCCGTCACGTGGCGTAGATTTTGTTTTGAGCAGCAGAACAGATGTCTTACCTGGAGCGGTAGCCTGCGTCATCGTTAATAACCTGTAGCGTAATGCATTCATTCGACAGATAAGTTAAAGGAACGGATTTGCTGCATCACGCTGCATCAGCCCTATGGGGCGCTACACCTCGGAGCTATGTCATACAGAATGTATGCATTTCCAATCACCACACGTCCCAACTCCACCAACATGCGATGCCGGTATCTGCTACAGAGCTTCCCATTCTGATACAATTTTTCTGTGTGGTTGAGAAACGTACCGGCATGTCCGTCGCCCCGCCTGTGTCGGGGTCAGACAGCAGCAGCACAAAACCCAGCAATGCAGATGGCCAGGACTTAACACCCAAGGCACTGCCGAAAGGCGTAGTCCTTGGGAAGGATGGCAAGCCGTAAGCCTATTGACTTGACATATACGATATACTAGAAAGTGCTGACACAAAGTAGGTGTCGCTCTTGCACTTCTGTTGCCGCATGGGCGGCAATGGCAAGAGGCGACAAGCCTGCGACTCGCGCACCCTTTAGCACGAGAACAACACAAGTCGCGCCAATCGATCAGCTCGCCGAAGACTGTCCCGTTGATGTAGAACGCCTGGGCAGAAGCACGTGGACGATGCTCCACACAATGGCAGCCAACTATCCTACAAGACCATCCGCAGCACATCAGCAGCAGACTCGGAGTTTCCTAGGACTCTTTGGAAGTTTATACCCATGCAGCCATTGCGCGGATGATTTCAGAGACTGGATGGATAGGAACACACCGCGAGTGTCGAGTCGCGACGAACTTGGGCTTTGGATGTGTGAAGCACACAACGCGGTCAACGAGAAGCTGGGGAAAACTAGATTCGACTGCGGCAAGTGGGAAGAGAGATGGCGAACGGGGCCACCAGACGGACGCTGTGGATGACATTATTCTGTTTCTGGGGCGAGGCAAGCGTGGACAGCACCTTCGGGCGACCAGCGATTGGAAGAGCCATGTCTAACGTCTACTCCTTGAGTTTCGGCTTGAGCATGCTGGTGGCTTCAACGGGCGGCTACAGGTATTATTAGCCAGGGCAGATGACCAGCAGCAGTGTTTCAGGTGCGCAGCACGCCAATGACAGGCTGCAAGGGCACGTTCGGGGCCAGCAGTGGGCGGCTAGACAGCGGCGAGCTGCGGGCGCTTAGCCACAGGAGGGCTGGGTCCCATGGAGCGACTCACCCCAAAACCCCAGCGGCAGGACTGGGGAGCAGAGATGCAAATGTAACAATACTCAACTCATCCATGACACTCTTCTGCTGATCTACCTCTGCATCTACGTCCTTGAAAGCCCTTCCACTACCTTGCGCATTTACAGCCTCAAAGGCGCTTTGACCCCTGAGGAGCTTTTCCATCGGCTCGTGCCGCCGGCCCAAGAGTCCCCGCCCAACCCCACCACCCACGCAAAACGCCGCCAAACAGCACGTCTCCCGCGTCTCAGCTATCTCGTCCGTCTTGCGAGTGCAAACATTGTTCATCGAGGCGCTTCATACAGTGGTGAGACACTCGACTCCGTCGCCTTCTTCGTGGACTAATCATTTTAAGTTTAGACTGGGACATCGCTTGTCATTTGCCCCTTCCTTTGTCCCCAGAAGCGCGCGGACCCTTGATCCTTCAACTGCCAAACATCTCGAGCTGCCAGGGAGACGAGACCTAATAAGCCGCCGCCCGGAAGCGAACCAAGCCGTAGAAGCGTCCTCACCCGGGCCACCACCGTCTTGCAGCTCTGGGACCAGCAACCTCTGCTGCTCTCTACAAGCGCCCGGTCATCTCAACCGCCAACGTACCTGACTGAAGTCAGCACCAGCCTCTGCTCGAAACAACCACTGCTCCCCAAGGTGCTCATATACAACGTAAGCGAATCTCCTCTCCACCCCCGGGTAGATCAAATTAGTTTGAATTCCTATGTGAGACGGCGACCTTGTCTCAGGCTGAGCGACAGCTGCTAGTCGGCCGAGGCCATTGTGGTCCATTGTCTCCAGATCCATTCAACGACTAATGCGGCCTCAGACCTTCAAGGAAAACCGCCGCTCTCAAGAATCTCGGAGCTTCAAGTGCACAATAGGCCACCATGTCGAAGGCACCGCCCGCAGCCAACCGGAAGATATCTTTCAATGTCTCTGAACAATATGACATCCAGGATGTCGTTGGAGAGGGAGCATACGGTGTCGTATGGTAAGCTCAATGCCAAGTCCATTGTGAAGAAACGGCCAAAATTAACACATTTGCAGTTCTGCAGTCCACAAGCCGACCCAGCAAAAGGTTGCCATCAAGAAGATCACTCCTTTCGACCACTCCATGTTTTGTCTGCGTACACTCCGCGAAATGAAGCTTCTTCGCTACTTCAACCACGAAAATATCATCAGCATCCTCGACATCCAAAGGCCCCGCGACTACGCTTCTTTCAACGAGGTATACTTGATCCAAGAACTCATGGAGACTGACATGCACCGTGTCATCCGAACTCAGGATCTCTCGGACGACCACTGCCAGTACTTCATCTACCAGACTCTCCGCGCGCTCAAGGCCATGCACTCGGCCAACGTGCTGCACCGCGATTTGAAACCATCCAACCTCCTTCTCAACGCCAACTGCGATCTCAAGGTCTGCGACTTTGGCCTCGCCCGCTCCGCCGCAAGTGTTGAAGACAACTCCGGCTTCATGACTGAATATGTCGCTACGCGCTGGTACCGTGCACCCGAGATCATGCTGACGTTCAAAGAATACACAAAGGCAATCGACGTTTGGTCCGTCGGCTGCATCCTTGCCGAGATGCTATCCGGCAAGCCGCTTTTCCCCGGAAAGGACTACCATCACCAGCTCACCCTTATTCTTGACGTGTTGGGCACACCCACGATGGAGGACTACTACGGCATCAAGAGCCGACGTGCTCGAGAGTACATCCGCAGCTTGCCATTTAAGAAGAAGATCCCCTGGAAAGCCATGTTCCCGCACACGTCAGACCTGGCGCTAGATTTATTGGAGAGACTGTTGGCCTTCAATCCTGCCAAGCGCATCACGGTAGAGGAAGCCTTAAAGCACCCTTACTTGGAGCCGTATCATGACCCGGAAGACGAGCCTACAGCTGACCTCATTCCCGAGAGCTTCTTCGATTTTGACAAGAACAAGGACACTCTGAGCAAGGAGCAATTGAAGAGTACGTTTCCCTACGTTGTGTTGATCTTACGGTGCCTATGACTTTTAATTTGCTTGACTAACAAACCTCTCTAGTGCTTATCTATGAAGAGATCATGAGGTAAACGAGGGCCTAGATAGACAGCTATTGTTTTTCAACGTGTTCTTGGATGGAGCGGGACGGTTATCGCAAGAACTGGTGGACGGGAAACTTGTAGCGTGGATGGGGCCAGGTGGGACAATACTGAAAGCAATTGATAAAAACACAGACTATTTACCTCAGTCAACATCTGTTACACTTGTGATCAACAAGCATGCGAGGTGGCATTTTCGTCTTTTACTTGACTGCAATTCGAGACACACGTACGCTCTGGCTAATCTTTGGAAATGTAATCATGACCGGGAAGATTATGGGATAATTCAACCTACCCTCCTTGCCAAATACGAGGCCTGTTATCCTGCCCACCCAAACGCTAAGCCGTGTGAGCTATCGAGTCAGTCTAGAAGAACAAACATAATCTCCTGAAGGCTGTCATGACTTTGTAGAATGTACCTTCGTTTCTACGTAGCAGCTAGGAAGAATTACTGTATAAAGTGGTATGATATGCCTACGATACTGAGAGTATGGGGGCAATAACCGGCCTCGCCAGACATTGTTTTGTCTTGTAACTTCTTTCGTCAGCTTTGACGGTGTCCGTGCAGCTGAATCGCCATTACAGGTCGGTCTAGGCACGTAGGGATCATGATAACGTGACCGTGGTGCCGTGATCCGGGTACGAACGTAGCGCTAGGACCGTGTTCCAGCTGAATTAGTGTAAGACTGTTCGTAACCTGGTGCGTAGTAATTTTGGTGCCACATTTGCTGTTTTAAGATTAGTGACCGCGAACCATGTTGCACGAAAAGGTGGGCAGTCCAAGACTATCGCCTCGCACTCCATCTCTGCCGCCGAGCCTGTCACTTTTACCCGGCGTATGCTTCTTTTGCAACGGGCGATTTGGGCTTGCACCGGGCCCCACCAGCGTGCGTGAGAACTGGCGCCACATGTCAGGCTACTCCGTGCCCGACCACGCCGGATGCGGAGTGTGATAGCCCAATTCACATCACAACTTGGCGCCAAGGTCTTGATTCAAAGCTCGGCAGCAAAAAGGCCTAGGCATTGTATCTCGCCGAGAAAGCGGCCTTTGCCTGCCCACGGCTCGTCATGAAACGCTATTACTCCATAAGGTTGCAGGCGGGAGCTTGGCTGCCACGTTGCGCTGGACGTGCGCCCAGTCCGCGCGGCCGCCGTGGCGCCTCGAGCCAAGGATGGTACCCAGACGTCAAAGGTCTTGGGCGGCGCCAGCAGGTGGAAGTTGCCGGGGAGGCCTAGTCAGCGCGTGTGTGTGTCAGCTAGGCGGTGCGAAAAGGCGGCCCGCGGGAGTTCGGAACTAGAAAATAGGGTTGACCATTATCGCGCGGAGCGTTTCGTGGGAGTGCAGCGCACGGCAGACTGATGCTGATGTGCCGTGAGAGCATACGGGCCAAAGACGCACCGAGATCTGGGCGCTTTATCCGCAGCGTATGGCGGCGAAGGCAAAGTGACCCGACCACGCACGCATACTACCTGATGTGGAGCGGAGAGACTTTCGAGATAAGCGATTTGCATAATGTAGACCCCCGACAGCGAGTCAGGGCAGGGCCAAGCGGGGGGGCGTTTGTGGCTGGCCGGGATCTTTCCGGAGGAGGCAATGAGGGAATGAGACAATATAGCACGCGATCCGTGGGGACCATCGTCCATTAGACCCTGAAAAGAGCGCAAGGTCAGCAGGTACGAGGTCGCTCTTAACGGTAGGAAAACGTTCTCAAGACTAGGGAATGGCGGTGAGATGCATCTCGTTGTTTCCTAAACTCTTGGGCCATTGAATGGCGGGAGACGGATGCGAGAGCGAAAAGGACAGGGGAGGAGCAGGAATCGTGAGTAAGTTCTCGAATTATCCTACTGAGATTGTTTGTTCATTTTCCTTTGGCACGATCATCACACTGGCGCACTATCGCACTGTTTCGCGGGCTTGTCCACGCCACTTTCATTAAAGGGAGTCATCCGTCAGACGTCGGAGTTTTACAATCATCCGCCCATGCCACAAATTTACGTGTCAGCCTCGCGGCGGGCAAAACAAGAAGAGGCTGGATTCTGGACTGTCGACCAAAGAGAGGAGTTTTTGGCAGCGTATATTGATCTTCCTACCTGATGCTACGTGGCGCTGAGCTGAGACGGGCATCTTCGAGGACGAACCAAGATGACCGGAAGAGGCCAGCGTGGCCCCAGAAAACAATCTGAGGCACGAGTCAGCCGCTGGACTCGTGCTGCCTTTGCGAGCCTACGTACGTCCCATCGTATGTGTCTTTAAATACGATGCACGCAACGTAATAGCAGCTTCCTGGCATAAAGTTGCCCAAGCCTTGTGTTGGTGACTTTGTTTCTGACATCTCGGCACCGGCCGCCAATCAGAGGCGGGACACGCTGGGCCGCCACCAGCCATTCCACGTTGCGAGGCGCTCGGGAACTTTATCGACACGGACCCAGCTTTATAATTTAAGCTTAGGGGGGACGCGGGACGACTTGACTGGCCGTTCGAACGGTCTGGATTCTGCCGCCCTGCCTGCCCGCCTGCCCTGCCGTGGCCCCTGCGACAGATGCAAGGCTCGCAGTTCGAGGCAAAGGTGTGTGGAAGGTGGTGTACTTGGGCAGCCCCTCCGTCCGCCTCGGCAGGGCTACCCACACGGTATGCGTAGTGTATGCACGATGGAGCAGCCAAGGGCCCGGCCAGAAGTCTGGGCGCTTGGCGAGCGATCGTAAGCGAGCAGACCAGGACGCTACGCACGCTAGAGCACTTAACTCTAAACGGGCGGAGCTAGATTATGCTGCTTGCCATGCTGCACGTCAGCTAGTGCGCTGCTTGGCCCGTCTCTCTTTCTCGCCCCGGCGCTCCGATCCGGATCGATTTGCGATAGGTACGTTCCAAGAGCTGGGGGATGACTGCCGACGGATGCCTCCAGACGACCACGCGCTGGCACGACGATCCCGTGGATGGTCGACTCAGCGCTGGGGCTTTCGGCTGGTGGCGTAGGCGCGCCGGCGAGGGAAGAAGGAGCGACCAACGGAAAGGATAGGCCGAGCATAAAAAGTATTGGCTTTTCTGGGCATGCGCTATTGTCTCTGACTCTCTCTGCCGTGGCTCTGGCTCCGCATTTCCCGCTCCCATTTCACCTGCTGCAGGCCATCGATCCTGCGCTGCTTCGCCGCTTTTCCCTCCTCCACTCTTCCCTCTCAGTGCCGCTCTGTCTGCTGTCCCTCCTCTTGCCCGCCGAGATCTACATTCGTACTCCAATCTGGGTCTCTGCATGTCCAGACTAGCCGTTCACGACCTGCTTCGTATCCAGTTTGCCTGAAGACGTTAGCTTTGGCCGCTCGCAGTGGCTTCCTGCAAAGGAAAAAGTTGCATCAATATCGCTGCGGCACCACCTTCCACCCAACGCTGCAATTCCACCACTCCCTACTTTCTTGTTATCAGGACAATCGCGAAACGTCACATGCGCCCGACTCGGCACCCACTGTGCCGGTTTTGCATAGTCTAAAGTCGTTAGGGTCTCCTCTTTCGACTAGCGCCACACCCTCTCACATTCTTCTCTTGCACCTCTTCACCGGACCGACAGCGCCATGGAGACCTACTACGGCCATGTGCGTTCCCCACAAGATGCCATTATACTGTTCGAGGCCTGCAGACTTGGCCTGCTACCACGCGTGCAGCGCCGCCTGTCGGAGAAGGAGCGCCAGTCGATCCGCTCGGGCTCAGTCTTTGTCTGGGATGAGCGCGAAGCTGGCATGCGTCGCTGGACCGATGGCAAGAGTTGGAGCGCGAGCAGAGTTGCCGGTAGCTTCTTGAATTATCGCGAAATGGAGGGCAAGCGTGGCGGCAACCAGCAGTACAACTCTCCTGTAACAGGCTCCGGCGCAAAGCCACCTGGCGGTAGCCCGAACGATCCGGACCTCGACGGAGGAGACGGCCCAGCAGACGGTTACCGCTACAAACCTGATGGTCTTGTCAAGCAGTCCTTCTCCATTACAACGACACAGGGTCAACATCTCCATTTGATCAGTTACTACTCTCGTTCAGATCCGCACGCCCAGGTGTTGCCGCAGCCGTCCACTGATGTTCACTTGCGCGACATCCATCCCCAGAAGGGCATGTACCCAGATGCATCGGTTCATGACAACCAGAGCATGCCCGCAGTCACTCGCTCTCCCATGGTGGGCTCGTATCAAGATTCACCAAACGCCACAGCTGCCGCCTATCCCGCACACCAGAGACATCATCCGTCCTTTCCTCCTGGGTATGGATGGCCTCCAAGCCCCATGAACACTCCTCCAGCCGGCCACTATTCTCACTATCCCTCCGCGCACAGCAACAATGGCCATGGACCATCGCCGGGCTACTTTCCAGGCCAGCAACAGCAGTATGGGCGATATCCTCCGCCGGGGCCTACAGCATTTGATCGCGCCCCCGCCTCCTTGTCAAATGGCTTGCCCCCACCCCCAACACACCACTACTCAGGCGGTCACCCTTCGTCCTCGCAGTACCCCCCGCATCCGTTGCATCGCTCTCAATCTGCCGGCCAAGGACCTCCACCTCCTTATCCGTATCAGAGCCAGCTACCTCCACAATCATCGGACCGGCTCGCCAACACCCCTCCGTATCCTCAACCACGCATCCCAGAATCCCAGCAAGGGCAGTCCGCACACTATCCACCACCTCCAGTTGCACATCCCCCATCGAGCAGCGCGCCCAAGTCCGCCAGTACCATCCCAAGCATCGGCTCGCTTATCAACAAATCACCGCCAGCAATGCACGCTCCACCACCGTACGCTGGCGCTGCACCTGGCGCCCCACGGCGAAGCCCGCCTGCAGCGGCGGCAGGCCCAGAGAAGAATGGTTCTATCGACCCAGGCATAAAGGCGCTGAGGCAGCTCGACAGGCACTTCACATGATTCAACAGCATTGTAGGCGTTATTTTGCATGGGATTGCGAGGCAAAGCGAAAGGTGTTTGTACCTCAGGTTTTCTTTATCTTGGCAATGGTAATGGCGCTGGTCTACTTGCCTTCACATGTGTTTCGTGCGAGACGAAAGGGACATGACCATATGTACAGCCATACGTGTACAGACACTTTTCTGTATGAAATATCAAATCATTTTAACAGTTTGCGGTTCAATGTCTTCTCATCCATAGTCGTAGTCTACGTGCTAGCCTCACCTGCGCGCGCCGCCGCCAATGTCCTGGCCGAGACGGTAGCCGCCAATCTTGTCCCACTCGACCTTCTGGCGCGTGACAGGCAGCTGCCGCCGCAGGCCCTTGAACGTGCCCTCGCTGAGGCTGCCGAACGCACGGTTCAGGTCCTCCTGATACTTCCTCTCGGCGGCAGCGATGGCGCGCACGACGTCCGTTGCACCGTCCGGGCTGGCGGCCTTGAGCTCCAGCGCCTTGTCGGTCAGCATGCGCACGTTGCCGTCCTCGTAGTAGTGCACGTCGACGCGGATCTCGCCGCTCAGCGCGCCCGAGGCGGTGTCGAGGGCGTAGCTGGCGCGCCAGCGGCCGTTCCAGAAGTTGCTGGGCGAGTACTTGCTCGACACGAGGGCGATGTGCAGGCGCGTGGGGCTATCGGGGTCGGGGTACACGCCGAGCGCGTAGCTGGGGAAGTGCTCGGCGGCGTGGGCGCGCAGGGCGGTGGTGAGGGTCTTGACGAGCGCGGCTTGCGGGGAGGCGGCGACGTCGGACTGGACGGCCGAGGCTTTGCGCGCGAGGTGGTCAAAGGCAAAGGACGTGGCGGACTCGGGGTCGAAGTAACGGCTTTCGGAGGGGCTGTCGGGAGTGGAGGGGAGGGCGTTGAAGGGTGTTACGAGGACTTCGGTCGCGGCGCCGGGGAGCTTGACGGCGGTGAATTGGGATTCGTTGTAGCTCTTGAAGGCGGCGAGGTGCGGGGTGAGGCTGGTGTCGTCGGTGAGAGCCTTGATATCTGCAGGTAGCAATGTCAGTCGCTTGGCTTGCAGCAGGAAGATTGGGGGAGTCTACCTGCGACTACATCATTGAGCTGGTAGAGGACGCGTTAGTGGGGTGACTTGAACGAGAGGACGGAAGCATGAGGGACGGGAGCGAACACACCTCGCCCGGCGGGGCTGCTTCTATGAAGGACCTGATCATATCTTCCTTGGACCCCATGATTGTTGCGCATGCGACCGCAGGTCTCAAGTCGAGAGGCTGTGGTGGTGGGGTGGAAGTCCTCGTTCTGGCCTGGCGTGCAGAGAGACTTTGTGACCAAGGCGGCCCCGCCAAATCGAACAATGGGGGCCGCTGTCCTGAACAATCGTGGCAGGCTGCCACTTTCGGGGCACCGGGCCCCTTTTTTGGACTTTGGAGCGCGCCGTTTGGCCCGCCGCAGCTGTCTGGGGCAAGGATCACCGCCGCGAGGCTGCCGCGTGGAAACTTGAGTGTCTCATCCGTCTCACCCACGAGCGTCGAGCCTTCTCCTTACCTTGAGTCCAGGCACTGGCGCCGCACCCAGCATGATGGTAGGCAGACTTCCCTCGTCGCGCCCACTGCTGGCCCTGTCGCTGGCAGCAGGATTGCTGTTCCTGTGGTTCTTGCGCCCAACATCCGCCCCCATATCCACAGAGACTCCGCATCTGGTAGAGGAGCACATTCGCCAGGGCGAAGGTGCTGGCGGAAGTCAGTATTACCTTTATCGGTCAACTTTTAATATTGGTTTGCTAACCGCTTTGCAGGGTGGTACATTCCTCAGTCATGGCTTGACCATGCCACAGACCTGCGCATCAATACTCAACCGCTTACTCTCCTCGACGCCGCCGAACTGGCCCTCGAGCTTGCCCTTCACAATAGCGCCTTTATCGAAAACTCCAAGATACCTCTGCTGGTACATCAGAAATGGAACGACGTACACGTTGATACTTGGCCCCCTGGCATGGCGGACAGCGTCGAGGAATGGCTGGCACTCTCGACTGGAGAGCGCAACCCTGGCGCCCCAGAGATGGCCTACTTCCTTTGGGACGATGGCGGCGTCGATGCCCTTGTGGAGACTTACGAACCTCAGTTCTGGACCGCGTTCCAGAAACTTCCTTACAAGGTCGAAAAGGCCGACGTCTTCCGCGTCCTGGCGCTCAAGTGGTTTGGTGGTATATATGCTGATGTCGACGTCAAGCCGTTGCAGCACCCCTCGACTTGGGTCAAGGAAAAGGATATCACAGACTGGTCTGACCCCGTCACTGCTGTCATTCACAAGCTGCAGCAACCCACCAAAGCCAGCTACAGGGCCCCTGAGCCTGCACCCTACAATTGGCGCAACCTCATGGCTGGCATCGACGCATCACATCTCGACGGCGTCGGCGCAATCTTTGGTATTGAATGTGATACGGAGCCTTCCAGAGACGATTACTGGCGCATGGGCTACAGCCATCCCGTCCAAGTCACTAATTGGGCCATGGCCATGGCACCAACACACCCGGCTGCCACCGTTTACCTAGACCTAGTTGCCGAGCAGATTGCTCTCAACTTGACCCGACTGCCTTCAATCGACCCACTCGACCTCAGCGGACCCCCCGCACTTACCACGGCACTGAAGAACCACACGGAAACAGACACGCTCGAGTACCCAACGGACTGGAATGCTCTGTCCGGGCTGCAGGATCCTATTGGCGGCCGTGGCAAGGTTCTTGCTGGCGATGTTCTCATCCTCCCCATCACAGGCTTTTCGCCCGGCCGCGGTTGGTTCCACAACATGGGCAGCCAGCCGCTGACGCACCCCGCCGCGCGCCTGTTTCACGCTGCCGCCGGTACCTGGCGGAAGACGGACATCAAGGTACACGCAGGGAAGTTCTGCAGGACCTTCTTCGGCGCGTGCAGGGACTGGCGCAAGATACCAGAGCCGACAGAAATGCCTGTTGCTATCGATGACCTCGACGGCATCCAGCAATAGTGGCTGAGTGAAGACGGAGTTTTGTCGTTGCATATATGGGCTATTTCCACACACTCTATTGGAACATAAAAATATTTTGGATTTTGCAAGGTATCTGGAGTTAACGCACGAATCATGTACGATGCACTGCCGAACAGCAGGCGGTCTGGACTTTCTAGCTTTATAGTAATATATCCTCCCCACAGAGAGGGGATTTTCATGGTTGTTCTGTTTACACTACTAAATACAATCCTGTCAGGAAACTCGGCCCTACGAATAAGCCTATCCAAAAGACAATGTTGCCCATAATCTTGCGGCCGCGAAGTATCTTTGTCCGCGACATGGCGACGAGCGGCAGCTGCATGAGCTGCATGGCGAACAAGTAGCCGCGCAGCTTCTTGAACAAGCACAGCATGACGAGCTCGTGCACACATGCGCTCAGCAGAAACGTGACAAAGGTGGCGCTGCCCCTGCTCAGGCGCAGCGCTGATATACTCGAGTGGTAGACATGGCGCAACAGGAAGTTGTGCACGGGACGATTCCAGTCGCGCGCGTACTGGTCCCACGACGTCGAGTTCCACCAGTCGCCGTAGAAGCCGCGGTCGGCGAAGCGCGTCAGCTCCGCCAGCACGTTGAGGATGCACTCCCAGATGACGTACCACGTCAGCAGCTGCTCGAGCAGCAGCGGGAAGAGCATGTCGGACACGATCCAGGGGAACTCGGCCCAGCGCTCGGCGACGCTCATGCCTGCCTCCTTCATGCGCACCGTCTCGGCCACCGGCGGGAAGATGTAGGCCTGCGAGATGACCATCATGATGAAGATCGTACCAAACGTGGCGGCGGACTTTTCGGCTACGTACGCCCAATTGATGCGCTCCTGGCGCGGGTACTCGAGCTCGTAAACTAGCGTTGGCAAGCACGTCCACTCAGCCCAGTTGAAGAGCGTGAGATTGCGTGGGTAGTGGTTGCTCGTCACGCTACACTTGCCCTTCAGCTCTTCGGATAGAATGTCAAGCTCGTAGGTCAGAATCTGCGCGAATGCCGTCACTTGAGTGGAGGTGAGGTCGGCACCCGAGGAAATGGCTTCAGCAGCAGAGGCAATCTCTGGCGTATCGTAGGAAAGGTTTGAGGGCTCTTTGGTACCCGACGCGGGGCCAGTCTGCGAGGAGTGGCGTCGCTGGCGGAGAGACGAAGCATCCTCTGGGGAGAGGGTTGCAAAGTCGGATTTGGAGTTGTGATCCACTGGGCTCGCGGTGGGAGATGTGGCCATGTCTTTGAGCTGGGCAAGCTTGCGCGTGATCAGCTGCTTGCGGCGGTAGACTTGGGATAGGTAGCCGTTGTAGAAAGCGTACGAGTGTTGCTTCATAAGAAACACTATGGCGTGAAGGACAACGAAGACTGTGTGCGACCACGGCCATTCGCGGTACAGAGTCCACCCAATGATGGCAGCCAGGTAAAAAATTTGCCAGAGGTTTTGAATGATCCAGCCGGAACGGTCCCAGCTGAGATAGCCTCTGAGGATGACATGCTGCAGACCAACGCCAAACACAGTTGCAAGCGTCATGACGCCATCTGTGATGCCGAGCACAATGACATCTTTGCTGAACATCATGGTCATGACCTCATTGCGGCCCAGGACGCTGCCAAAGGTCCGCCAGTTGTAAGCTGCTACACGAAGGAGCATCATGCCCATGCATAGCCAGAAGAGAACGAAGAAGCCCTTGAAAGGACTGTCGGAGCTCGAGGGATTTCGGCCGTCGAAGGTGGTGAAGCGCCTGGTGAAGACGAGATCGCGCAGGCCCTTCTTCGGGGCCGAGCTGCCACCGGACTGCCGTTCAATACCATCTCGAATAATCTCTCGCAGCTCGGTATCATCTGCGCGAAGAATATATCTTCCCTTCTTGTCGGTCTTTTCTAGCATGACCGGAATGCTCTTCCTGCGTAAACCAGTCGGGCCAGCCGACGTAGTAGACTTGGAGCCACCATCTACAACCATGGCTGCATCATCTGATTCCTGAGCATCATAGTCTTCCTCATACTCTTCAGAAGGTTGTGCCTTGCCATTAACGGCTATGTGGGATCGGGAAGGGGAGGCGCTGGAAGATGACGCATTGGTTTGGTCGACGAGGACGGCGCTGCTGTGGGATGTGCCACTGCTAGCAGTGTGCAAGCTTGGCCGAGGGCTCTTATCCACGTCAATCTGGGCGAGGACACCGTTACGGTCAGGCACGGATGCTGAAAGGCGTCCGGTAAGCTGCGGCTCTGCCATTCTTGCAGCCTTGTGGACGGGCGGGGCGGCCTTTGGGAGACAGGGACAGGATTTCGATTACGGTGACGACAAGGACGATAATGCGTCCAGGCAAGGAGAGACGACAGGTGGCATCATTATGTGCAGAACGAGAGTAAGCCAGACAAGAGAAAGAGGGGCCAAGGATAATAGAAGCGCGTGAGCTTGATCCTCGGATGCAGCGTCCAGTAACAGCGCCAGTGACGAAATAAACGGCGTCGAACTCCTAGCGACCCCGTCGATCCTTTTTTTTCTGCGGCGCCCTTTCCGCACGCCAATGTTCACAACTCTAAACTTTCTGTCTTGCTCGCCAGCACCTGCTATATACGCCTGCTGGTCATGTCGAGTGCGCCAGACAATACTGGGGCTGAGGAGCTCGAGCAGGAGTGGGATGGCGTTTCCAATGAAGGCACCCCGCAGAGCGACAATGTCAGTGAGGACAGCAACGAAGAAGACCACGACCTGATGAGCGATGTGGAACCACCAAAGGACGAGACCGAAGAGGAGCTTGAGAAGCTTGTCTTTGGCGATGGAGCTGGCTTCAGAGATGAGATTCACCGCTTTGCCGCTCAGGGCGAGGACGACCAAGATCTGCTCGACTCTACTCATACCAACAACGATAATGCTCTCGCTGGCATACAAGACTCGGACCTCTTCTTTCTTGACAATGGCCCGAGCAAGCCTGCCGATCTTACAGCAATGCCCGATGATGACGAAGACGACCGTACAGCGAGATATGGTGGCGCACAGCCCGCATGGGAAGACAGCGACGACGATAGGATGACAATCTCCCTCATGGCCGCCCCTCGCTTGCGCAAGCTTCGCAACTTTGACGGAGAAGATGTGATATCAAGTAAAGAGTACACTCGACGGCTGCGGCGGGAGTACCAGGCTCTGCAGCCTGCACCTCAATGGGCAAAGTGGGATTCACAAGCCTCACGCAAGAGACGCCGGCAGAGCGGTGGCGGGAGCGGGGACGAGCAGTCTGGCTCTGATATGGATCTCGACGACGACGACGACGACGACGAGGAATATTCTGCTCAACCCCTGGCAAAGCTTCTGCGCAGCTCTCAGTCCCTTACTCGCTCCGCGAATGGTCTGCACACCGGTAAACGAATAAAGTTGCGATCAGAAGTGGTTGCCATTGAGCGCATGAAGGATATTGGCCCAACTCAACCACATGCCATCACTTGTCTCTCTATTCATCCCACCCTTCCTCTTATGTTGTCTTCTGGCCTCTCTTCTACACTCTATCTTCATCATCTTCAACCTCGGCCCACTCCACCTGACCCAGCCAATCCTCTTATCACTTCTCTTCACCTCAAACATACCCCGATCACCACAGCAACTTTCTCTCCTCGCCCGACGACTAACACGCCTTCCACGACCGACCCGAAGATCTACCTCTCGTCCCGTCGCCGCTACTTTCACACGTGGAACCTCCCCACAGGACAAATTACCAAGACAACTCGCATCACGGGCGAGCAGGCATCCACCCAACGCTCCTTTGAGACTTTAAAGGCATCTCCTTGCGGTCGATATCTCGGTCTCTTAGGTACCACAAAAAAGGGTGGTGGCGTGGTCAATATTCTCGATGCCAGTACCACGCAATGGATCGCTCAAGCCCGTGTCGAGTCTCGCAAGGGTGTTGCTGATTTTGTCTGGTGGAGCGATGGTCGCGGCATGTGTATAGCAGGTCGCGATGGTGAAATCTCGGAATGGTCTATCGAGGCGCGTAGGGTGCTTTGTCGCTGGACTGACGAAGGTCAAGTTGGGGCGACAGTCATCTCACTTGGAGGCACAACACCATATGCAAATGCAAGTAGAAAAAAAGGAGCTCCCGGCCTACTCCTTGGCCCAGACCGGTACATTGCAACAGGAAGCACCTCTGGAATTGTCAACATTTATGACCGAAGTGCATGGGCAGGAAATCCAAACGAGAGCACTTTGCCACCAACGCATCCGACCCCCCTGCGTACGCTGTCCAATCTGGTCACTCAGATATCGCATCTCGTATTTTCACCGTGTGGCCAGATCCTAGTGATGAGTAGCCGCTGGAAGAGAGATGCCCTTAGACTAGTGCATTTGCCGAGCTGTGCAGTCTACAAGAATTGGCCGACAAGCAAGACACCACTGGGGAGGATCAGTGCTGTTGCTCTTGGTGAATGGACAGATTATGCTGGCGCTGGAGGTGAAGAGAGAAAAGGTCTCGTGCTTGCTGTTGGAAATGAGCAAGGTGTTCTCAGAGGCTGGGAGATTACGGGGTAATGCTTCATGATCTCGGCTTTTCTGCATAATCCTTGTTCCAAACCTCATCAAACACTTTGGTGTCAATAGCATACTCCCTGATGAAATCTCTCTCCAGTTCATGTGTTCTCTTCCCTAACAACACGACACTGTGTAGTGGCTCCCCAAGATCCGTCTCAGCAAGCTGCGCCAAGGTGCCACTGACCATCTTCTGGGTCTGGCTGCCCACTCTGGCAACACCAATGGCCAGACTTTCTTTACTGTAGACTCCCTCACCCCTCGTATCTTCCGTTTCAATCATCTGCTCTGCACATTGCGCAGCAGTCATGTACCGCGGTGGTTCAAAGATCTTCCTGCCCCGCGCCAAATTTTCCAAGCTCTGCTCCTTGACCTTGATATCCACGAGCACCAAAGTATGAAGTCCCACGTCGCGATTCTCCTTTATCCTGTCGTAAAAGCTCGAGGGGCGCCAGTTATCGAGGAAGAAGACCATGGACACCGTCTGTCCAAAATTGTACAGCTGCAAGCCGGTGCAGCCAATGGCATTCATGATGGAGGCATTGTGAATTGTATGCACTGGGATGGAGAGCTCGCGCGCCCGCAGGACGAGATCTGTGTGTGTTGTGGCGCCGAAAGGATCGCCAACTACGAGGAAAGCTATGTCTTCGGTGTCTGCATTTGCTAGGATGTCGTCCGAGGCTGACTCGACCATTTCGCGGTCAGCAACTACGACAGGACGGCCATAGTATGATTCCTGATTTTAAGCTTGTTAATTATGCTGTCACTGGAGCATATTTAATAGAAGAAATCTGTGAGGACTGACTAGTTGGGTGTGGTCGACCAACAGGATCGCTGTATAAGCCTCGAGGTAAACTCGCGATGCGCGCTTGACAATTTCGAGTCCCTTGACGGTAATATCACGTTCATCGGCCAGGCCAAGCCCAATCATATACAGCATTGTTTTGTCGCGACTCAGTCCTGCAGTAATCTAAGCCCTTCCAGAAAATAAAACGAAAGTCGTCCGGAGTTTGTGTCGGCGATTGCCAGGCTTGGCGGCTGTGGAGAAGCGGCTCTGCAACACGTTCGACTGCACGTGAACACTTCTCAAGGGCATCGAGTTTTTGGCGATTTAATCAGACAAGTCATCTGAAAGAAAGATCTAGCTCAAGCTGTGGACACTCTAGCTGCAACACATCTGTCGAGCCAGGTCACGGTGGGTGCGAGGTGTCCACAATGGGTGACAATGGCCGCATCACAGAGAAGTCGGCCAAGTACCGCACAGAGATTCAGCAGATGATGTTCGTCTCCGGCGAAACTAGTGATCCTTCACCCGAGACAACGACAGTCGTGGAGGACATTGTGCAACAACAAGTGAAAGAAATGCTCTACCAGTCAACCCTCCTCGCGAATCGAGCTGGTGTCCGAGCCATCGGAATAGAACACCTCATGTTCCTGATACGCCACGACAAAGCCAAAGTATCGCGATTAAAGACTTTTCTATCGTGGAAAGACGTACGGAAATCCGCCAAGGACAGCGACGACAAGCCAGGTGGTGGCGATCCCGCTACGGACCTTGCTCCCGAGGACATTGGTGGTGGAGGGCCAGGCGGTCCAACGAACCCGGCGGACGCAGCAGCAAAAGGCATGAACAAGCACAAGAAGGCCAAGGTGCGTTTACCGTGGGATGTGAGCAGTTTCTACAACATTCAGCTACCGGAGCGCGAAGACGACGAGGCGGATGAGGAAGATGAGGAGATGACCACGGCCACACTACAGCGCTTGAAAAATGCCGACGAGCGCACAAAGAATATGACGAAACTGGAATACGTGCATTGGTCAGAATGCCGGCAAGCCTCCTTCACCTTTCGCAAAGGCAAGCGTTTCCGCGAATGGGCTGGCTTTGGGGTTGTCACAGATAGCAAGCCCAACGACGACATTGTCGACATCCTGGGCTTCCTCACCTTTGAAATTGTACAGACTTTGACCGAGGAAGCGCTCAAGGTGAAGCAGGCCGACGATGCATATATCAAGGCGAGCGGCATGACGGCTGGCGAGGATGGGAATACGCGGAAGAGGAAACGAGAGATGGGCGGCTTGTTTGAAAGGTCCGAAGAGGAACGGACTCCGATCCAGCCGAATCATGTTCGGGAGGCCTTTAGGCGGCTGCAGGAGCCGGATTTGAGGACGAAGCGAATGAGTTTCACGAATAGAGTTCCTCCTAGGCGAACGCTGAAGTTAATTTGAGCGCGAGCATTTAGCTTGAATTTCGAATTGGGCACTTTTAGTATCTCAAGGGAGCCATATGGCTCTCTTAAGACTAGCCTTTCTGGAATAAAGTGCAGACGAGAGAAGTGAGGCTTCACGTCTCATCCAACTCACAGGTACTGATGAATACTGAACGCGAATAATGACTCAACAGACGCGCATGCCACGTGCTTTTCGCACAGTCAGCTTTTAGGATTCCCATCTTCCTGCCGCCGCTTCCTCCCCTCTTCTCCACCAACATCACCGGCAAGATGAGCGGAATAATGCTGGAAACTGTCGTCATCAAGTACGAGACCTTCCACCTCCCCGCATGCAAGCAGCAAGGTTTATGTTTATGTGATGTGTTCAGCCATTTCAACTCTACCCACTTCTCAGACTTTGAGATTCACGCTGGTGACCGTGTCTTTTACGTTCACCGAATCGTACTACACCAGTACGCGTACTTTCGCGCGATTTTCGCTAGCAAGTGGCTTGTACGTACCCACTTCTGATTACATCTCAGCCAAATTATTCTAACTGTGGATAGGAGTCACAAACGAGAAGCATCACGCTACCTGAGCCAGTTGCTATCGTGGAAGCGATGTTGATGATGATGTACGGTGCCTCACCAGAGAGATGGCGGCGAAGCATCAGAGACAATCCTCAAGGACTCAGGAAGATTGCTGAGAACGCAACGGAGTCTGAATTGCAGAGAATTGCCACGCCAACTATGACTTCAGACGGCAAAATCAATCGAAGTAGCCACTATTCCAGCCTCGAGAACGGAATTTTGATCATACCCAGTGAGGTCTCTGACTTTCACCTGTTCGAGCTGAGACATCTGGTTCTGCTTCTTAGAGCAGTGGAGAAGTACATGCTGGAAGATTTCGACAAGGCCATCGTCCGTACATTCAAGATACTACTCCAGGACTGCTGGTTCAGTCGCGGCCTGGTGCAGATATTCAAGATGATCAATGATGGCTGCACACACGAGGACTATGACCCACTGCTCGACATCTGTGCCAGAGGAATCGCTCAACGGATGAATTATTTGTCTTGGGACAGCAACTTCATGGCGATATTGGGACCGGAGATGCCACACATGATCAGCCTCATCATGAGAAATATGATGGAGGCAGACACCATACACCTTCATGCGGAATATCGGTTTGCCTCAGACGAGGCTGCTTGCTGGTGCCAGTCACCTGAGTGTCGTCGCATGGTAGTCTTCGACTATAGCTCTAGACGCTGGATCTGTCGAGAATGCGGAAGGGATGAGGGGAAAATGGTTGGAGATCCGAGCAAAGACCTACTTGGTGGATCTCAGGATTAGTTTCGGGAACGTGAGCATAATGCGCTGAGTGGACAGGTGGAGGCTTCAAGACAATGGTGGGCGAGAGGACCAAAATTAAGTGGCATCTAGCACGCGCTGGTTCCGTTCGGCATATTCAGTGAGACTACGAAAATCTTCATTAAGAACAACATCGGGTTCAGTAAATGCATAAAGATGCCTTTCTCGAAATACAATAATGTACCACCCGATCGCATCTAACTCGGCAAAGAAATTCGGTGTTGTCTTTCAGACCAACCGTCTGCTTCGCTATCATCTCCACTCTGGTCTGTATCTGCCTCAGATTCCTCATGCTCCATGCCGTGCAGCGGCTCTGTTTCATGCACATTTTGCTGCTTGTGAAGCTACCGCCTGGCGCAGTAGCTATAAAGACTAATCGCAGCTACACTGAAACCATGTATGAGAATGCTGCCGACGACAACAAATGAGATGACTGGCCAAAAGAGTTTAATTGCGCGATAGTGGGGCAATTCTGAGTCAGGTTCTGGAAGTGGTAGAGAGGTGCCAGTCTCCAAGAAGGCTCGCGCTTCAATGGCAAGGAAGAGTCCACCAACACCCATCGGGCCAAAATGTCCACAGAACAATGCCTCGCGATAAGTCTTGATATCTGGAATGAACCTCTTCAGTGCCACAACGATTGGTATGCGGCGGAAACAGATGACAAGAAAGAGAAATCCAACCAGCCTGCCGATCGTCAGATGTGGCATGGTGGGTCCACCACGAAAGCTCTGCCAGGGAATTGCGGTGCCGAAAAGAACAAAGAATGTGCTATTGATGAGGAGATCCAGGATGTTGTTGAGATTGTTTTGACGGGTTCGTTTGGCAAACCAACCATCGTGGGAAAACGTAACGCCGGCAGAAAATGCCACAAGGAAGTCGTCGAGCCCAAGAGTGCTGGCCACGCCAATGGAGAGAATGGCCAGCAACAAATAAAAGACAATAAAAGCCGATGGACCGATCAACCTGCGGTCATCAGAGAAGCGTAAAGCTCGGTTGGCGATCAGACCAATCACGCTGCCGATCACTGTTCCCAGAGCACATTGCCAGACGATGGTGAGGAGGAACCAGTCTTTAGCGGCGTCTCCAGTGGTCGAGGCGTAGAGAATCTGCAGTCCAATATAAAGAAAAGGAAAAGCAATGCCATCATTGCACCCGCTCTCTGCAGAAAGAAGATCCTTGATTCTCCTCGGGACGCGAGAACTGAAATGGCTGTTCCCAATGACGGACGATGCGAGCACTGGGTCTGTGGGAGTGAGGCAGGCGGCAATGGTCAAAGCCGTGGCGAAGTCTGTCTTGAAGATAAAGTAGACAAAAGCAGCGCAGACGAACCAGCCAAACGTCATGACTGGACCCAGCATCCACAGGAGACTGGGCCAGTGGCGCGGGATGTAGTGTCGGGGAAGCTCGACGCCAATGGCAAAAACTTGCAACCCAGCAATTAGTCTTGTCAGCTCCTGCATGACCTGGTCCTGGACTCCCCATGATCCCAATTCGATGAGCTTTGCGCCCTTGGGCCCGATGGCTATGCCGGTCAAGAGTGCAAGCGGAGGCTCCGACAGGTGCAGCTTGTTGCGAATGAAGACGGAGAAGAGAGCATAGATGATCAGGAAGGTGGACACAAGCAAGTATGTAAGATGAGAGGCAATTGGTTCTAGAGGAGGAAATTCTGCCATGGCGGGTACCTGCTCCCTGCTTGCAGCAGAGGTGAGACAAAGGATGATTTCCTGAGGGTGGGTCTGGATTCTATGATGACGAGAGTAGAGCCCTGGAGGGCTGGTGCGACAGAGGAAAATGCCTCATTACATTAATGCAGGCGGGGAGCATAAAGCCGCGACTATCTAGACTTGCAGTGCCGTGGACAGTTGCGGCGGTCTGGCAGATGGTGCGTTTTATGATCGACTATGCACCTCCAAATAGTGCCGGATAAAGCACAGGGGCGATGACGATGTGGGACCTCCCTAGTGGCTTTCTTTCCGCCTTGCTGGGCTCCTCACTGCCGCGTGCAGGCGCGGAGAGCCGCGACATCGTGAAACCCTCCGCGGGGCTCTTTCTCATGCTTGAACCAATTCTGCTGCAGACGTGTGTCAAGCTGAATCCCGGGTCGGAGGCGCTGGCAGTCTGTGATTGCGTCTGATCGCACATATATCCCGGCTGTCACTACGTAGCCAGATGCAGCTCGATAGCGCCATCCGCAATGGACGCCAGCGTCCAGAAAGCTCTCCATGACAAGCTCTATGACCGGCGCAAAGGCGGTGCCTTGGAGTACGCGAACCCAGCTTTACTGCACTGAACACGGCTAATTTGTTCTTTGTGCAGGCTTGAACGACTCGTGCGCGAGTGCCTTGCTCAGGACAATCATGATCGCATAGCCAAGATTGTTGACCAGCTGTGCCACGACTATGCCTACGCTGTACACCAGCCATATGCTCGCAATGGAGGTCTCATCGGCTTAGCTGCTGCATCCATAGCACTTGGGCCTGTATGTTCTCATTTCTCCCTGCAAATACAAACAACTGCTCATACCACTCACAGGAAGTTGCCCGCTATCTCGAGAAGATTGTCCCTCCCGTCCTCGCTTGCTTTGCCGATCAAGATGCCAGGGTCAGGTACTATGCATGTGAAAGCATGTACAATATCGCAAAGACTTCCAAGGGGGAGATATTACCCTTCTTCAACGACGTCTTTGACGCCCTAGCAAAGGTCCGCCCACTCCCTTCCACTCTTCGGACGAGTGCTAACCACTCATTCTAGCTATCAGCCGACTCGGAAATGTCAGTCAAGAACGGTGCCGAACTCCTTGATCGTCTGGTCAAGGACATCATATCAGACTCGGCCACCTCCTACGTTTCAATCCTACACACCGGCCCTCCTCCAGCCCTCGAGGGCAATAACCAAGACACACTCAAAGACTCCGAGCCCCCCACCGCCTTTTCTCTGCCTCGATTCATTCCCCTGCTGCAGGAGCGCGTCTATGTCCAGAATCCCTTCACCCGCATGTTCCTAGTCTCATGGGTCACCCTCCTCGATTCCATCCCAGATCTCGAACTCGTCTCGTATCTGCCAACCTTTCTCGGTGGCCTGTTTTACTTTTTGAACGACTCCAATCAGGACGTTGTGACTGCAACTCAGGTTGCATTGGAAAGGTTTCTGGATGAGATCAAGCTTGTCGCCAAGGTCAAGCGTGATATCGAAGAGTCGCACAGGATACATACTTTTGATGCCGCCAACACATCTTCAACAGGTATACCAGATGCAGAAACTGCAGTCAACGATTCGGATGGTGCAGCTGAAACGGCACCTCATTTCGCCAATGACTCGGACAGCGATGGCGGAGACTCAACGGGACGACAAGACGAGTGGGTACCTGGCCAAGACGTTTACATCGATCATTCAAAAGTCTTGGACATCCTAATAATGTTTTTGAAGGACGCATCCGAGGAGCACGTCCAATTGACCGCCCTTCGGTGGGTCGACAGTTTCTTTGAAATATGCCCAGAAGAGATTCTGCCACATGTTCCTCCTCTTCTCAATCAAGTATTGCCTGCATTGTCCAGCGATATCGAACAAGTTCGCCAGGCTGCGACTCGTGTCAATGGCTCACTCATGGACTATATTGTCTCGTTGCCGGATGAGGAAGAGCCTGCCTATAGCGAAAAGCAAGACACCGCGAATCAAAGTGGACTCCGAAAGGATTCAGCAGTACCGCGCGATAGACGCGACTCAGGGACTACTCCAAAGCCTCCTGCAGCACCCAGTGATGGCAACAACCTTGAATTTATGTCAACACCTCCAAGAGCTGCCACGCCGCAGCAGCCACCAGATGCTCCTGATCTAACTATACAACATTCCACCGTGGACTACGAGGCTTCCGTCAATGCCTTGACATTGCAGTTTCTTAACGAGAACGAAGCAACTCGTATTGCAGCGCTGTCTTGGCTCATCATGCTTCAGCGCAAGGCACCAAAACAAGTTCTCGCCGCTCACGACGGCACGTTTCCAGCCCTGCTCAAAACTCTGTCAGACACCTCAGATACGGTCGTGACCCGAGATTTACAGCTCTTGTCACAAATCTCAAAGCATAGCGACGATGACTATTTTACCTTTTTCATGGTAAATCTACTGAAACTCTTTTGCACCGATAGGAGACTGCTAGAATCTAGGGGCAACTTGATCATTCGACAGCTCTGTAACAACCTCAGCCCAGAAAGGATATACCGCACCATGGCAGATTGTCTCGAAAAGGACGAGGTAAGTTTCCTCATTCCCGGAATCACTTGCTAGACTGACGATATTAGGATGTCGAGTTTGCCAGCATCATGGTACAGAACCTGAACAATAATCTCATCACTGCCCCTGAACTGGCAGACATGAGGAAGAGACTTCGCAACTGGGAATCACGGGTTAGTATGCGCCACGGACCAAAGGGATTCATGCTTACCCGAAGACAGGACGGCCAGACGCTTTTTGTCGCTCTCTTCAAGGCTTGGTGTCACAATGCTGTTGCTACAATCTCGCTCTGTTTGCTTGCCCAAGCTTATGAGCAAGCGTATAACCTTCTTCAAATTTTGTATGTCTCTTACTCCAACGTCTAATGACTTGTGGCTAACGATTCTCACAGCGCCGATATTGAGGTCACGGTCGACATCCTCATTCAGGTGGACAAGCTAGTGCAACTGTTGGAATCGCCCGTGTTCACCTGTACGTACATCTCCAGAACACGTCCAAAAATATGCCGCTAATTTGATCCAGTCCTCCGCTTGCAGCTCCTCGAACCGGAACGCTACCCATACCTGTACAAATGTCTCTACGGCATACTCATGCTTCTGCCACAATCAGCAGCATTCGCCGCTCTCAAGAACCGCCTCAACTCTGTGTCGGCTATTGGCTACCTTCACATTCCATCCTCGACACGAAATCCCCCCACTACGCCCGTCGCTCCTGCTTTCGATCGGTCGAATCGCCTGAAATCTCGCGAGGACGGACCGGTGAAATGGTCGGAGTTGCTTGAAAAGTTCCGCAATGTGCAGGACAAGGCACGTCGAGTGCATGGCCGCTCACATATCCACAGTGGTGACGAGGACAGGGGAGGGCCCAGCCATGCCCTCACCAGTGCAGCACATAATGCTGTGGGTGCGAGGAAGCTTCCAAACCCCAACGACATCGGTGCTGGTGCCAGAAATGCACGACTTACACCGACGGATCAGACCAAGTTGCTGGGACCAGGTGCTGCGTCAGCCCCAAAGCCAGAAGCTGGTCATAAGAGCAGGTTCAGTGCAAGCCATCTTGGCAAGACGTTTAGCGGAAAAGGTAGGTCTAAGAAGTGATTTTCAAGGTTTCGCCCTCCATAGCGCGGTGTTGGTCGTCACTATTCAAGCGTACCCAAGCGGAATAAATATGCACATCATGAATCACTGCTTGCCATGCACATCAACCTTTCTCTGCTTCTCCGCCAATTCTTCGTCAGTCATAGTCTGCTCTTCCGCGTCTTCGAGCGTCTCCTGCGCATTCCACAGCTCGCTGTAGAGTCCTCCGTTTTCTAGCAGCTGACGATGCGTGCCCTCCTCCTTGACGCTACCTTCCTGCAGCACCAAGATCTGATCAGCATCATAAATCGTGCGCAGCCGATGTGCCACAAACACGCTGGTGCGCGCTCGCTGCGCCAGCACAGCATTGACCTCACCAAGCAGCGCACGCTCCGTCGGTGTGTCCAAGGCCGAAGTGGCCTCGTCGAAGAAGCAAATCGCCGGGTCCTTGAGCAGCAGCCGCGCGACGGCCAACCGCTGCTTCTCGCCGCCGGAGATCATCATGCCGCGCTCGCCGACGGCGGTGTCGTAGCCGCGCGGCCAGCTGACGACGGCGTCGTGCACACGCGCACGCCGCGCCGCGTCGTGCACCTCTGCGTCGGTCGCGGCGAGGCGGCCGTAGCGGATGTTGTGCAGCACCGAGGCGTTGAAGAGCGGCGTGTCCTGCGGGACGACGCCGACGGCGGCGCGCAGCGAGCGCAGCGACACGTCGCGCACGTCCTGCCCGTCGACGAGGATGCGGCCCTGCTGCGGCTCGTACAGGCGGAAAAGCAGGCGCAGGATGGTCGACTTGCCGCAGCCCGAGGGGCCGACGACAGCGGTGCGCGACGCGGCGGGGATGACAAAGGACGCGTTGCGCAGAATGGGCCGCTCGGGCGTGTAGCCAAAGGTGACGTTCTCGAAGCGGATTTCGGCGCCGCCGGGCGAGGCGAGGCGCAAGGGTGGCGCATTGGGAGGGTCGGGAATGGCAATGTTGACCTTTTGAAGTGAGAAGAGTGTCTCCATGTCGAGCAGCGACTGCCGCAGCTCGCGATATACGGAACCGAGGAAATTAAGCGGCACCGAGAGCTGGAAGACTAGCTGATTGACCATGACTAGGTCGCCGACGGTGAGTGAGCCATTGGCGACGCCGGAGGCTGCTAGGTACATCATGGCTGTGAGCGCAGAGGAGAAGATGAGATTCTGGCCGGTATTGAGGTAGGCGAGCGATGTGGCGACTTTGATGCTGGCCTTTTCGTAATCGCGTAGGGCGGAGTCGTAGCGAGCAACTTCGTACGGCTCGTTGCCAAAATACTTGACAGCCTCGTAGTTGATGAGCGAGTCGACTGCAACGGTAGCGCCCTTGTTGTCAGCAGCGTTTGCCTGCTTGCGGAATTTGGTACGCCATGCAGTCGTCGTTATGGTGAATGCAGTGTAGGCAACCATGGTTGCGGCAGTGATGGCAGCGAATTTGGCACCATACTGGTAGGTGAGGATTCCGCAGACGAGGGATATCTCGAGCGCAGTGGGCAGAATGTGAAAAACCATTGATGTCAGAAGGAAAGAGATGCCCTTTGTGCCGCGATCGATGGCGCGTGTAAGACCACCCGTTTGGCGTGACAAGTGGAACGAGAGATCTAATTTGAGGAGATGGTCAAACACATTGCCCGCAACGCGGCGGATGGCTTTTTGTGCGACCGAAGCAAATATAGCGTTGCGTAGTTCCTGGAAGACTGCGGCACCGATCCTAGTGGCTCCATATGCAACAATCATCGAGCCAGCGACTGCAGTAAGCATACCGCCCGTGGCAGTCCAGTCAATGTTCATACCGTCGATGATGGACTTGAAATAAAAGGGGACCTGTACATTAAGGATTTTTGAGCCGACAAGAAGAGCAACAGCAGTCCCCACGCGGATGCGGGTGCCGAGATTGTCTTTGGGCCAGAGATAGCGCGACATTTCTTTGATTATGGCCCAGTCTGCTTTGCGCTGCTCCTGGTTGGAAACAGTCTGCTCCGCAAGAAGAGGATCTTTTGGGGCCGTGGCTGGCTCCGCCGGTTTCTTCTCCTCATGACTTTCCGGCTTGATGCCCTCTGCGTCACCGGCACCAGCATTCTTCTTATCTGCATGTTGTTGTATGATTCTATTGTCTGTAGTGTCTTTGTGGAGGAGTGTGGTCGCGTGGAAGGGCCTCCCAATGAAGCTGTGCGGAGAGGTTAAGCGCGTGGTTGGAGGAATGGAATGCAGGAGAGGACGGTTGGCACATGCTCGCAAAGGCACGCAAAGTGAGCGCAGCATTCGTGGAAAGCTGGTTTGAATCATATCTTTGGCCGTCACGTCATTTCCTCATATAGTCTTTCTTCGCTTCTGTTTGCGACGGCTGGTGGGGGGAAGTGCTTGTGCAGCATTTCCCGACTCGCTCAGCAAAGGCGAGTTTCAGGAAATAACTAATGATCAGGACAGCAAGCGAGCGTCCAGCTCTACCTATGGCCCATCAAGTCACAGGGGTGAGGTAGAGAAAAAGGCACACATGAGCAGACCCAAGACGCAAGACCGAGGCGTGAGTGACGTGACGGGCGCGGAAGTTTGCCGGGCACAGGGACCGACTCCTCCAAAGCCATTGAATTTCATGTTGATTGCATCTGTTCGCACCTCAGCGCGCTGCATCAAGCAGAAGCATGGCGTCGCTCTTTTAACTTGTCAAAACTCTTGACCAGCCTTGATTCTTCCCATCGCACCTGGATTTTCTTTTGCGCGATTTCAGCATGTCGCGTCAGGCGACGCGTCTGCTTCAGCATGGACGTTGCAGCACCATCTCTTCCTGCACTACTTTCCGGCGAAGCCTTCAGATCCAGGCTACGCCTAGTACTACAGCCCCCTCTCTCACAGGCATAACGACTCCTGCCTCGTCGTCCACCTCGACGTCAACCCCTTCCGCGCGCTTCGAAGTTCTCGGCTCCGGCCCCTCCTCCCTCTTGCATGTAGCCCTCTCGGCCTCTCAACCACTCTACACTCGTCGAGGCAGCCTGATCGCCCTGCACGGGTCCTCGAACCCCTCAGATGCCGTTTCCACACTCTCTCCACTGGCTCCCTGGCTTCGTGCCCCGCTGGGCGTCCCCTTCCTCTACCAGTCCGTCACATCAGCCTCTCCCATATCACTCCTCGTAGGAACCAGATCGCCTTCTACAACATTCGCAGTGCTAAATATGGACGGCCGCGAGGATTGGGTCGTCGCCTCTCGCAAAGGCCTCGTGGCGTGGTGCGGCGAGCGGCTCACCGTCTCGCCTCGGCTGTCTACGTCGCTGGGTGTCGCGCACTGGGGCCAACAGACCATCACCGGGCGCGGACTCGTGGCTCTTGCTGGCACCGGCGGAGTGTATTCTGTTGTGCTGGCTCAGGGCGAACAGTACATTGCGGCACCGGCCAATGTTCTCGCCTATTCAGCGGGCTCGGGTGGCAATATCAACAGGCCTGAGCCCTATCGGCTGCGAAGCACAACGCTACGATTGGCCGTTCCAAACTTGGTCGGCATGCTCCCGGTAACTAGATTCACCACAGCCATGAGGGACACGGAGACATACAGGTTTTTCATGAAGATGGCCTTCAGAATACGAACCTGGGCAAGAAGGTCTCTGTGGGGCGACCGGCTATTCATCAGGTTTACCGGTCCTGGAACAGTGTTGGTGCAGAGCCGACCGGGCAAATTAGTGGACGTGCTTGATGAAAGGGAGATCAATGAAGTCATGGACAGTCCGGCTGACGGGCTTGTGCAAGCTGAAAGGGCAAGGATCAAGGAGGGCAGCGAGCAAGAAACTGTGCTTAGACCTGCCCCGAAGATACGAGAGGCTAGTGTCAAGCGCGACGGAACTGTCAAAATCGATTAGGGAGGAGCGCATGGGCACGGCGTCCATGCGAGGCAATTAGGTTACAATGTAACATAAGACGCGTTCGAGGACCAGGTATTGCCACAACTCCGCTCAGCGGCCGTTACCATTGCAAGCAGACTCGCACAAGCCTTGAATAAATTACGGCCAGGCTCTGTGCTGTACATTCAAATTCGATCTTTCCCCGCCTGACGCAGGTAAGATGGAGCGAGGCTTTGTGGCGCTGGGCGCCAATGGCTTCTGAATGGCTCAGCCTCGTCCACCCGCTCTTCACCGGGACAGCCACGCTTCGTCTAACGGGATAACAGTGGCCATTTTTCAGCCGCAGAAGTGGCAGCCTCGTGCCTTGAGACGTAAATTCTGCGTTCAAGTCATGGCCTATGCCTCGTCTCCCACAGGAGAACACTCAAGGCACATCGTCTGTCGGAAGACATTGTCTGTCTGGGGAACCCATGCTTTCAAGTAAGACGCCCAAAGAGAGTATCGAGCGGGTAGGTACGGCGGACAGCGAGACTGCCCAAGACATACCCACACCTTATGCGCGAGCGCACCAGCTAGTAGCCGAGGAGCCAACGCTACCTGCCGTCGTGCGAACACGTCGTCTGCGCGAGAGCACTACCACTGTCCAATGTACACCCATACACTCTCGTCCAGCAGATGACCGATATGACTTTGCGTACAACGAACTCAACGTCACACCGCTGGACGAAATAGCTGGCTTCCTGTGGTGCGCAGGCTTCCCGGACAACATCCGCCATCACATCCAACAGAGCAGCTTGGGTCGCAAAGTAGTCCTGACCGAAGACTCCAGCCTGCATCTCGTCTGGCGACCGGGCCAAATCTTCATCAAGCCGTTGCCCAAATGGTTGCTGCATTTTGACACTTTCAACACGTTGGTGTGGCATCCGTCGCCTTATCAAGCGTGTCTGGAAAGGAGGGACTATGTGCGCGCTGCCGCCCTGGGCTTTCTGCTCAGCTACACCAAACTTGTCTGCTACGAGTCCGATCTGCGCCTCGCGCAACTTCACGGCCTCATTCCAGAATCCGTCACGTTCAAAGCTTGGGTGGCCTTTGCCGATGCTGTGGCAACAAGCGAGGCGCGGACAAGAGTGCAGCCAACACCACGGTATGCCTATGGCGAGCTACGCCTGGGTCGGCTCGACAAGATCTACGCGTGGCACCCACGCTACTTTCGCACCCACTTTCTTACCGGCTACTATCAAGGTGCAGACCTGTATAGCACATTCCTGTCCCGCAATTCGGTCTGGCTACTAGCGCTCTTTCTGTGGGCGACGGTGGTTCTCACAGCTTTACAAGTGGGCCTTGCCACGACGCAGGGCCAGAGCCGAGAGATGTACGTAAAAGCAGCTTGGGTGATTGCAAACATGAGCTTGGGCTTCGTGGCGGGAGGAGCGGCAATCATGAGTGTTGCATGCCTGGGAGCTGTGCTAGGATACGCCCTTATTGCATTGAGGGTCAAACTAGTGGAGTATTTGAGGAGTGAGGTCAAAGTCAACGGGCTTGTGTGATTGTTCGTGGTTCGTAGCAAATGAATTCGTAAAACACGTGAAACCGCGGTAAATCCTGAGCGCCCCGCGCGTGGGGGTCATCACTTGACGCGTCTGCCTGAAGTGGCGAAAGCATTCGAGTTCACAACAACGACTCAAGGCGCTGCATTGCCCCAGCCGCCTGCTTTTTAACTTCCTTCCAGTGCCAGCAATGTATGCAGTTTGCCTCCCGGCTCTTCTTTTGCTAGTGAGACATGACTGACCGCTTTAGGCACCGTCCACGCGGCACGGTCACTTTACCTGGGTTCGTCGCAAACAAAGAGAACTTGGGCACGCCACAGATCCACAAGAAAATCGGACGTCTTCATGCTTCAACATCTGACTCAACTCGCCTTTCCAAGCCGTTCAAATGCCCAGGCTCGGCTGCCCCTCGCGCTCAAACCGACCGTCCTGCCAGGAAGCGGCGCAAGATCAGCTATGCTAACGCTGGCGGCAACGATGATGATGACGACGCCGATAAACCATACACCAATGACGATCGCTTAGCACTCGCGACTCGCGATGCCAATCGTTTCCCAGTCTTTAAGGCCAAAGACAAAGATGCCGCCTTTCGCCAGCGCTTCAGTGTACCACTGATTGACAAAAGGGTCGGCGAATACAACGCAGGACGATCAGCGCCATTGCTGGGCATGAGAAAAGGAAAGGTCTTTGTAGCAAAGCCCTTGCATGACCCT
This sequence comes from Carpinus fangiana, assembly GCA_006937295.1. Lineage (NCBI taxonomy): Eukaryota > Viridiplantae > Streptophyta > Magnoliopsida > Fagales > Betulaceae > Carpinus > Carpinus fangiana. Next base: position 59,553 of record VIBQ01000013.1, on the reverse strand, counting down.
AGTGGCGAATTTGCTATTGTTCTCTACGATCCGACTGTCGATGGCCTTCAGGCCGAGGAAGACAAGAAGCTCGTCGAGGCAGAAGAGAAGGAGCCTGAGCCTGAGAAGGTGCAGCTAGATGTGCCCATCGTGCACAAGAGCTTGGCAGACATTCTCGGTTTGAAGAAGGAGGTCGAACAAGTAAAGCAGGTTCCTGTTGTCATTGACCCAAGACTGGCAAAGGTTCTCCGTCCCCATCAAGTTGAAGGTGTCAAGTTCCTCTACCGGTGCACTACCGGACTCATCGATCCCCGAGCCAATGGTTGCATCATGGCTGACGAGATGGGCCTGGGCAAAACCTTACAATGCATTGCGCTCATGTGGACTTTGCTGAAGCAATCTCCCGATGCAGGCAGATCCACCATCCAAAAGGCTGTCATCGCCTGCCCATCTAGTTTGGTGAAGAATTGGGCCAACGAGCTTGTCAAATGGCTCGGCAAAGGTGCAATTACTCCATTCGCAATCGACGGAAAGGCAACCAAGGAGGAACTAATCTCACAACTTCGACAATGGTGCATCGCTAGTGGCCGGGCCGTTGTTCGTCCAGTTCTTATCGTGTCTTATGAAACATTACGACTCAACTGCGAGGAGTTGAATAATACTCCCATCGGCTTGCTCCTTTGTGATGAGGGCCATCGACTGAAAAATGGAGACAGCCAGACCTTCACGGCGCTGAATGCGCTTAATGTACAAAAGCGAGTCATTCTATCTGGCACCCCGATCCAAAATGACCTTTCAGAGTACTTTTCACTCCTGAACTTTGCCAACCCTAACCTTCTGGGGAGCCGCATGGACTTTCGCAAGCAGTACGAGATTCCCATATTAAAAGGTCGCGATGCTGATGGCACCGACGATGATCGCAAGAAAGGCGATGAGCGCTTAGCAGAGCTTTTAGCTATTGTCAACAAGTTCATCATCCGCCGCACCAATGACATTCTATCAAAATACTTGCCTCGCAAGTATGAGCACGTCGTCTTCTGCAATCTCGCCCCCTTTCAAAAAGATCTTTACAAACACTTTCTCAACTCCCCAGACATCAAATCTCTACTGCGTGGCAAGGGCAGCCAACCTTTGAAGGCCATTGGCATGCTCAAGAAACTCTGCAACCACCCTGACCTTTTGGATTTACCTTCTGATCTCCCCGGCTGCGACGACTACTTTCCAGATGATTTCGTTCCCAAGGATGCCCGAGGCCGTGACAGAGAGGTGAAATCCTGGTACTCTGGAAAGATGCTCGTGCTAGACCGCATGCTTGCACGCATTCGAGCTGACACAAACGACAAGATTGTCCTCATCTCTAATTACACGCAAACACTCGATATATTTGCACAACTCTGCCGAGCAAAAGGTTATGGTCATCTTCGCCTCGATGGCACGATGAATGTTAGCAAGCGTCAAAAACTTGTTGATCGATTCAATGACCCCGAAAATACGTCCGACTTTGTATTCCTGCTATCCAGCAAAGCGGGTGGTTGCGGCATCAACCTCATCGGAGCGAATCGCCTTGTGCTCTTTGACCCAGACTGGAACCCGGCTGCCGATCAGCAGGCTTTGGCCCGCGTGTGGCGTGATGGCCAAAAGAAAGACTGTTTCGTGTACCGCTTCATTGCCACTGGCTCAATAGAAGAGAAAATCTTCCAGAGACAGTCTCATAAGCAGTCTCTCTCATCTTGCGTCGTGGACTCTGCCGAAGATGTGGAACGCCATTTCTCAGCAGAGTCGCTCCGCGAGCTCTTTCAACTCAAGGAGGGCACACGCAGCGACACGCACGACACGTTCAAGTGTAAGCGGTGCTCCAAGGAAGACGGCAGACAGACTGTCAAGGCTCCCGCGATGCTGTATGGGGACACCAGCAGTTGGAATCATTTTGTCAATGATGGAGAGACGGGTCCACTCGGGGAAATTCAGGATCTGCTGCTTAGGCAAGAGGTCAACGATGATGTTGTTAGCGCAGTTTTTCAGTACATCAGCCACTAGACAGACCAGAAGAGCACCCGACATGCAGATTATTAGACCACGTGGTATTGCCGTTGTGAATTTAGTGAATAACTACTCAAAGCTCCCTTTTTGGTCTACGGCTAGATATTACCGTTAGTGGTTAGGTCACCTCAATCGTCTTTCTCTCGCCGACGCCGAATTATGTATTTCTGGACTTTCTCACAGGGTTCAAACGTATGTATTCATGTTCTTGACAGATAATAAAGGCTGGGCGAGCTGTGATCCTGTGAAGGTGTAGAAAAGAACTTAGCTTACAGGGTAGTGATACGTTCCATGAGAACAACACATCTGCATGACACAGTTCTTCTTGTTGAGTACCACTTCAATGATAGACGGTAGCTTTCCATATAGGACAAGCGAGTATGCAAGAAGTACACCAGAAATCAGGACTCAAAGAACATCGTGTTTCAAGAGTCAGCTCCAGAATTGCTAGGTAGTCTGTCCTAGATTTAGCAGATGGTGTAGAGCATCGACTCCCCTGGGCACATATCCATGAAAACCTACAATGAACAAAACATAAAATATGCCAGGAGCCTTAGAAGTCAACGTCGCTATCGCCTCCATCAGGTACAAGTGCTGGCATCCTGCCTCCCCGCTGCAGTGCCCAGTCCAAGATCTCGCTATCGGGCTCCCACCACCGTCTCTCATTCCAGCCGATCTTCATTGCCAGCACAGACTCCTTGTGCGTTGACGGATTGACGCTCTTGCCCTTTGCAAAGAGAGCCATCTGGGTCTTTTCCGCGCGGTCGTATTCCCTGTCGGACGTACCAAAGGCGACAATGCGGAGGCGTGCTTTCGGTAGGGCTGTCGCCGTGCTTGAATGATTATTTGCTAGCTCAGTCTGTGAAGATTGTAGCAGAATCTCGCTCCTATCTGTTGACCTGGTCGATGCCGTGGCTCTGTCTTGCTCTGCTTCAAATAAATCCTGCGCCATGGACTGAAGCATGTGTATGTATAGCTTCATTGGCATGCGACTGGTGGAAGAGTTGTTATTGGTAGGCCACGTTGATATTTGGAGGGTGACAAGGTTTTCCAAGTTCTCTGCTATAGCCTCGAGGAAGGATGTATAGCTTGGAGACGGCGTCGATGTGATGGTCGTGCGGGGAAACGCAACGGATAACTGTTTCAGCTCTGGACACGACTGACAGATTTGCTTAAAGTCTTGTGTAGAGTAAACAAGCTCGTCATCGTCTATGGTTGGAAGTCCTGAACGCCAGGGCCCGGGAGCAGGCGGTGCGTCAGACGCGTGGACGGAGAGTAGATGCAGAGTCTTGCCATGACGAGTGATTGACTTGAAGCTGGGCAGAGCGTTAGTGCCACCTATCTCTATAGAAAGCTCCCTCAGCCCTGAGAGTAGGGGAAGGAATTCATCAAGAGCTTTAGTCAGCTCTTTCTCGGCAGAATCATCACAGTGGGTAACTTCGAGGCTCTCCAAACCATGAGGCAGGAGGCTGCTTCTGCAGAGCGCTGCGAAGAATGCGCCGGCGGCCGGACATTCGATGATTTTCAGCTTCTTCAGTTGTGGCATGTCGATGACTCGACAATAAGTCGAAGAAGTGTACCGAAGGTAAAGCTTCTCAAGTGTCAAGTCTTCCACATGGATTGCTGTGCACTTGTCAAAGGGTAAAAGGTGTCGAAAGAGGGTTGAAGTGATGCGGCCGGGTCTCATGGCAGAGTCATTCAAGTCTTGAGGAACGGGGCTGTGATCATTGTCGTCATCGTCATCATCATCATCATCATCGTCGTCCTCTTCCAAGAAGTTTGAACCCACGGTTAGCTTGATGAGATCTTTTTTACGTCGCAATAACTCTTGAGAGAACTCCAGAGCGTCTTTGGAGTCGGGATAAAGGCCGAGACTTTTCACGTTGTCCGTGACTACCGAGTCAAAATCAAGCTTCTTCTTCAGGGCATCCGTGAAAGGCTTGTCGAGAGAGATGGCCTCTAGACGTTCCAACTTGCGTTGAGTCTTGTACAGTAAGACGAGATTGTCGCCCGAAAAGACATCCCAAGGATGCCATCGAAACTTCTCAAGAGTGTCGCGGGGAAGAAAATCTAGGATCATCTTGACAGTGAAGGCAGCCTGCTGACGCTGTACACAATTATATTCTGGCGCATTGTAGAGATCCAACACTCTCATATGCTTCAAACCTGGGTTATTCGGACTCAAGAATGAAGATAAGTGGGAGTCGCTGGGACCGCCAATGTCCAGAGTCACTTCTCTGTAGAGATGCCGCACAGCAACGTCCCGGAAGTGCTTGTTGATACGACAAGCGGCAGCGAGGTCTTTTGGCCGAACCACCTGATCATTCGTGTTAGAAGGTCAAATGTCATCTACTATAGGAAAGCATGCGACCGTGCAGTGGAGCGGCATACATAACTGAAAATCAGTGACTGGAGATCGTTGGATAGGGTACCCAGTGTTACCGGTTCAGCGGCCATGATGCCTGACTGGACTGGAGTCTGGTACAACACGGATCGTCGGAGTGCAAGAGTATTTAGTCCAGGAGGGATTGGGGCCGCGGAAAAGGTCCCTTTGCGCGATCACAGCACTGGTTAGTAGTTGCACAGATTAGGCGCACAAAGTGGTCACAGCCTAGGCTGCAAGCTACTTGGCTGATCAAATACAGACGTGCTTTGTAGCCTTGGGAGATATTTGAAATAAATTGTGGGTATTGAGATGGCAGGCAACTCTCTCTCCGATGTGAAGGGAGGGTTTCAGAGAGGCACGCTACTGATGAGGCTGAGAGGGGCGGAGTCTTAAACATGAGGAATAGCGCCCACTGATCCGTGCATGAGTAGGCGCGCGGATCAACTTCCGACCTTTGGGTAGCACATCACAATAGCAAGTCACTGTGAACATGGCCATTATCTGGGATTGTTCTCAAGGGTCATCATTTAAATCAGGCGTAATCGAGGCCTAATCCAAAGGGTATCTTTTGCGCTCGTAACACGGTCCACCAAAGTTCCTCCTTGACCGCAGGTAGACATTTATGTCAAGTCCTGCTTGTGGCGAAGGTCGAGAACTCGACACAGCCGTTGGAAACGCCGTCGCTAGATGCTGGCAAACAACATAATATACAAGTCCGTGATCTGTCCACGAGTCATTCCCCGTCTTCCTCATCGTCTGTTGCAGCCGCCAGCTCCGCCTCCAACGACGCGTCGTAATCTGCTTCGTCTTCCTCAGAATCGTTCGAGGCTGTGGCATGCGCCTCTTCTTCCGGACCTCGACTAGAGGCGAGAATCTGAACCCTGGGCTCGGGTCTGCCAATAGGTGTCTCTGGAGCTCTGGTCACCCTGGTCAAGCTGCTTGTCCGCTCGAGAGCTTGCCTTTTGCGCCTCTGCAGCTTCGAGTCAGGGGCTGCGGCGAAGGCTTGCGGAGCTTCTGCGCCAGCTTCGCCATCTGATTCCACATCACGTTTGCGTTTGTGATGGAGGCTGCTTGTGTCACTCTCGTCATCACTCTGCTCTGCATCAGTGTTAGTACCCACTTCCGAATCGCTGCCATCTTCGAGGAAATCGGCAAGCTCAGCATTGATGTCATCCCACTGTTCAGCTTTGAACTCTGGCTCCGGAGACTCTGCCAAGGGGTCTTCAACATCATCATCATCATCATCATCATCATCCTCCTCCTCCTCGCGCTCTTCGAGCCCATCGGTCATGCTGGTAGGCGCAGCGCCGTCTAGTCCATCCCTTGACACAGGCACTCCTCTGACTGGATAGTCCACCTCCTCGATTTTCTTCCACCAGTGGGACCATTGGTCCTGTAACCACTCAAGTGACGTGATTTTGATGCGAGGGATCTTGATTGCTTCGCCCAGCTTGTGAGTTGCAAGGTCATGCTGAGCAATTACGTGCGTCGTACGCCGGTCCACGTTGTCTTGAATATCGCCCCCAAGTTCCAAAATCATGCGCCCGATGCGGGATGACTGCGCTTTTTGTTGCTTCGGAACAACACCTGTGGGAACCACGAAGCAGCGCTTGAGAACCGTCGACTTTACCGAGTGAATAATGGCCTTCACATCGGGAATAGAAAGAGTTTCATCTTCGAGCCTCTTCTTCTTTGGCGAGGAGCCGTTGCGCAGCTCTCCTACGCGCCCAGCATGACCGGTCGAGTTGTCGTCATATAGCTCATAGAAACGTGAGTGAATTTTTGTCAGCGCTTCTCCGAGATGCTCGAGCTCACGATCGTTGTCTTGCAGGAGGCTATGGCGCAATGCCGGGGCTGGGTCACCGGACTCATCAGCTTTATCATCGCCGTTGGCCTCTGCTTCCTCTTCGGCCTTTTCAAGAGCCATCTGCTGTTGCAGTAATGGACGATCGCTCAGTTGTGCGGAAAGTTCCTTCTCAGCGGCGGCTGTCTTCTCCTGCAGGGATCCGACGTCCTCATTGTTGCGCATTGACACAAACTGCTCTAGGGTTCCGTCTGCTGCGTCGGAGACCTTCTCATCAGGGCCAACATCAAGTACAGGCTCAATCAAGTGGGTCTTTTCTTTGATAGACTTTGCTGCTGCCGATGCAATATTGCTCTCTCTATACTTTCTGTCCAGAAAGGCACCATGTATGTCGCCGATGCCGGTGAAGAAGTTGTATGGTGTAACCTTTACTAGGTAGGGACTATTCCTCCAGACATCTATCCTGTCATCGATGATGACGACCATTTTGGTGTCGACTGGAAAAAGCTTTCTAAGGTTCTTCGAGTCTTCGCCAGGCGTCTCTGTGCGCGACAAGATACGGTCGGCAAACAATTTGTGATCTGGATCGACAATCTTTGCAATCTCGATAGCGTAGTTTCTCGTGCCCATGGTGTAGATGTGGAGTTCAAACATTTGTGAGATTTGTTGGAGAAAGTCGACAAGACCAGGGCGCATCTTGACATAGTAAGCCACGTTTCGACCAAGTGCATCGTCACGAAGCTCAAAGGACCTCACACCCTTCACAGCCTCGTAATTTGGGTTGTTCTTGTCGTTCTGCCATTCTCCGATGGTTGGGTCCACAGTAGCCTGAATGATGGTGAGGTCGAGGTCGACAACAAGAGACAGCTTTCGAGCACCTAGCAACTTGCGCTTCTGCTCCTGATCCATGCGTGCAGCCTCTTCGGAGCTGATTCGCAACTGTTTGTGAGCATGGGCCACATTTGTACTCGCACGGGCTGCATCGGGTCTGTTCTGCGCATACGTAATCCTGAAGGGGTGCATTAGCGAATGGACATGATGAAGAAGGAGAGAGGGGGGGGGGGGGGGGGGACAAACTCAGTCATGTCTTTGCCGCACATGACGCACAATCCTCCAAATTGAGTGCTATGGGAGCACGCCTCCTCAACCTCCACGAGATCGACACTGGTTATAGTTAGCGATGGCCAAGGCGAATTGTAGCGACCGAGACTCACTTTGCGTGTTCGATGACTGTGCCCTTTTCAATGCACCATTGCGTTATGGTGCCTTCGACATCGCTCTCAAAGTTGGCAGGCCATTTCCGCTCGACTTCTACTGGCTCACGGCCTTCGAAGACTTTTGAGATGTAGGAGTAGGAGAATATTGTATCGCCAAGCTCGACACCATCTTCAGGGTGTTTGAGCAGACCGGTCACGGTAATAGGATAATGTAGATTGCTGGGGGATTTGAGGCGCATAGCTGCTCGAGCATGCTTGGAGCTGCGGGGGAGACGCGATGCGAAGGGCGCTGGAAACACAGCCTCGGGTTCTCGTGGGTTCTCGATCGTCACAGCGATTGAAAGTCAGCTGCGAGGGCTCAAGGGGGAGGGAAAGCGAGTCGGGTTTTCGTTGTAGACATGCCAGACCCAAAGCTATTGTCGCGTTGGATGCGTGATGCAACAATGGATGCGGCGGAATGGATTCCGCAAGCTGGTCCTTGCGTGGAGAAAGAGCGGCCACGGGGCGCCTCTTTATATTCGGCGGCGGGTGCCGCACAGACCCCCGCTCGCGCGCCTCCGTAGCCGCATGCGGATCACTCTGTTTCGTCTACCATTCCTCAAAGCCGGTCCTTGCGGTTGCCCATTCGTTCAGATACGTCAGTCAAATGCCTCCCTCGCCCTAACCACAGTCTATGTGTTGCGTCTAGGACTTATCCTCATGCGTGTTATTCGTGCGCTCATGGAGGCGTCAGTCCGACTCTTCGTTCTCGCTCGATTTGCCTGAACGCCGTAATGAAGACAGCTCCAAGGTTGTGCCAGAACGCCCCGCTATGCCAAAATCGCTGTCATCTTCAACCAAAGTCCAGCTCTCTTCAGATGCTTGTGCCTGTGCTTGTCCTGCCATGTCGCGCGGCTTGATCAGCGATCGAGCGTACTCCAAGTCACGATATATGGCTTGGATCGCCGTCGCAACTCCATCTTCCTGCACCTTGTCAGCGTGTGAAGCGATACTGGGAAAGGGATAGACACCCACACTGCGAATCTTTTGGCCAAGGGTGCGTGCCTTGACAATCATCCGCTCACTATTGGTCGCCAGCCAGATGGCGCGCGCCAAGACGGTTGTGTTCACCTTCTTGAGACATGTACCTACCCCAAGATCCTCGACTCGAGACCCAAAGAAGAATTGGTCGCCGAAAAATGGCTTGATCACCGTAGGTATTCCAGCACGCAGACTTGCGCCTGTGGTCCCCGCGCCGCCGTGATGGACTGCAGCATCCACTTGCTTGAAAAGCCAATCATGTGGCGCCGATCTGATCTGGTGGATACTTGCTGGCAAGGGCACCTCAACACCTCTAGACTCGGTTGCCCCCAACCTCTCCGACCAGCCCTTGGACAGGATGCAGCGGACGTCGGCTTTCAGGACTGCTGCGATGATCGTTCTGGTTAGTGCTGCTGGATCCTCGACCACGATAGACCCGAAGCCGATATACACAAGCTTCTTGCTGTCCACCCGCGCTTGTCTGATGAAGTCTGACAGATCAGCTGGCGGGGAAAAGTCGCCGCCCTCGTCCAGAAACCAGTAGCCTGTTATGTGTATCCAGTGGTTGAAGTCGAGCGGAGGCGCCACAACATGAGGGCTGAAATTGTATAGGAAAGGAGCTTTGTTGGCACCCATCCTGTCCAGTGTAATGGAAGGGAGACCAAGACTGTTTCTCCGCCATCTGTTGACCTGTCCCGATATGGGTGCCCAGAACAGGTTGTCGAACATTACATAAGAGAAGCTGTTGTAATTACCTCCCATCTTTTGATTGGGAACCGTGAAGGCATGTGGATACGCTCGCGTGCGTGTCCACGGCATTGTGAAAGCCCGGAAGTAGGGAATTTGCAGGGCTTCTGCGATATGAATGCCAGCCATGGCAGATGGGCTTTCGATCAAGATATCGCTATCCTGACACGCTTTCCAGGCCGACTCGAGTAACTCATCGATCCAACCCGTAAACTTGGCAAGAGCTTCGCGAAAGAATGAAACCGTAAACATGTCATTCTCGACACAGAGGCGCATAATCTCGGCGGGCTCACCGGCGACCGGCTCAAAGTTTATGCCATGACTCCGAATCCAGGGACCGAATTCGACATGTGTGGCGATTTTGACTGAGTGTCCTTCTAACATGAGCCCCTTGCAGAGAGCGATGCATGGCTGTACATCACCTCGGGAACCAATGGTGAGACAGGTAATACGTTGAGGCTCGGTAGGCTTGAAGCTAACGATCGAAGCAGCCATGTCGTCAAAGAGGATGGGAGATGGCTCTTGACTATTAGGTGGCAGAGTCTGAACTGCTTGAGGTATCGCCTCTGTGGGGCTGGCCTTTTGTAGGGCAATCAAGGAGTCATACTCAGCCTTTGCCATAGAAGCTGCAGATTGTTCTTTCGGTGTCAAAACACCGGTTTCGTCCAGTGCCCTTCTCGTCTGCAGGGCACGAAGAAGGGTTACTGCGCAGTCATCTCTGGTGTCTGGCCGGCTAAATTCGAGAAAAAGCTCCTCGTGGCCTCTGACAACCAAACACAGTCCAGAATATCCAAACCTGAAACCTGTCTCTTTGTCGACATTCTCAATATCTTTGAGGGGAAGAATCATTTTGGTGCGCATGCCGGGGATAAGGCTCCGGAAACAGAGTCTCTTCTCGCCAATATAGAGCTTGCCGTAGATCAAGACGGTGCCCTGAAGATACCCGAAGTACGTCGCATGTAGCTTCTCGGAGGGTGGCAAGCTAAAATGCATGCGAAAGCGGTCCCCGTACTTCCCGCTGCGATCGCCTTCTTCATTATCAGACGCGTTGAGCTCGGTAAGGGGGCCTTCGGTATCGTCGTAATGCATGCGCTTTCCTGCCCACATTCCAGAAACCCTTTCATAGTATCCGCGGGATTCGGAGGCGAGTAGACTTCCTACCTGACGAGAGTGGTTGCGTATCAGACCTGCTATTCCCGAAGCCTTTTGCAATGGATATGCTCCAGCCTTGATCAGGCCTTGCAAAGTTGATGAAGAAGAAGATTCTTTGATCAAACCGCTTTCTGCCGTACCTGGCCTGGAAGACGTATATTTAGTGTCAAAAGCCTGTCGCCTGATTGGAGAGGCTATCGCATGATCAGATGGAATTTCCGGTGTCATTTTGTGCGTCGTGCTCTTTGGAAGCTTCAACGCCTTGTCCCGTCTTTCATGCTGTAAGGTTGGGCGTCGGAACATGTCGCTTCTGTCAAGTATGCGGCTGGCTTCCATGCTTGCTGGATCATCAGACCGTGGACTGTCAGATGCATCAGAATCCACTCCAGACGAGTTGTCAGGGTGATTGGTCAAATTGGAATTGTACGTTTCTTGTGGCACAGCATGCTCTGGTTCTAAACAACTGTTCCGGTTCTGAACTGGGGCGGCCTTCACTGCGTCGAGAGAGTGGTGAGAAGCAGAAATAGCCGCTAGGTCTTTTGTGGCGGCACTATCAGTGACCAAGCTTCGCAACACTCGTAAGGCTGGTATTCCTTGACTGTAGAATGAGAAAAAATACTCATCCAAGGCATACGTCTCATCGTTATCGATGATTTTGAGACGCAAAGTTGTTGCAAAGTCAAGGACAGGACTCTCTTCCACGTCTAAAAGGTTGTCTACAGGGAGACATATTTTGACGCTGTCACTCTCGTTGTGTGATCTGAATATGACCTTTTGTATCTGCTTGAGCCACTCACTTGCGCTTGCCGCACTATCGGCCCGGAAGCTGTGCTTCCGTTGGGCAGTACTGATCGTAAAGGTTGTCGCATCGTCTGTGGATGTTGACGATGACATCTCAGCTGTCACGCCTGCACATAGTTCGATGGTACCGGCAGGGAAATAAAGGTCCTTCGGACTGGAATAGTACGAGAGAACATCGTTCTTTAGCACAAACCAGTATCGGTTATACTTTGGAGTCTGACGACCCCGCTTCGCCATGTAGCCCGATTTTGAAATAACTCCCTAAGACAGTCAATCTTAATGAATGTAGAAAGTGACGTAGGGGATAATTACAGTGCGCTTTGGAAGATATGCATAGAAACATATGTGTTTGCCGGTAATGTACATGTAACCTTGGAGCATGACGCTTTGTAGAAGTGAACAAGAATATTCTGCAAAATGTTAAAGTTAATTAAAAGCTGTAAGATGTATAGACACTCACCTGCCAGAACATTTTCTGGCTTATCAAAGCCAAATATAGCTGCTATGCGCTCTCTTAAACCTGCCAGCTTGCCACCAGTACCCGAAGGAACCATCTCCTGCAAAACAGGCACGGGTGAAGACGCACTAGCCCCAGGCTCATTTGTATATTGTGACTGTTGTGTCGCGTCGTGCGCTAGTTCGAGAGGGCCATGGACTGTGGGGACAGACTTTGAAGGTAGGATTTGGGAAGTGGACATGTGCTCATCGACCAAGTTAAGGTGCGCGTGACGCCGGGAACGACTGGAAAGAAAGGGCAAGGAACCGCCATGGTCCTTTGACGATCCTGGAGCATGCTCAACAGATATGATCGTGTCGAGTTTTGACTCTTGTGTGTCTTCGTCGTCGGAAGAGACGCTGTTTGTCTTCAAAAGCGGTTCCCGGTCGGCGTGTACTTTTGAAACAAAACTTGGGTTTGTGCCGACATTCGCAATCATGGATATAAACGACTGATTTAGGAGCTGACCGCGGCGAGTCTTTGGGGCGGTGACGTCTTGATCAACATCTGGGCCTGTCCGAAGACGTTCGGGTATGGTGAGTGAGGCATTGCGCGTAAAGCTGGGTCTTTGTCGAGAAGCACGGCTACCTATAAGGTCCGAGGCGCGCTCTGAAGCCATAGGCGGTTGGGTGCTGTTGTTTACCGTCGCGAGGGCGGGATAACGTAGGCTGCTGCAGCAAGCATGGCCTCCTCTGTATGTGGGAGGAACGGATGAGATGGGGCGACAGTATGGATCGGCGAGAGTGGTCCCAAGAAGGCCGCCATGTTCACATGGTCCAGGTATGCATGAGCGCAGCAGATGTGAAACGCGCGTGAAGGATGCACTCCGTGGTCGTCATGGGACCAGCTCCGGCAACTTTCTCGGCGGGCTGCGGGGCGAGAATCGTCACATGCGAGCAAGCACGACACCAGATACATATATCAAGTCCGATGTAATTTTCTAATGTGGGATGCTAATTTACTGGGCTGCTGATTCAATATAGATGTAATAATATCGACAATCCGCCTATAGCTCCTCGTGAACTTCTGGGTTCGCTGAAGCTTCTGGCTGTGGCTCCGCGATGGATGCCTCCGACGACACGTGATTTGGAGGTGGGCCATCGTCTTTGTTGCCTGAAGGCCGACCCTCGCCACGAAAAACTGCGGCTATCTCGTCATCATATGTCGTCCATTCCGGAACCTGTCTGCGTGCCCTGTCGAGCTTGGGCTCTTTTGTCTGTGGGTTGTTGCAAAGGTCGATTGTGCGGGCTTCTTTGAGTGCCTCGTCACTGCACCAAGTCTCGCACCACAACCATTCTTGCGGCAGGCTATGAATGGGGAGCATAGATTGCATGTGGTTGGGCAGGTCTTGATCCAGATTGCTCAAGCTGTTGGGGTCGGCTGAGAGCTGGTGATATTGTTGTCTCAGCCGGTCTCCTGCGGCCATCTGTCTGAAGCGTTTCAGGTCGACCACATACAGAGCTGAGATGTGGTACGGCAGCCCCTGAAGGAATTGTTTCCAATAACCTTGCTTCCAGAAACGGAACCCTTCCATCTCTGTTCGAGAGTCGCACATGGGCGTGAATCCGTATGGCGCACCTCCAAGATCATGCTGCACAAGATCGTACATGTCTGTCCGCACAATCTGGTCTGCATCCACAAATATGACTTTGTCCAGGTCTAGTGGAAACAGAACGTCGAGGAACAGAATTTTGTATCCCCATATGACGCGTTGCTTCTCTTTTTGTGCTCGGAGCCAGTGAGGCCACTTGTATGTAACCATCTCATACTCGAAACCATATTCTTTGGCGAGGGTAGGCATTGACTTCTTGAACGACGGAGAAAGGAATTGCTCAATGAACCAGAACTTGACCGTCTTGTCTGTGTGTCTCATCACGGACACCATCATTATGTTCAACATCCGTTCATACAAATGGCCACTCGCAACGGAAAAGATATTGATATCTGCGTGTTTTCTTTCAACATTCAAGGAGGTCGTGTCAATACCGCTTTTACCGAGCATCATTCGCCCATAATTGAGAGCTTGAGAAAAGAGCTCGCCAGTCCTTACGCCCGTCACTCCAACCTTGTCGAGCACACCATCGGCCAACCGTGCTGCCTTTGCGGCGATGTCTGATGTTGATATCTGTGGAGTCTCGAGGACGTCATATTCTTCCATACCAGGCTTCCGCGAGAGGCGTGGGAAGAGCGTTGCACCTTTGAAACTTGACAATGCAATGCGTGTTGTTTCATCGCCTTGTTTTGAACTATGTCCTAGTGTCCCGGCGCTGTCGAGGGAAAATATTTCCTCGCTGGCACCACTCTGAAGGGCCAGGTTGTAGAGGCCGGGATTTGCCTTGAATTGAAAGTAGCCAAGGTTGGCCATGACAATCGTGGATGCAAAGTCGGGATTATCACCAGAGCCAAGGACAAATTGCACACCGCGAGGGGGACTACCCATTGTCTCATCGCGAGAGTGACCTTCAATGAGGATGTTTTCCAGCTCATACTTGGCTTCCACCTTTGCACCATCTTTGAGAGAGCTCAACTTGATGTTGTCTAGATCTTGCGCGGCATCCTTTGCAGCAACCAACCATGCAGGCGGGACATCCAAAGCCATGGTCAGCAAAGCATCTTTTGGTAACCCTGAAAACAATGCATTTGGATCTGCAAGTCCGCCTCGAAGATAGAATGCAGGCTGTGCATGAAGCACGTGGCGATAAAAGCGCTTAGTCGGTAGCTCGGACAGTCTTTCTTTGGGGTTGAGGAATATATGGAGGTGCACGCCCTTCATTTCGGCCAAGACCATAATTATTGGGATCCATCGCTGAGCAAGCTCGGATGAGGGGTCGATCGAGGCCACCACTTGTATCGGAGCAGTCGCCTTGTCCCCATATTCTATAGACGTGAAAGTGGAGTTCCAAATTTTGAAGGCATCTGTGCGAGGCCCAGACGCTGTGTCAAATATTCCCTGTGGAATGTCGGAAACAGATGACAATGCGATCAAGGAGGATAGCTTTGCCAGAGGAAGATCACCGGTCAATTTGGAAGACAATTTCAAGTCTTGAATAGCCGAGTCGACAGGGTCAATACGCTTTTTGCGTTCATAATTGTAAAGAGTGTTGAAATCCTCGGAAGAAAGTGAAGTGCCATCGGAAAGAAGCAAAAGCCGTCCATTTATCATTACAGCAGTGTCGCTTGGTTTCATACTAAGTGTGTTGCTCAGAGACCTTAACTCCGCAGCGCGCTTGGACAAAATGACAGACTGAGACATCAAAGCGCCAGTCAGGAAACGGCCAACCTTTTCCTTTTGGTCAGATCCAAAGCCAGAGTCATCTCGGCTAAGCTTCTCTTGAAGTAGTGTCATGCTTGAGATTGAAAAGTCGGTATCAGGATGATGGAGAAGCGTGATGCTTGTCATGTCATGATCCAGACTGAAAAGAATGGCACTCAGGATTAATTCCGCATTTGCATCATTATTGAGATCGCCAAAGAGTAGAATCGTGGTTTCTTCAGCAGCAGGTTCATCCATGAGTGGTCGAAAGACTGGAACGTCTCTGAACAATGGAAAGTGGTCAGCGTGAAGCCTCACCAGATCAAACAAGAGAATTTTCTGCTCATCTTCGGGGATGATTAAAGAGTTCCTTGAAAATGCTGCATCCTTGAGATAGATGCCTGGTAACCAATCTCCTTCCTCAACATTTTCTTCGAAGATATTCTGTTGAATGGTTCGTAAGTCCAAGGCTAGTCGTTGACTCATGGCCTGCATCCATTCGTCGTTCTTGGGTAATGCAATGCCGTTGCCGAAGATGGGTGAAGTGCTGCCATCCGAGCCCAGTCTTTTGAGGTAGCTCTTGGAGCTTTGTATGCGCTGTCGTAAGGCATCCGATTGCAAAATCTCACCAAAGCTCATAAGGTGCCTGTCCAGTCGAGCCTTGCGATCTTCAACCACCTCGGCGAATATGACACCACTAGGAGGGTTGGCTTTTGCTCCTGGAAGAGACTTGTCAAGATAGTCCATGGCAGCAGCAAGACCATACGTATCGACCAGGTAATACAAGATCATGGCATGCTCAACAGCGACGGGAGTCCCAGAAAGAGGAACCAGACCGAAGCGAACAGGAACGAGTTTTTTGACGAATGCCTGAATGGTCTCGAGGACTGTCAAAACGTCTTGTCGGTCGGACAGATCAACAGGGAATATGACATTGTGTATGTCCTTGCGCACCGAGGGCAATTGACCCGGAAAAACTCGCTGAAGAAGAGCTTTATTGTTTGTGGGGAAGTCGGCATATCGTTTGTCTTTCTCGATGTCATTCATCCATATGATTACCTCCCCGCCCTCAGCTTCGTCTCGAAAGTCATACCGTTGAGGCTCATCAGTCGAGCTTGCGTCTGCAATAGCCTCGTGAGAGAGTAGACTAATCGCCTCTGGTGCAGACAAGCCAAGTGAAATGAGCGAGTTTACAAGATTACGTTCTCCCCGTAAGCGTTCGATCAGAGAATAAGCATCGAACTCCCGGGAGTCTACGGAAGCTCCATTGATCCAGACAATGTTGTACCCAGCAGGGACAAAGCTGGCTCGATTTGCGCGGTGCTCGGTGATAAAGTGTGAGGACGCATTGTGGGAGGCGAGAGCAGCTGCATGCTTTGGGAAGTCTCCCGAGATTTTGAGGAGTGTCGCTAGCGGATTCTTTTCTTTCATAATGAAACTGGCCGTGTTCAAACCCAAATTTTTGAGCTCAGTCGTCGATAGTGGCTTCACGTCAGCAACGTTTTTACTTTCAAGATTGACTTTGATTTTCTTCTGTGGAGCGTTTCCTGCCTCCTCCTCGGCGCGGTCATCGATGACGATATAATCCGTTCGTTTCAATGCCAACTCAACACCATAGCCACTCACAACCAATGGCGCGGTGCTTGCTTTCATGGATGGCTTGTAGCGGACGCGAAATGGAATGTTGTTGCGAATGAGTCTTTCGGACCACGATAGGTACAGGTCACCAAAGGCTCTATCTGTGATATCGATATAAAGAGTCCACGGCGACTGACCGTCGGCAGGCCCACGAACGCGATCAAAGGGGAGGTTGTCGAGTCTGCATTGCAGCCGTTAGCCTGGGTCATGTCTGGATAGTGTGGTGGAATGTATTACGCTTTATTTGTCGGAGGATACCATACTCCTTGGCCTTCGCACCTCTCGTCAATGCAGAGGCCATTGCCATCAGTCCAGACTTCTACGGCATTCGACGAAGGAGTGGCATCGCCATGATAGCTTGAATAAACGGTGCTCGCCCACAGCTGATGCTGAGCCTCTATTCTGGGAGCAGCTTCGTGTATGCTTAGCCCAAAGTTCCAAGTCGCCAGGACTGCCTCGTCTGTAATGTATTCGTTGTCCTTGAGTGTGGAAAGGAAGGTGTAGTAGAATTCTTCGTCGACAAGACAGAAGTCAAAGTGACCGAGGGCAATGTCTCTCAGCAGAGGAAAGTAGGCACTTGAGTTTTCACTAGCAGCGGATTCGCTGGACAGTATGTCAGCCACAGGGTCAAGATGTCTGGCAGAGGAATGTCTTACAGAAGTTCGAGGAGAAAGGGGGGCTTTTCAAAAGCGGCTTCTAGATTGACCTCTACAGTGGACTCTGCAGTGGAAGCAGCTGAAGCCAAAAGGATAAAGCCATAGAGAAACGCAGTGGAAAGCCCTTGCGGATTGGCGAAGGCCTTCATGGCGAGCTTCTTCCACTCAAGCACAGGCGTCAATAGCGCAATGAAACATGCGGTGCAGTTGTTGGAGAGCGCTTGAAGAGGCTGTACTTAATTGGATAATGACAGTAGTATAGAGAAAAGGAAAGTCAAGGAAAGGGTATTGGCAAGGTATCGAATGAAGGAATATCTCCGTGGTCCATGAAGCTTCCACGTCGCGTTTCATTGAACCCTGAGAGGTGGCACGCTGCTTGGCGGTGTCAACACATCGTGATACTTACTATTTCTCATATTGGACGACAGGATTGAAATGTTAGAGTCCATGACCGAATCATAAGTACAGAGGAGTGTGCATACTACTCAGGCGTTTGAGAGGATTGCCCCTATGTTTTAACGAATTGACCAAGTTGCGCTGCTGTCGATGTGCTCAATCTCACAGCGCCCGGACCCTCTTGGGCCTATCTTGAACAATGATGATCCAAGCTCATCTTCTATCTGATAACTATTTTGGCAGATTATTCTTCTGTACCTTGAGATGCTCACTTTTGCATTGCCGCATCCCAGGTGTTGGGAACAATGTGCAGGGGCAGGTACGAGACCTTGTTGAAGTTCGTACTCATGGTCGCTCCGATACCCATGTGCCAGGCTCTCTCTCTCTCTCTCTCTCTCTCTACGGTATTGACAACCCATAGGAATGGAGTGTGTTCGTCCGGACGGACGCAATGCGCACATGAAACAGCTCGATGCCACTAAGCAATGGTGTGCTTCAAGGGTCAGGTGCCGTATCAGTGGGGCTCGCACAGCTTACCATGAGGGTAGGCTTCAAAGGCAGCTTCGATATACTGCTTGACGGCGGCATATTTAGGTGTACCCTCTTTTGTTCGTCCAAGCGACCTAGCTACCGCAAATCTTACCGATCATCTTGTGTTCGTATTTTACGCTGATACTGCATTTCTACACTGTTGTGCAAACTCCACAGACATCTAAAGCTAGCCGGATTGCCTTTATGTCGCGCTTTTGTGCCGCTCCATAGAAGTCTTGTTTGGTCCAGTTTTCTCCAGCGCAACAGCGTCCTCTTGGGTTAGTAACATCAAATGTTGATTGCTTGGTGGCGATCAGTGATGCGCAATAATCGGTACAACGCGCAAAGTATATAATTCTACCACTACTTCCGAAACACTGTCAGTCTTGGACCGATCACTGCCATGATTGGCGCGTATTTCGTAAGTAGCTCCCAGGGACGGCAAAATTATTGATCAACAAAGTAGCTCGAGTACCCAATCGACCAGGTCCTATTCTACCCCTGCAAATTGTGGCGCGTGGCGTTCACGCCGCATGCAACCTCACCTCGCATGGATTTCTGGCCCCTTGCCTATCTACCCGAGGGCAGGGTGACATCTGTGCCAGGGCTCACTCGGGTCAACAGCAGCAATATCCATAGCAGGGCGGGATAAAATCTGCTTGAGCAGTCAGGCTTCGTTCTTCCGTAAGCACCACCTCAATAATTTACCTCGATCCCCATACGTTGTGCAATGACAGACACCTTGGAAAGGCACTGGCCAAGAGGCGAGGGTCAAGTGAGATGCAGGGTAATCGGCAGTGCTACTGGCGAGCCCCTGAGCGTCACTTGCGTGGTGGGGATGCATGTATACACGCTCATATTTCAACCATATATAGAGATTTGAATGCTAAATTCTGCATAACTTCGAGTTTCGCTAGGAAATTTGCTAAAAAGAGCTTCCTAAACGGCAGAGCCCTTACGCTCAACATCCAGCACAACCTTTTCCTCGAGCATACCATTGACCATGCCAACCTGGCTAGCAAACGTCTCATGAGGCTTCCACTTTGCCGAGGTGCGGGGAGTTGATTCCTCGAACATGCGATCAATCTGCTCCAGCGAGAGGCCTTTGGTCTCAGGAACCAGGAAGTAGGTGTAAACAAAAGCGGCGGCACAGAGGGAACCCCACAGGAAGAACACCTTGGACTTGAGATTTGCATCCTGAGGTTCGTCACCGACAAGATACGGAGTTATAACAGCGATGATGGTGTTCCAAAGCCAGTTAGAAGCAGTAGACAATGCCACACCGCGGGAGCGGATGGGGAGAGGGAAGATCTCGCCGATGAGGACCCAGGCGCCAGGGCCCCAAGTCGTGGCAAAGAAGAAGATGAAGATAGCGATGAAGGCCACCTGCGCATTAACAGCAGCAGGATTATTAGATGCAACTCCGCTGACTTGTGTGGCATCGGGGTGGCTGTGATCGAAACCCACAGTCACACCAACGATCGCAACAATGAACTGGCAGATGACCATTCCAAGCGCACCCCAGAGGAGCAAAGGACGACGACCAACCTTCTCCATTGTGTAGAAGGAGATGGGAGTGGAGCAGACGTTCACCAAGGTGAAGATCAGGGAGATGAGGAAGGGGTTGCTGATGTTGGCCGAATTCTTCAGGAACACGGTGGAGTAGTAGAAGATAAAGTTGACACCAGTCCATTGCTGCATCATCTGAAGGGAAGTACCTAGAATGGTACGGCGCAAGTTAGATTTGGCAGACCACAGGCCGCCCTTGAAGCAGTTCAACCAGGAGGAAAAATAGCCTTGGCTAGGAATCAGCTGAGACTCATACTCAGCATTGGCGATGATCTCGGAAAGCTCAATCTCGACCAGCTCGGAAGAGGCAGGTTGCCCACGAAGGCGTGACAAGACATTGCGTGCTTTTTCAGTTTGGCCGCGCTTTACAAAATAGCGAGGCGATTCGGGCAAGAGGAACAGACCCACACCCAAGATGATGCCCCAGAGGAATTGAATCGCGATTGGGATCCGGTATGAGCCAGAATCGGTGCGGTTCTCAGTAGCGTATGTAACGCACGCCGCAAGAAGCAGACCAATGGTGATGCAGAATTGGTATCCAGAGACAAGAGCGCCACGGATCTTGCGAGGGCAGATTTCTGACATGTAGAGGATGATGATTGCCGACACAAAACCGACACCGAATCCAGCTATCAATCGTCCGGCTACAAGCAGACCAAGTCCAGCAGATGCAGTTTGAAGGATGACGCCAATGGTGTAAACCACGCAACCGGCGATGATAGTTGTGCGACGACCGAAGAAGTCTGCAAGATCACCGGCCATGAGGGCACCAAAGAAAGTACCAGCGGAGAGAATGGAGACGATAAGAGAGGATTTCCAGGATTTGAGAGCCGGACTGGCAACATTCAGGGCCTCCTGTCCATCAATGGTACCAATAAAGTATGACATACTCTGGACACCACCGATGTATCCCGAATCATAGCCAAAGAAGATACCACCGAACGAGGCAAACGCGCACATCGCGTATGCCTTCCATGTCACGGGAGCTTCAATCTGATTCGGGTCAGACGTTGCAGCAAGACCGCCCGCCATACTGATGCTGTAAATGGGGTCCGAGGACTCCCAGTTGACGAGGGCTTTAGTGTGGGAAAGACCTTTGGTAAATAAAGGTCCAAATGGATGTGCGCACTGGTAGCGATGTATGCGGGAGTGCACAGGCGGGACGCCGGGCGATTGAAGACTTTATACGACGGGGTGGCATAGGGTTACATTCCTGCAGATTTGACAGTGCAAGCCAACGGGCCGAAATCATTGGTCTGTGCGGTTAAGATATTTGCACGCCTTGAACGGGACGACTCCACGAATGAGCGCGCCACATTCTAGGCCTCCCCCGCCCCCGGAAAAATCATTGGTAGTGCTTCTGCGTGACCCACAATACGTAACGTCATGTGGAACCCCCCAAATTGGTCGTTGCCGAAGTTTGGGGACAGGCAAGACACGCGACCTGCGGCGCTAGTAATGAGCCCATGGATCAAAACATTGATTTGCGCAAATGTCGTCGGTATTTTAAACGCAGTGATTTAAGATGCGCAAGGGGTGATGCCACTCATTTTCATATAGCCACGATGCAGCATACTCCAGGACGAGCTGAATAGATTGCGACCCCGGACTGTCAGGCTCGTGTCCGAGGGGGCGAGGAGATTTCTGCGTGGCGTCTAATTTGCACTAGACCAAAGTGGACCTTGATCCGGAGTACGGCGCCAAGGCAATTGTTCTAGATGCAGATCTAGAAGCCGCCGCTAGTGCCCGCCCCACCACTGGTGCTGACGCCGTTACATGGAGTTTCACCACATGACACGTTTGTGGTGCCACTAGATTGCTTGTGCTATCTTCAATCGAAAGCGTAAGCATCATGGCTACGTAGTTGGGGTGTTCAGGATCGAGTGTCCTAATCCGGAAACATTGTTACGCTGCCCAGCTTCAAAAGACGCACTTGCTTGACCCTTCAGATAACTCTCCGCACAAAAGCACCGCCATAGATTCTTTGATCAGACTTTACTGTATGCGGGAGGAAATGGCGCATATGTGTTAGCGGAGACAAGTAAGCTGAAACTCCTCAGTTACCGTTCGGTACAACTTACTGCCAGTACTGGCCTTGGAGACAAGCCTACCCTTTCGCGCACCCTCAAGGTCTAGACAACGCGCACCGCTCAAATTTGCCATAGGCTTGCACAGCGAGACACCCAATCTCAATGCCTAGACGTGGGAGCCTTGGACACCAAATTAAGTAAATCTTATGTCAGCGGCAGCTTGGAGACTAGTTGTCGGGCCAACATGCACCAAACCAGCTTCAAATATGTTTCTATAGCTTCACAGCGCTTCAAAAGATATCTATCGAGGAAACAAATGGAGAATGTGCCTAATGCGTACGAAGGACTCTTGATTGGCAGCTCCATTTGTATTTTGCGGTTACAACGACTGCTCACCCCCATGGCGGCAAGCAAAAGCATTTGACTGGTGGGTTACACAGGAGATGCGACAAAGGCGTTGTACCATGTGGAGCTAGCCGGACTGAGTCAACTTGAGAACCACACAGGCGCTTCTGTTGTTATAACCTCGTGGCCACATCTGTGACTTACTGCCCCCTTGAAGTCTTAATGCGCAGAGTGACACGTCTGTTCCAGTGGTCTGTGGTAGGGTCTACAATTCTGGTTCTTTGCCACAGGTCCATTCCGTACAAATGAAACTTTTTGTGTCACGTTCCTTGGAGTATTGTATTACCGTTACGTACTAACACCAGCGAGACAGACCCTGAACAAAAATCATGCTTCAAGGACGGCTGTTGCGAAGTTTAATTTTCTTGGTCGCGTCTTCTTGCCCTGCACGGCTTCGGCCCTCCCCCGATCTGGCTTGGGTAGGGACGCCCGAAACGCCTTCACGTGGAGAAACCTGGGGAGTGTGGCGCGGGGGAAATTTGCGACGGCTGGCTTTTTCGCGGTGACTTCAGTGTGACCCCACTATTCGGGCCGTTGTTCGCATCTGGACCACACGCTTCGCTGCAAGATCGACCGGCTCGTATGCAATTGACCCTCCCCCGAAATAGATTTGCGCTGAGCTGAGCTGAGCTCTGTGAAGATTATTAGAAATATCTCTCTCTACGGACGTACAATAGGACGCGCGTTCTGCGGATTGGCGGCCTCTCGCCCCACCGGCGGCGACACATGGGTAGAAAGTTGTTCTCGAACCGTCGCAGCGTGTCGCAAACTTGCCGCACATTGCGCCGCATCTTGAAGCGCATTGCATCTCTTGTAGCCCTATTCGATTTAGACTTTAGCTTTTGGATGATAGCATATCCAAGCATGGAAGATGTTCCCAAGGTATGGTTTTCTGCTAGTCTCTCTTCTCTCCGACCCTTCCCACCTTGCGAAGTCCCCACACGCTTAGTATCAATGTCGTTGCGTTGAGAGCCAAGCAAAACCACCATGCAGCATGATATCCTTCCAGTAGCGCTTCTGGCCCCTTCTTGTCTTCAGCGGTAGACTTAGCCGTGATAGAACTTGCCAAAGCTGCAGATGATGCTAGACCGATACTTTTTCCTACCTGAGAAACTGTATTGAAGACTGCGCCTGCCAGCGCCTGTGTTTTCGCTGGGAAACTTGAAGTGATCAAGAGGTTAGATACTACGAATAGCGAGTCTGCTCCAATGGGGTTCAGAAGAATCGAAATGAAAGAGGTTGCCCAGTAACTCTGGTGTGGTTGGGCGAGAGCCATGATCAAGCTTGCTGCGCAGCTGATCGCCGCTACCGATATAGCGATCCAATTTGCCGGTATCTTGTGAACGATCAAGCCCATGGCTAAATTTGCTGCTACCCCAGACACCGGCGCGGGGAGGAATCGGAGCGAAGTCTCCAGGGCAGAGACTTGTTGCACATATTGGAAGTAGAATGTGAGCAACTGTTCAAGAGCATTGAAAGAGCCCCAAGTAAGCAAGACGCAAAGACAGATGGTGCTGAAGATACGGGATCGCCACAGGCTATTGGGAATGAGCGCCGGCCTCCCAAGGCGGGTTTGCCGGGCAACCCAAAGTACAAATGTTGGGATGAGAAGGATCGCAACGATAAGAATGATAAGGTTGGTAGGAGATTTGATGTTGGAAGCATTTGTGGTCAGAGCACTGGATTTTGTCAATAAATCTGCAGAAAAGCCAGAGAAAGAATACGTACGCAAAGATGTAGGAGAGCATAGCAATGGAGCCACTCGCGAGAAATGCACCAATCCAGTCAATGTCGTTGCGAATGCGTCCCCAGATAGAGCTTGATGCATAATTTATGCCAACCTCGGCAGGAAGACCCCATAGAGCCACTCCGAATACAAGGGCATTCAAAGCGGCGGCGATGTGAAAACCCCAGCGCCAGCCAATAGTGTCACTGAATACGCCCCCCAGGGTGAGGCCTAGCGAGAAGCCGACTGGTTGACCACCACCCATACAAGCAAAAGCGACATTCCTCCGCTGACCAGTCGGTATGCTATTAGTGATGATGCTTACTGCAGAGGGTAGGCAAAGAGAGAGCGCCAAACCAGCAATGGCGCGGAATACAATGAGCTGAGTACCAGTCCTAGACAGACCTCCTGCTAGAGTAAAGATCGCTTGCAGGAGACATCCTACAAGGTACGTGAAACGATTACCAACCGCATCCGCGACCGAGCCTGACAGAAGGAGTGTGCATCCGCAAACGAGTGCATATACGGAAGCGGGCCTAAGAGGCTGTCAGTCGCAGCATTCATCCAGTGGACCCTAGAATGCAGGTGAGTGCGTACCACAAGAGCAGGCTATCATCAAGATTGACATCTTTTGCCATTGTGGGTATTGCCACAGTGACTACTCCGCTGATCAGAGTGGAAAGGGTAGTGATGCAGGTCACAGAGGTTATGACAACAGTGGTTGTCTTCCTTGATGGCATCGGCTCTGCCTCTGTGACACGATTGGGCCCTCGTCTAACTTCATCTAAGTCTGCTTTACTTGCATCTGGCGGAGTCGTGATTGTTGCACGTGGTTCGGTTGAACTGGCCAGGGTGCTGAGCTCTGCTGTGCTGATTGTAGACATCTTGGTTGGTTTGGAAGATGTCCAAGGGTGTGCATAGGATTGCCTTATTAGCAGTATTTTACTTTTGGCATTATTTTTTTGCTTCGCGGTTGTTTCTCCGTGTCAAGAGAGGTTTCCAGTTGCCCTTCGGGCAGTCCCCAACGCTCACACTCGTCAACAGAGGCACAAGCGCCAGACGGCAAGAAAGACAGAACGAAGTTTTGGACACAGATGCTCATGAAACCAGCCAAACTTTGACCACTTATGAAACAGAAAGAGACTTTACATACGTGAATCCACTGGTGAAGGCTGTCACGTGCATGGAAGGCCGCCTTGGCAAGCCGCGGCTTGATGTCGTCAGCGGCCGTTGCTCCGCCAAAGCGCCCAGCCTCGCCTCCCGCCACGGCCAGGCAGCCAACCTAGCTCTCTTATCATCATACGCTGCATCTCCGACGAGCTATCTAACATCGTCCTTGCCATCATGAAGACATCTGCACTCCTTGCCGCCAGCTCTCTGGCTAGTTCTGCTGTCGCAGGTGTGCATACGGCCAAGCTGCAGAAGGTTCCGCTCGCAGAGCAACTGGTATGCGAACCCTCCAAGCGCCAGCTGCCTTCAATTGGCGTTGCCCTACATATGCTAGTATCCTATTAACGTCGGCCTTCAGAAACATGCCAATATCAATGAGCACGTTCAGGGCTTAGCCCAAAAGTACATGGGGGCTCGCCCTCAGTCCGGAAGCTTCCAGGATACCCGCTTCCACGAGCAGAGCGGTTCCCCTGTGCCCATTGAGAACTTTCTGAACGCTCAGTACTTCTCCGAGATTGCAATTGGCACCCCTCCGCAGACTTTCAAGGTTGTGCTCGACACTGGGAGCTCGAATCTATGGGTACCCTCTTCCGAGTGCGGCTCTATTGCGTGCTACCTTCACACCAAGTACGATTCGAGTGCGTCCAAGACGTACAAGAAGAATGGTACAGACTTTGCCATTCAGTATGGCTCTGGTGCTGTCAAGGGCTTCATCTCGCAAGACACGCTGCAGATTGGGGACCTGAAGATCAAGAATCAGGATTTTGGCGAGACTACCGAAGAGCCAGGTCTGGCATTTGCATTTGGCCGCTTTGATGGCATCCTCGGTCTTGGCTATGATACAATCAGCGTTGACAAGGTTGTCCCGCCAGTCTACAACATGATTAACCAGAAGCTTCTGGACAAGCCAGTCTTTGCCTTTTATCTGGGCGATACTAGCAAGGACGGTGACGACTCAGTGGCTACTTTCGGCGGTATCGATGAGAGCCACTTCACTGGCAAGGTTACCAACATCCCCTTGCGCCGCAAGGCCTACTGGGAGGTTGACCTCGACGCCGTCACATTTGGCAAGCAGACTGCCGAACTTGAAAACACTGGTGCCATCCTGGATACGGGCACCTCGCTCCTTGCATTCCCTTCCACCTTTGCTGATCTTTTGAACAAGGAGATTGGCGCTAAGAAGTCGTTCAATGGCCAGTATACTATCAAGTGCGACAAGCGATCTTCTCTCCCTGACTTGACGTTCACCTTGACTGGCCACAACTTCACTATCACAGCAAATGACTATATCCTGGAAGTCCAAGGCTCTTGCATTTCTGCCATCATGGGTATCGACATTCCAGCTCCCGCCGGCCCTCTTGTCATTCTAGGTGATGCTTTCCTTCGCAAGTGGTACTCTATCTACGACCTTGGTAGCAACAGTGTTGGTCTGGCCAAGGCCAAGTAAGCTTCGTGCGCTTCTACGGAAACTCGGCTAACCGAGCCGATGGCCAATCATAACGGAAGAGGCCTGGAATGGAGTGGAAGATTGCCACTCGTATTGTCCACTGGGTTGTGGTGTGTTTCCTTTCAACATACATCTCTCTGGCTTGCGCCTGGAATATCGCACGTAGTTCATATTTGAATCATCAATACCTCAGATAGGAGTTCTATCGTAGAATTCTATAAATGCCTCTTCTGCCCTATGTTTGTGATTAGTGTAGTCCTGCTTGTGAATGGTGTAATCCTGTTCAGCGAAAACGGACAGTAGAGAGGTAGCGAGCAGCGCCTGGAGACTCCTGGAAGTCAAGTCTACCAGATGAAAAACAGTCAACTTGTGGGTAGCAGTAGTTTTCTTTAGGTCGGACTGATTCTCTTCCATGATCATATGCCAGACTTCATGGACAGACACGGCATGTTATTTCATCTGTCATGAGCGCGAGAATCCAGGTTCAAACTTTGGACGCACACATTGCTCCGCGTTGAGGCGGTCTACTACGCAGTGTGGTTTCATAAACTTTGCAATTAATGCCATTATATTCAAGGAGCTCCATTTCCGAATCGCCATGGCTACCTACTCGAACATTCGAAAAACAAAGGAGAAATACCGCCATGCTTGGTCAACCCAGCAAAATGTGGGCAGATTAGTAATGGATTGCTTTTGAATAAGTGCTCATGGCAGCTTCTTTGAATGCCTCCGCCAGTGTTGGATGTGCGTGACATGTCCTAGCAACATCCTCTGTCGAGGCACCATATTCAAGAGCAAGCGTTCCTTCAGCAATCATCTCGCCTGCATTCGCACCAATGATGTGAACGCCCAGAATGCGATCTGTCTCTGCGTCGGCAAGGAATTTGACCATGCCATCGGTATCGAGGTTCGTCTTTGCTCTCGAGTTTGCGGAGAATGGAAAGCTGCCAACCTTGTAATTGATGCCCTCCTTCTTTAGCTCTTGCTCGTTCTGCCCAACCCAGGCGACCTCAGGATGAGTATACATGACGCTGGGAATCGCATTGTAATTGACGTGGCCGTAATTCTTGGTTAGGAACTCCACGGCTGCATAAGCCTCCTCCTCGGCCTTGTGCGCCAACATTGGCCCGAACGTGCAGTCGCCAATGACCCGAATGTGGGGAAGTTTTGTGCGATACTCCTGGTCAATGACCAGACGACCGCGGTCGTCTGTCTCAAGGCCGATAGCTTCGAGACCCAGACCGGATGTGTATGCGCGACGTCCAATGGCAACAAGAACAATATCTGAGTCAAGAGTCTCCTCTTTGCCGCCCTTGGCAGCTTCGAGTGACAGCTTTACACCTTCGCCTCCAGCGTCTCCTGCAGTGACCTTGGTATTTAATTTGAATTTAAGGCCCTGCTTTGTGAGAAGTTTCTGAGCTTGTTTGGCAACCTCGGCGTCCATACCTGGGCCACCAATTTGTCCAAGAAATTCTACAACAGTGACTTCGGCGCCAAGTCTCGACCAGACAGAGGCCTAGCATAAAGTTAGCAATGAATAACGGGAAGGATATTCAAAAGTACTCGCCATTTCGAGACCAATGATACCACCTCCGATGACAGCCATCTTCTTGGGAACTTCTTTCAAGGCAAGAGCACCTGTACTGGTGATGACTTTCTTCTCATCAACTTCGAGGCCAGGAAAAGGAGTGGATTCGCTGCCTGTGGCAATGAAGATGTTCTTGCCTCGGACATGGGTCTCACCGCCATCAACCAGGTTGACTTTGATGGTGTGTTCGTCTGCAAAGGCACCGGTGCCCTTAATGTACTCTACGTTGTTCTTCTTGAAGAGAAACTCAACGCCCTTTGTTAGGCCAGAGACTGATGTGTCCTTTGCCTTCATCATCTGCGCCAGGTTGAGCTTGACCTCTCCAACATCAATACCACGATTCTTTGTATCGTGTAGGATTTGGTGGTATAGGTGGGAATTGTTGAGGAGGGATTTAGATGGAATGCAGCCAACGTTCAAGCAGGTTCCGCCGAGAGCGCCACGCTTCTCTATGCAGGCGACCTGTATCATGTAAGCGTTACGTATCGACTAATTATCAGTCATGCGAATGTACCTTAAGGCCTTCCTGGCCAGCCTTGATTGCAGCAACATATCCGGCAACGCCGCCACCAATGATTACTAGATCCTTCTCTTCTGCGACCATGTCAGACAGCTGTGTGGACGCGCGGGGAACCTCCGGAAATATTCAGTGTGCAGTGCATACCTGATTCTGTAGCATAACCTCTACTTATCCTTCCTGCAAGTAGTGGACTGATGGTTTGGAAAAGCTTGGAGGGACGGGCGGAGAGAGATCGAAGGGTGGGTGGGCGTGCAGCGCGGGGCGCAAGAGCCTTGAACATGGCGAAAGCTGTGACGGTGTGCAGGAGAGGAGGAAGGCAAGCAGGTCTATGGGTGAGACCAACTAGTAAAACTGTAGCGAAAAGACTTTTAGTAAATGCCTGGGTGCACGATGATCATGTAGGCGTCAGAGGCAATTGATGGGACGGAGCTACTAGCTAGCTGTACAGCCGTTGAACGCGAACACGTGACTTGAAAACTTAGCCGCGATTATGCGCCGCTTTGCCTGTTGCTCAGTGGTTGCTTTTCCGAGGGTTTTAACACAAGTCGTATAGAGTCAGCCCATGGAGAAAGATGAGATAGTCAACCCGAAATCGCAGCATACGGTGATTCTAGATGAGCCAGCTTGCTGTCTGGCATTCGTGCCCCACGACTCGGACCACTTCGTTGTTGGAACATACAATCTGATCGAGAGAGACAAGGACGAAGAACATGAAGCTACACCTGCATCCCGTGATGGACGACTTTACCTCTTCAGAATCACAGAAATGACAATGTAAGCCGCTCCTTGTCTCCAGCTTGATCCCGATTCATCCCAATGACTAACCGCATTTGCGCAGGCAACAGATCAGCCAGCACCCGGTGAATGCCGGTATACTAGACCTCAAATTTCAGCCTTGCATTGATGATTGTAAAGATGCAAGAGTTATGGCAGTGGCATCGTCTCTTGGATTCATTGGTATATACACGGTGGCATTGAATCGTAAATCTGGCCTTGAGTTTCAACATGTTCGCAACATACAGATCCTGCCAGATGACGAGCTTGTCACGAGCCTGACTTGGTCACCAATGACATTGAACGAAGGTCAGCGTGACCAAGGCGGCCGCATTGCGCTGACATCAACATCGGGTGCAATCCTAGAGATTGACACGTCATCGCCACTTGAGACAGGCGCATGCACGGTCCAATGCCATCAGGCAGAAGCGTGGATAGTGTCGTACATGAAGATCGACACCGAAAGCGCCCCCCTTGTTATTTTGAGCGGCGGCGACGATTCCTGTCTCATTGCTTCCGAGATTCAGGAACGATCAAAAAGCTCTGGCGCAAGAGTTACGCCCTGGTGGAGTACCCGAAAAATACATGCAGCCGGAGTCACAGCCTTGACCCCACTGTCCGGACCTTTTGTGGTGAGTGGAAGCTATGATGACTACCTTCGGGTTATCAAGATACCTGAAACGGGGGGTCAGAGGCCAACAACATTCCACGAATTGTATTTGGGTGGTGGCGTTTGGCGAATAGAGCCGTTCGCGGTGAAGGATAGTGTTGAAAGCTATGAGGCAAAGCTCCTCGTAAGCTGTATGTATGCAGGTGCGTATGTAGTGCAACTTGTTTCCGACAGTGACCGGCAGTGCTGGGAATCCAGGATCCTGGTACATTTTCAAGAGCACGAGAGCATGAACTACGCCTGCGGCATAGTGCCACAGGAGCGCGAGAACCCGCCAGAGACAACATTTGTGTCTTGCAGTTTCTACGATAGGCGCCTCTGCCTTTGGACGGCATGAGCTCCGTAGAGAAGGCGTCCTGGAGGACTATTTGCTGTTGTACGCTGAATGCTTTGAACAAACATACTTTATGCTGCTGCTCCGCCCTTCTTCTTCTTGGCCTTCTTGCGTCCACTGCGATCTCTCTTCTTAAGGCCTGACATTCCAGCTCTGCAAGTTTCCGCGTATCGGTGGAAGAACCCCTCAATATCGTTTGGCTGCACGACGGTCGACAGCTTTGTCTTGGGTGACTTTTTCTTTGCTTCTTTGGACTTGCCGTCGGATACGCGTACGAGCAACGGGACGGGGACGGCGCGTGGATCAACAATTGCAGATGAGGGCTGTGCGCCAGCGCCAGCGCCAGCGGTGTCTTGGTACGTGAAGGGTTTCTGGGTCAGATGGATGGAGCCATGATCCTTGCCCGCACGCGATGAGAAGAGGGTTCCGAGGTTGGTGAAGAACTGGAATGACTTGTCAGCGCGCGCGGACCCACTGGAAGAGCAGATCGCGTACCTCGTCGTTGCTTGCGTGCGCTGCAGCCATTGCAAATTGGCAGACGCGGGTCTGATCAAGCCTTGTGTCGCAGATATTGACGGCTGTGAGACGGCTGGTGTGGTGTGTGTGCCCCACTGATTGCGAGTCGAGGCTGCGGGCGGGAGCAGCCGTGGGTACGCCCCGCACGATTTTCGGCCTGCCTGGCGAGCACTTGTCCTTGAGCCTCCACAACTAACCAGCAGACATCTTGGAATTGAGCGCCATGCTGACACAATTGGGCTCGAATACCGGGCCAGCAGGACCCGCGCATGCCAGTTGGACAGTACGACCAGGCCCACAGCCTAGAGACGAGGCGACCAACTATGGACTGCATTGGCGCCGTTTAGCCCCCATGTGCATGCATGCTCTCGCTCCGAAACAGCCCACCTTGCGTTGTCACCAATAGCATCCTTGCAGTAAGCAGCTTCGATGCGCTGTGCGTCAGTAAGATTTGAGAGACGAAGCGCCACGGCAGCCTGCATGGCGCCGGGCCCCCATCCATGTATAACCTGAAGTCCACTCTGCGTCTGGTCCTACGTGGCAAGCGGACGCTCGTTTCAGGTGGCAATGTTGAGTCTCAGTGCCGAGCACCTCCACACACTACCCGCGCTCTGGTCGGGCATATATTGTGATTTGCTGCTTTTTTCTCCTTGCTTGCACATTTCTGCTGTTGCCGCCGTGGCTTTGATCAACTCCCTTGCGCTCGCTGTAAGCAGCATTCAGGGGATCCCGCTACGGCTTTGGATTTCTCACCGTTGGGCTTGCCCACCGACGCTTACTATCACGGCTCGCGTAGTCCACGCACACTAGGAGACTGTCGTTCTCGCGAATCGCTCGAACCACTGGGGTCTACCAAGCACCGGACGCGAAGGAGGGCGCGTTCCCAGGGACGCCAAACCACATCCACACCTTCGCAGCGCTACCTTCCGAAACATTCCACACGGGTAGAAGAAGGGGCGGTACTCAGTCGCTTGCTTCCCACCAGTCTCACTCGCATACTTGAAGGACGCGAATCCAAATACAATGTGCCCGTTTTTCCTCAGTCTTCGACGACCCTGGGCAGACATCCAAGCAGTAGGCTGCCGCCCTCAGGAACCCCAGTAAAGCGGCACGTCAATAAGGCTGACGCCAAAATAGTGGACCGCTACCGTGTAAGTCCCAAGTCGGCCACCACGGCAGCCAGGCGCAGGACCAGGCGGCAGGCTCGGTCATCTCACCCACCGAGCCTCACCTCTCCCTCTGAGGTGTCCATAATGTCTTCAAGGACACATGCAACCAGTTCATCCAGTGGAAGTGGATCGACGGTCACCGGGACATGCTACTCCAAATCGCGCACGCGGGACTCTACGAGGCACCCGGTCAATCCCTCCACCAAATCAAGAACGGAGAGTATTCATCTCGACCACTTGACCTCACGCAAAGACGTCCCCGATGTATCAGAAGAGTCTTTTGATGTTTTTGATTACCAGGAACCAGATGAGCAGCACGAACACTCTCTGTGGAACTCTGGTCCTTCATCTCACCCTTCGTCATCTTCGGATGATGACGACAGTGCAATAGAAAACGTCAAAGCCGGAACGAAGCGTCAAGTTTCCTTTGCACGGCCCTCCCCTAGAAAGGATCATGGCCAAGACATCCATTCTGACTCTGGAATTTCTGTTCGAGGTGGCACTCCGGACTCTGTCAGTGCGACTGGCTCCGTGTACGAGCCACCACTGCCTGTATCCAAGCAACAGGATGACAAGACACGCATCGTGCAAGGTGGAGGCAACCCAAACGACCCTGTGGAAGCCCTAAAGACTTCTCCAAACTCGGACTTTCATTATCTGGTACCCTTCTCATATTCTCCAAGTCCGCCATCAGCGAATTCTCCATTGAGACGGGCATCCCCCCTTTATGCCGCAACGCCTCCGCCAGCTGTACCTTCACCGCCGCCTCAGCCCCGTTATCCCCATGTAGAGAAACTCCAGAGGACCGGTTACGACCTCCTTGCGTCGCACCTTTCCGCTGATGGTTCGCGAATGACTCCAATTTACCGCAGGTTTGAAGGCCTTCACCACCGCGTCTTACTACATCTTCAAGATGAGCTGGCGGAAATGGAGGAGGCACTACAGCGAATCGACAGAAGCATTGAAGAGCAACATAGACTTCATCCAGGACCCAGAATCCCTGGCACGGGAAGTCGACGAGACGATCGAGACTTTGGCAATGCTTTGGAAGCCCATCGCAACGACATCATGGCTAGAATTTATGCAAAGACACAGCACTACAGGGAGGCTTTAGTAGCCTACAGAGCTACGGTCCTCGGCGACCCTCGTGCTCGGAAAGAAGACATTGTTGCATACAGAAAATTCTTGAAGGGCGACGGGCATCTTATCATCACAGATCGCGAACTTCGCTTTTTGGACCATGGGGCAGACCTAATGACGCCCGCAGCTGATCAAGCTAAGCGATCGATCCGCAAGACCCATGAGCTAGGCGACTCCACCTTTGATGAAAAGAGGGGGCTTGTATGTGGGGCAATACTACTTGTTTTTCTTGCATCTGACAGCATTCAAACTTTGTTATGGAGGGGTGTACTATTACTGGCAGCGATTGGAGCATGGTCGCAGCGACATCGTATTCGCAGCCGGGGCGTCAACAACTAAAGTTGGTTATTATTCAGATGTTTGTTATATACCATGTACGCTAGACACGCCGCAAGTTCATAAGATATTCAGCTCCGTGTCAAGTCAACATCACTCTTCCATAATCTGCACATTTTGGAAGTGTCGCGCACGGGGCGCATGGTGGCATTAACATGAATTCGGCGCTGATCATCAGATTGGTGGACGGGAATGCGACAGACGCATGGTGCGACATTTGGATGACGCATCCGTGCTTATGTCCAGGTTCGTGCACGGTTTGGGAAAGTGGAGATAAGGGAATGCATATGCGTGGCTTCGCAATCTCAATCCGACTGGCGAGAGCTCAGAAGATATCGGGCCGGGCACGTGGGAAACATATCTCACAGGTGCAGCCAAGCCAAGGCGAGAAGGGGCGTGTTGCATGGCGCCGAGTGGGGCCCGGCCCCAGTACTTGGAAAGCGCGCCATTCTCGAATGGCTGCCTACACTCGGGAATTGCGGCACATAATGGGTCCATGCGGCCAGCAGTCTGGCTCTCAGTAGATGCCCGGATTCGCTCGAGTGCCTTGAGCGTTTATGAGGACGTCGTTAGAGCGCATTGCTCAGCCTTGGTCCAGGTGCAGCGGGGAAAAAGCCGTCTTTGGGTCACTTGGAGGGGCTAACGTTTGAAGATGGAAGGGCGGTTAGCTTTGGTGCGAGACGGAAGAGTCTCGTGAGCAGGCACCGTTCACCAGTATGACATAACCAATTGTTCACGTCTTGATAGGAGGAGAAGACTCAACCAAGGTTGCTCCACTCGGAATTTGAGGATTGACAATCTGCATGGTTATCGTAAATAAATGTAGAAGCCTGTGCATGTACACAATCAGAGGAGCACCCAGAAGAGGGGTAGCCGCTCGTGTAGTCTAATTCTTAGCGCGCGTCGGCCGCATCTTCCCCTTTCCTCTTCGCCCGAACACTCTAGTTGCCCTGGCTTTCAGTCATCAGCCTTCTGCTTTGGTACTCCTACACTCATTGCCAAAACCCTGCCCCACTTTGGCCGCTGCTAAGCGTACAGCAGAGTCAGGTTGCTTGCAGTGTCGCCGTTGCGCTGCATTTTCTCAGCTGTCCTCGGCCCATACTTCCGCCAGCCGGCCCACCTGTCATCCCTGCAGTTTGATTGCTCTGGAATGCGACTCAGCCATCCTGGTGTTTCCAACAGCAGTTGAATCTTCCACACCAGACACGAGAAACGTGGTGAACTTCATACCTCTGACGCAATCATCGTTCGGTCAACTTTACGCGCCCCGAGCATTCAGACTTGACGAGCGTCTTGCACGCGCACAACAGACAGTTCACTGCCCCTCAAATTGTCATGCCTGCATGAATCGAGTCCATGCGCATATCGAACCATTTTCACGCAAAGGCTACGTTACACATATCGCATTGAGCGCACGAAGCTCTGCCGTCCCCATTGCCCTGAAGTACTGCCACTGGGCACCTTCTTTGCCGCCTCTCTCAGGTCGCACTTGTCTACAGCAGAATCGCGAATCAGGCAATCCAAACCTCAGTCTCTAGTGTTGCCACTCTAAGTGGATAGCAATGTCCTCTTTGATCATGGCGAACCCCTCACGAGCCTCTTCGACCTCGGATCTCTCATACTACCCTGTGTCCCGCCAAAACACTGTTTCCTCGCGCGATGGCGCTCGATCAATGCGTCAAAGCAAACGCTACAGCGTCACTGCTCTTTATATGTCCATGTCCGCTAATCAGCGCGACCTCGAGATTGAAGATGACCTTGCACGAGCACAGAAAGCCCTGAGGGATCTCAAGGTCAAGATCTCGACTCAAAGCAAGCGTAACTTTGTGTTGGAGAAAGACGTACGCTATTTGGACTCACGCATAGCCCTACTTGTCCAGAACCGGCTGAAAGTGGAGGAAGAAAATGAGTTTGCGAAAGATTTGGCTGATGCACAGCAGGATGGCGCTCAGCAAGGCTTCTTCCCCAACGACGACAAGACACAAAAATACGGCAATCTGCTGTTCCTTTTGCAGTCGGAACCTAAACACATCGCGCATCTTTGCCGCCTCATCACAATGGCGGAGATTGACTCCCTGCTCCAGACTGTCATGTTCACAATATATGGAAATCAGTACGAGAGCAGAGAAGAGCATCTACTCTTGACCATGTTTCAGGTAATTGGACCTGTCATAACCTAGTGCCGCAGACACACAGCCACTGACATGCTCCTAGTCCGTCCTCACCTATCAGTTCGACCATACGGCGGACTACTCCTCCCTTCTTCGCCAGAACACTCCGGCTTCTCGCATGATGACCACATACACAAGACGCGGACCAGGACAAAGTTATCTCAAGAGGATCCTCGCGGAACGCATCAATTCGCTCATTGAGCTGAACGACCTGGATTTAGAGATCAATCCGCTCAAAGTCTACGAGAAGATGATCACGGAGATCGAAGAGAGCACTGGCTCGGCTCCCGTGGACCTTCCCAGAGGTGTGACAGCTGAGCAGGCCGCAGCAAATGCACAGGTGCAAAGTATCATTGAGCCTCGTGTCCAGATGCTGACCGAGATTGCAAACTCATTTCTCGAAACCATCATCGGAGGCCTTGAAGAAATTCCATATGGTATTAGATGGATTTGCAAGCAGATTCGTAGCCTCTCACGCAGGAAGTATCCCGACGCTCAAGATTCCACAATTTGCACCCTCATTGGCGGATTCTTCTTTTTGCGCTTCATCAATCCTGCAATCATCTCTCCTATTTCCTACATGCTCATTGACTCCCAACCAGCCGAGGCTCCCAAGCGGACGCTGACGTATATTGCCAAGATGTTA
Organism: Carpinus fangiana; assembly: GCA_006937295.1. Classification (NCBI taxonomy): domain Eukaryota; kingdom Viridiplantae; phylum Streptophyta; class Magnoliopsida; order Fagales; family Betulaceae; genus Carpinus; species Carpinus fangiana. Next base: position 23,226 of record VIBQ01000013.1, on the reverse strand, counting down.
CAGAACCTTGCCAACAAGCCGTCAGCCTCCAAAGAAACCTATATGCAAAAGTTGACACCGTTTGTGGAATCGAACCGCGAACGTATATCAAAGTTCTTGCTTGACATCTGCGAAGTTCAAGACTTTTACGAAAGCTTGGAGATGGATAATTATGTTGCTCTATCCAAAAAGGACTTGGAGTTATCGATCACGCTCAACGAAGTCTACTCGACCCATCAGTTGCTACAAACTCATGCAGAAGAGCTTGCCAAAGACGAGACTTCGCATCTTGGGGTCCTTTTACAAGAGTTGGGCCCAGCGCCGGCTCAGTTACCCCGAAAAGACAACAGGGCTATCAACTTGCCACTTTACAGCAAATGGGAAACTCCACTCGATGATATGACGGCCGCGCTAGATATCACGCAAGAGGAAGTGCTGTTCATGGAGGCAAAGTCTACGTTTGTGTTGATCATGCGCTCACTGCCGGCCAATGCATCGGTCCTACGACGACCTCTTCGACTCGATCAGGTTGCCGAGGCTGCTGCAACAACTCGCAATGATTCTGTCATGGTGCGTAAAGGTATTCGTGGGATTGAACTCCTAAGTCAGTTGCAGGAGATTGGTGTAATCACCAAGGACGATGGCTTTGCTCTCCTGCGCGATGAGGTTGAGCAGGAATTGGGCCACCTAGGTTCCATGAAGGACAAGGTCGTCGACGAAACGAAAAGGTTGGACGAGGTCTTCCGTACTATTCGCGATCACAACGTCTATCTCATGGACCAATTGGAGACATACAAAAGCTACCTACACAATGTTCGCAATCAAAGCGCTGGCAAAACATCTAGGAAGCCGCAGAAACCAGTCACACTCGGCCCCTACAAGTTCACGCACCAGCAGCTGGAGAAAGAGGGCGTGATACAGAAGAGCAACGTACCGGAGAACCGACGTGCGAACATCTACTTCAACTTTACGAGTCCGCTTCCTGGAACCTTTGTCATCAGTCTGCATTACAAAGGCATGTAGCTCATCTTTGCTTGCAACAGCACACGCTAACCTTTCACGGCAGGCCGTAATCGGGGGTTGCTGGAGCTCGACCTGAAGCTAGACGACCTTCTTGAGATGCAAAAAGACAACCAAGAAGACCTTGACCTTGAATACGTTCAATTCAACGTCTCAAAGGTTCTTGCCCTCTTGAACAAACGATTTGCTCGCAAGCGAGGATGGTGATTTGTACACATACCTTTCGCATTGGCTGTGCTATTGTTTCACTCCATTGCTGTCCACTATGCAATCTCTGACTTGCGCGAGAGAAGCCGCTATGACAGGAATGAGATGCTACTAGACATGATGACTTCTCATACGGAAGACATGAAAGTGAGTATGATATAAATGTTTGTGAGAGAGAGCGAGGGAGGAAGCTCGAGCTCGAGCTCATGAGTCTGTCTTTGACCTTGATCAAAAAGCAGATATGGCGGCTATGTTTTTCTACTTTGCAATGATATCCCATGTACACTAGGGCGTTTCTTACCACTTGTTGCTCCAAGGTCGCAGCATGATTAGGAGGGTGCGCATTATCTGCACAATTTTTCATAGCCCTTCTACTTGTAATATACTCTGCAAATTTGACCCACCACGTGGACGTAAGGCACCGTGCTCGTGCTAGTCTGATTACGCCGTCGGTCCGGAAGTGGAGGACTGAATGATGCATTGGCATACGTCACTGGGAATGAATTGACCGCCATCAGGGTATTGCAGGTGGGTAGACTTTCCGAGGCCCGCAACTCCTGTACCATTTGCTTTTCAGCCTTTGCATTCGGGCTCATGTGAGAGTAGCCCTACCAGTTGCAGCAGATCGCCTGCTGTGTGCGGCCGTATTCCAAACACCCCAAAGGAAGATTGCTCCGCATCCACCCGCACTTTGGGCTGCATCTCTCCAACGTTCTGCCACGCCATATTTTACTGCACTATTCGGAGCGCGCCGGAACGCCTGAGCAGGCCTCTCACACGCCGAGACAGCAATCAACCCGTGTTCAGGCATGTGCATAATACGTAGGTCGTACCTCGGCGCCGACTGTATCTGGTCTTCTTAGCTGACTCGGTCCAGTGTAAGTGTCTATTTAATATAGACTACCACGTGGTCTGCCATGATTCTCCATGATAACTACGCAATCTTCATCTTTGCAAGAATGAAACCAAACACGCAATCTGTACTAAGATGTACCTCTAGACTCTCACGGCATGCAGCCAGCCGCAGTTCCAAAAGAACACTGATAAACAGCGCGTCAAGATTGTCCCTACGCCACCGAGCCCCCTCGCAGACCCAATCGCGTGGACTTACCATTGCGGACTTGGACAAGTCCAAAGGTGATCGGGAAAGAGTCGTCATCCTAGGATCGGGCTGGGCTGGTTACCCTCTCGCTCGCACCCTTGACCCAAAGAAATTTCAAGCAGTGATCGTCTCCCCCAGGTCATATTTTGTCTTCACCCCTCTGCTGGCCTCTACATCTGTGGGGACACTGGAGTTTCGCACTGCGTTGGAGCCAATTCGGTCTCGTCGTTCAAAAGCTCGATACATTCAGGGGTGGGCCGATGATGTGGATTTCTTTAACAAGACCGTTACAGTAGAGGAAGCGGTCGCCGACCCCAACCAAGGACTGGCGCTGACAGGCCCTCGTTACGAAGGGAAAACAGAAGAAGAAGTCGTCAATGTGTTGCAATCAAAAAAGATCAAAGGCCAGGTCTTCAACCTCAGCTACGACAAGCTTGCGATAGCTGTCGGCTGTTACAGCCAGACATTCAACATCCCAGGGGTACGTGAGCATGCGCACTTCCTGAAAGATGTTGGCGATGCGCGGGCAATCCGCAAGAGGCTTCTCGAATGCTTTGAGGCTGCAGCGCTGCCAACTACTCCCGATACGGTGCGCAGGCAACTGCTCACATTTGCCATTGTTGGCGGAGGTCCTACTGGTATAGAATTCTCTGCAGAGTTGCACGATTTGTGCACAGAAGAAATGTCGCGTATTTACCCTGAGCTAGCTGAGTTTGTGTCCATAACAGTCTACGACGTTGCACCAAAAGTGCTTGGCATGTTTGACGATAAGTTGGCAAAGTATGCTGCCGACACATTCAAGAGAGAAGGTATAGCAATCAAGACAAGCCACCATGTAGAGAACATCACAAGAGGACTACCCGGCGTGGAGTATTCGCCGGCATCAACGCGACCAGGCCTGACGCTCAAAGTCAAAGAAGAAGGAGAGATGGGTGTGGGGATGGTGGTCTGGTCCACTGGCCTGCAGATGAATCCATTTGTTGAGCGAGCCTTGTCAACTGTCAGAAGATTCCCGAGGAAGGAAGTCATTTTCAAAGCCCAAGACCAAGAAGTAACAGACGCGGAAGCAAAGACTTGGACAATCGCTCGAGATGGTCGAAGCGGAGGTTTGCTCACCAATGACCGCCTTCGCGTCATGCTCGAGTCTAACAGTAGCTCCGGTAATGGGGAAACCCGCAAAAGAGCGTTTATGAAGGATGTCTTCGCAATTGGCGACTGTGGCGTGGTTGAGGGGACCGCGTATCCTGCTACGGCTCAGGTGGCCAACCAGAAAGCTCTTTATCTTGGCAAAAGACTGAACAGAAATGATATGCAGCAACAACGTTTTACGTGGAAGAACTTGGGCATCATGGCATATCTTGGAAATTGGAGAGCTCTCGTACAGGGCGGAAGTGGATTCGGTAACATATCTGGGAGAACCGCATGGATCATCTGGCGTGGCGCGTACCTCATGATGGCATTATCGTGGAAGAATAGGATTTTGATTCCTGTGTATTGGGTCATCAATTGGATTTTCGGTAGAGATATCTCAAGATTCTAGACCAATGGAAATGTTACGTAAGAAAACCTACTTGAATGTCAATGTAGAAATCCACCTACCACGACTAGATTCGACCTTTGTTAGGCCGTATCGTCACGAAGTCTAATTAGCCTGGTAAGAGCCAGTGTTGTGGCACTCATAAAGCGTACAACAGTTTTAGAACAGTCACTCCGTTCCTTGCTTTGAGCACAGGTGAATTATACTCACAGCCTTTTCTCACTTGTCTCCTCCACCGGCCTTCGTGAACTCTGGAGTCTTGTTTTTCCGGAGTGAGGCCTATGATGCGGGATAGTCATCTATCTGACGGAGATGGCGTCAGGGGTAGCATCTCGGAACGCGGGGAAACATGAAGCGCGCTACACGATTTAAAGTAGCAGCGATCGTCGTTTTAATCAGCCTGTTTGCTGGTAATGGACCGCGCTTGTTTATTTAAGAAGTCAACGATGGCTTTGGTGGAGAGTGAAAAGTATTCATTTGTGTACGTTAGAATGAAGACACAATCAGCCATAGTTCTTGGAACTGCTCTCCCGGTATATCTCGCAGTAGCCCTCCAAGATGGCTTTGGCCAAACGCCCATCCTGGGATTTAATACCTACAATGATGTAGCATGCTCGCCGAACAGCACTTATGTTGAAGATACCATTAATGCCCTTGCCGCTAAAGGTTTCGCAAGTTATGGATATCGCTACTTTCAGGTTGACTGTGGCTGGCAAGGATTTCAGCGCCTTGACAATGGCTCAATCACGTACGATGAGTCTGTATTTCCTGGTGGAATCAAACCATTGAGCGACCTAGCTATATCCAAGGGTTTTCAATGGAGCATGTATACAGATCAGGGTCTTAATGCGTGTGATACGCTTACCGATAAGCTTCGACCTGGTTCTCTTGGTTACGAGACTGAAGATGCCGCCATGTTTCGAGCTTGGAACGCAGAGTATGTCAAGGTAAGAGAACCATATGCTTGTATGATCGAAGGTGTTATGCGACTAACAGCTTTAGGTTGACAACTGCTACATCAACGGACCGTTAGAGAACGCCCCCAAGGACCCCCGCACCGATTTTCCTTCTCGCTTTGGGAACATGTCATCCGCGCTTCAGGATGTTGGCATCAAAGGAATGCTAGTTTGCCAATGGGGTGTACCATATCAATCTCCGACAGGTCTTCAGGGGCCAGCTATCTGGACTCCTGCCGTCGCGACATCTTATCGAGTCTCTGACGATATAGCTCAAGGATGGCCCAATGTACAGCGTATCATGAATCAAGCGATCCACGTCAATTTGAACGACGCTTCAGGTCCGGGATCATTTGCTGATATGGATTTACTCGAAGTCGGAAATGCTGGCATGACGCTTGAGGAGCAGAAAAGCCATTTTGCTATCTGGGCCATGTTCAAAAGTGCACTTATGATCTCTACCAGCATTCTGGACATGTCTCAAGAAGTCTACAACGTTCTCACAAACAAAATGCTCATCTCAATCAATCAAGACAACCTTGGAGCTCCCGTCAAGCTTGTACAGCGTTATAGCGATGATCATGATGTATTTGCAGGCCCACTCGCAAACGGGGACCATGCAGTGCTTCTTCTGGATCACTCAAATGAGAATAGAGTCATCTGTATTGATTTTGCAGACCTCGGTATAGTGTCTGCGGATGTCGAAGATCTCTGGAGCGGAGACAATACGCAGGGCGCCACTTTGTTCTCTGCTCATATTGGCCCTCACGGAAATGCTGCTTTACGTCTCTCTAACATCTCCAAAATCGAAACACCTCCATCATACCAACTTCAGTACATCGAAGCTGAGAGCGGAAGACTTGAGGGCGGTGCAAACGTCCAAACCTGCTCCGGTTGCTCCCAAGGGAGCAAAGTTGGTTACATCGGTTCGGGAGCAACACTTACGTTTGAAGGTATCCGTGCATCAAAAGATAGTATGGACATTTATTTCGACTATATCGACTGCGAGATTGGATATCTCTCGACACAAGGATTAAACGTTCGAGGAGCAAGCATTTCGGTCAACAGCGGGCCAGCTCAAAGTGTCCATTTCCCGCTTACCGGTTACGATTGGGACAAAGATTTGTTGAAAGGTTTCAAAGTTTCGCTTAGTGGGTTTCAAGATGGCCAAAATAACATTCTGACCATTAGTGCTCTTCCAGCTGTGAGCCAATTTGCGCCAGATTTTGACCGCATTGGGTTTTATTAGTCAAAATTCACTATTCTTCGATTTATATCAAGCTACATCTCTACAAGAAATTCGCCATTTCCACTTGAGAACGACTGTGGCTTTCTCTGGCTTTATTTTTGCGCATCATCGTCTTCGATGTGTGGTGTCTGGTAATTAGAGTCATGTTCTTTTGCTGCAAATCCTCCCGCGACTTCGCTGGCTTCGTAGTACCGACTTTCTGGCTCTGGCTCTGTGGATTGTTCAACGACTTGCTTTAGTGACTGGAGAGAACCAGGATCGGTGAAGCTCCCCCCCGGCCCATCATCTGCCATCAAAGTTCCCAGCATGGACAAAATTTGGGTCTGGTCGAGAGAGTGCTCAGAAACATATCCATGGCTTGAGGTTAGACTACCTTCCACACATGAAGGAGCCTCGTCGTCCGAGTCACTCATGTCTCGCGCTTCGACTTCGTCTCGACCTAAGAAAGACCCTGGTCCATCGCACGAAGAAGGTCTTGAGCGTAGCAAAGTATTATGTTTACGCTTGTGCGACATTAGTTGCTCGTTAGACTTTTTGAAACCATTGACTCCATATTTAGTCACACCACCATTGAAAGAGCGAGTCTTGTCGTTGGTTCCATGTCTAGAGGGTCTAACAACGCAATCATCGTTGATAAAGTGGTCCTTGTTTCTGACATAATCCAAACTCTGGCAGGGTGAATCGAGTCGTATTCTGGAAATTTCTCGTCCTTCTTCTCTAGAATGTCTATCCTTTAGGCGCAAACGTCTCGTGTGCTCAAAGAGAATATTGGTTTCTTTCTCGGGTAACTCTCTAAGTATAACAATGTAATTCGAATCATTGCGGTGAAACTCCCATGGAAGACTGTAGTATTCAAGCGTTCTGAAATCAATATGCCTTATGTGGATCTTGGGATATATCGGCCTCCTGGGTATATCACGTGGTCTGTTGGGTGAACCGGATTCTTGTTGGATATCTGGGGATAGCTTGACAGTGATTGCATACAGACCTTGCCACGTCCTTTTCCTTCTGATGGATGTTTGATGATATACACCTTCGAGATGCACAAGCGTGCGTTGATCCGGTATGGCAATTTCTCCCATGTAGCTCATGACTACTCCTCGATAATTTATTGGCATCTCAGACAGTACATTCCAAACGGACGGTAATGCAGGTCTGTCGTCAGTAAGCGCCTTGCAACGATCGCTCATCTTACGTAATAACCACGGTTCTAGACCAACCGTTTCAAGCCAGGTGCGGCCATCATAGTACAAAACCCAGAAATCCAAGGGTCGAAGTGATCCAGTGGCAGAAATCGCTTTCTGGACGATTTCCAAATTAAGGACGGATTTTGTATCTTTTGCTTTTCCGGATGTTTTACCGCGGTTCCTGGATTTGTTAATCAGTTGATTCTCCGCGAATAGAGAAGAGCAGACTTACGTAAAAACGTGCAAGCGTTTTCGAAGCCATGATCCACCAGCATTTGCTTCGTCAAGCACACGATCTTCTGGGGATGCCTCAGCATTTTTGGGGAAAACAAGATAGTCAATGTTGTCAGACGCCCTCAAAGGGTACATGGAGTCAACCACCCCCTCGATTTGCTTAGGCTGCATACCCGAAGCACTCAGAGAACCCCTCAATTGCTCACGTTTTGCATCATTCTCTGACTTTTCTTTGGCCAGTTCTTCCAGTCTCTGTGCTTTCCATTCTTCCACAGCCATGGTTTTGGCTTCTTTTGCCTCTCTTTTCTGTTGCTCCTGTTGGACCTGTTCCTCTTTCAGCAGTATCTGGATCCGCTCTTTTGTCAAGGGTGAGCAGTCTCTCTTGACGTGACGCTGTTCATATTCCCTCGTTCGCTGGGATTTCTTTCCGCGTCGCGTTATGCCCTTCTCTCTTCGATTTTCAAATGCTTCTTTGCATTTTTGGTAGATATTTTCCGCTTCTGTTTGTGTGAGCGTTCCTGTTCTCTGACTATCGTAATCTTTTGTCAACCAAGATACTTCCGTCATCATGTTCAAGAACATACCCAAGCTTCAGCTGATATGTGCCTATTGCAAGATCAATTTCGCCCTTTGCGTCCTTGAGCTCTAGCTTACAACCCTCCACTTTTCTCTTCGTTCTTGCTGCCCACTCAAGTGCGCTGAATGTACCGGGATCAAAATCTGACACTTTCACCTCCTGCTTCTTCAAGTCGAGCCCCGTCTTACAGACAAGAATGGAAAGCTCATCAAGTGCCTCATGGCAGTCTATTACACATTTTTGAGCATGTAACAGGCCGCCGGGAGACCACGCACGCGTGTGCTCGTTTTCAACGATGAGAAGCTTGAGATCTTGTAGAACTCCAAGCGTTGCATCAATGATACGTACCAGTGCATCCACGTCAGCTGCGCAGTGTCGAAAGTCCTGCACAAATGATTTGAGCGCGGAACCCAAGCTATACCCTGCTTGAACAATGGCCAGGACCGCTGTGCCGGTCGACAAGGGGTCTGCCATGCCTGTGACTGTTGTAGGACAAAAGTGCGAGACTTTTGCGTTGGCTTACATGTAATTTCCTCAGCGCAGGCTACGGCTGACGCTCGGACTGGTGCAGACCAATGCGCAGTCAGCGCCAAGGCCGCATCTGTATCCATGAGCTGTCACTGCCAATTATCCAGATCCAATAACGTCACTATCTTGCATAAAACGGTAAGTGCAGCACACTGTCTCATTCACTGCATCAAATGGTGCAAATGCTAGTGGAGTATGTAGTCTTGCTAGGAGAAATGTGGACATCCAGGGTCCGGCATTGCCGAGGTTCCGCTTATTTGCCGAGTTGGTTGCCTTGAGCACGCCCTTTAAAAGAAAGCGCAGTACCTCGAAAACCACGAAATCTTCGAATATCAAGGGCACTTTTGAGTAGCATCATCCAAAATGGTCGACAGTCGAATCATTTCTGGCTCGAGCCGTAAGACATTTGACGTATAACGGTTAGCAAGAAGCTAATCCATCACTGAAAGAGGACATTGAAATTATATCACAACTTCTCAACGAAGCTTTCAGAATCGACCCAGCCTTGACTTATTTGATGCCTTCACTGAGTGTGTCTGAGCGCGAGCTGTATCGCCCACTCTTTTTCAAGGCTGTTGTCACGGAGTCGATATCCAGCCATGCATATCTGAGTGGAATTGATGATTGGAAGTCCTGCGCCATCGTGTTTCCCCCAGGATTTGAATTGAGTATCATTCGCGCAATTTTTTCGGGAAACTTGGTATCCATTGCGCGACGGATTGGAGTTCAGGGCTGTCAGGTAAGGATACACCAGTGTCTGCGCGTTGGAGGCATCTTCGCTAAACAAAGCAGCGTCTGTTAGGAGAACTGCGACGGTTCTCGGATACTTCCAAGAGCAAGTGCTTGAGAAAAGGTGAAAAGTTTTATTACGTGTTCTTCCTGGGAACAGAAGATGCGAGCAGAGGGAAAGGTCTCTGCTCCGCCATGGTGCGACATTACCAGCGTCTCGCGAGGCAAGACCAAGCTTCATTGTACTTGGAGGCGTCCAATGAACATGCCTGTGGTTTGTATAAAAAGCTCGGATTTGTTGTCGTTAACAAAGAATTGATAGGTACAGGCAAGGCTGCTGCCGATGGGACGGCCTTGATGGGTGGATCTGGACTCAAGCTTTGGGGTATGATTTGGCGACCTGAGTAAATACAGCGCTTGTCCCATTATAATGTTCACAATGACTATCATATTTCAAATGACTTGCATTGATGTTCAAGTGAATTATGGGGATGGATTATTCCAGCTTTTGGAGATATAAGAGAAATTATGCAGAACTTATGATGGTGGGAAGGCAGATCAGAGTGCAAGAAACACAGCCCTCAAAGAAGCGTATGACTACCAGCTGAACCTCGAAGCAAAGTACTCGCAGGATTCAGCATACCCTACAGCGTTTGTCATGACAGCCAACATCGAAATCGACCTCAGTATTGACAGACTGTCGCTTGCACGCTCGCTTGCGCGCTTTCAGCACGCTGGTTACGATCTGTTTTCATTGTCTGCTTCGTACCAACAAATCAGTCCGGATTTCAAGACCAAGATGCAGAGTCCTGTAGCTGGTGTGACGTGTGATGATTCTCTTCTCATCTATTGTCGTATTCTCGCACATAAGGTTTCGGGCATTTCCGTTCAAGCGTTACATATCACTACTCGGCTGCAGACCATGATTTCAAAGCTTCCTCGTATGCAGTGGCTCACTTCCTTTATCATTGTCTCGAACAGTAGCTCTTCAATGTAGAATGGCTGCCGGTCTGAAAAACTTTTTTAGCGGCATAGATAATAGCTAACATAGCTAAAAAGTGTGAACTGCGGACAGATGCTGTGGATGGATGCTGCGGATAGAAGTTGCACCGCTCCACCCGCGATTGTGACATCATTACGAACTCCTGCCAAAAATAGTCGTGGTCCATTTTGAAACGGTTGATCTCCCGTTGTAGGGATATAGCCATGAGTTGCACTAACTTGATTAAGAACTATTCTGCGAAGAATGCACACATACATTGTTCAGCCGCTGTCAGCACGGCAGCCAACCTTGTGCATCTGCATCAACTAATTCTCCGCAACACCCGCCGTACCGAACGACTGGCACCTTGCATTTCGTGACACGATGAGCAAGAATCTCTCGATACAACGAGAATATGTAACGGTGCCTGAAAGTTGAAGTGTGAGCTTGTATATATAATTGTTTATCCTCCACACCACTGCACTTCACTTAATCAACCAAATACTCTCAATATCCAAACTCATTTCATCAACTCAATCGTCTTTCAAATGCATTCTCAATCTCTGGCGATTCTCGCCATGTCCGCAGGATATGTGACCGCCAAGGTCGCCATGGCTGGAGTCAACATTGCCGGATGTGATTTTATTGCCAGCGGGGACAACTCAGTAAGTCAAGTACAAGAAATGATTTGGAATGCTACTGACAGACCTAGGGTGGTGTCACTTCTTTTCCAGCTCAACAGTGTCCTACCGAAATTGGCCCTACCCAGATGACTCACTTTCATGACAAGGATGGTTTTAATGTATTCAGGATCCCGGCCACCTGGCAGTCGTTTGTTAACAACGACCTTGATACGAACGCCCTGGATGAGACTTTCATGCAAGAGTACGATACGATTCTCGAATCTTGCCTTTCTCTGGGTGCACACTGCATTGTGGACATCCATAACTATGCCCACTGGGAGGGAAAAATAATCAATCAAGGTGGACGAAGCAGCGGCGACCTCGCCAAGACGTGGTCGCAGCTTGCTACCCGGTATGCCGCGAATGAATCAGTCATCTTTGGTATCATGAATGAGCCCCATGGAGATCAAGATGACAGCGTCGACTTCGACATGACCAACTGGGCTGGCGTTGTTCAGGATTCTGTGACGGCTATTCGCAACGCAGGTGCGACCAGTCAATACATTTTCATGTCAGGCACTGCCTACGATAATGCCGACGCGTTCGTTGGTCGCTCCGCGCCTGCGCTGTCCGCTGTTACCAATCCTGACGGCACAACCAACAACCTGATCTACGAGGTACATCAATACTTTGACGGTGGCGGAAAGACAACCGACTGTTACGAGGATCACACGGGTACCTTTACTAGCCTTGGCGACTATCTGCGGGATAACGGCCGTAAAGCTTTCATTGGGGAGATTGGTGGAGGCAATACGCAGACCTGCATTGACCAGATCTGTCCGTCGCTCGATGTTATCAACTCGTATGACGATGTATATCTTGGCTGGACAAGTTGGGCCGCTGGGTCTTGGAGCGACGATTATGAGCTCCTTGAGAATCCTAACGGAGACCAAGATCAGCTCATTGTGAGTTCTTGTTTTGCTGCAAAGTTCCAAGGATAACTTGTTCTAGCTGTCTTTGGATGGTTTGTCGATTACTTGAATCCAACACGCTGGAACTTTTAGCATTTGCACACAGTCACTTATTCACCGCTGTAGTGTTAATGTGTTCCATCTTACATAGACTTGAGATAAGCAATTTCAATTTTTTAAGCCCGATCATGAGTCTTTCAAATTAATGTTTGACCCAACAATATTCTAGACAGTGGAGAAAAGAATTCTGGACAAGAATATGCACATTTGATAGGTCCCGCATGTGCTTACCGATCATTACATCAGATAACTGTTCCTTTGTCCTATGTTGTACATTTTGCATTATTAACAATGACAAAATCTTGTGGCATAGGCCAGGTGTCATCGAGGCTGTCATATGGGTATCTAGACATTCGTCCTACGATGGAGGATTTATGTTCGCGGCAAACAGAGCAACTCCAGCGTCGTGTTAACGCAGGCTCTAATACGTACCTTAACAAATGTGTGATTGAAATTTGGCAGATTGATCAGTTCCGGCAGTGAATGATCTGTACTGAACTGTCCTAGTCTTTGTGGACACCGTTACTGAAGTAAGCGTCGATTACAGCTCAGCGAAGGATGGCACTGTGAGAAACTGTTATCCTGAAGGAAGCTCCCACTAATGTCGTGTGCAGGGATTTGCCATTTCCGCAAAGAAGATTCTTTTTCAGCATGTTACCCAATCGAGCACGAGAGGCGACATTTCTTATTTCCTCTCCATTACTTTCACGCTCACATAGCTGGTGGAAGTTGATGATGTATTCGACATAAGACTTGACATCTGAGTGAGACATTCATGACTGACGCCTTAACGGCATTAGTTTTCTCTACCTGGCTGGAACTTGGCACATTGCCGAGTAGTGGATTGATGTCAGCAACCACCATCCTCTTTTCCTCTTATTTATACTTTGTTTGACAATGCAAGTTGCGTAGTCTCCTCAATAAGAAGAAGGGTTTGGTAATCGTGCCAAAATCGAAGGCTTCATATCTAGGCTCCGTCATGAGACTCTACAGTTCGTTCAGGAAATTTTCAACACTATACCTATGGGTTGCACTGTCACGGTTTACGCAGAAAAATGTATTCAAATTGACAAAAAACAGCAAGTGGGGGTGTGCCACGATCTGATTGGAAGTCAGGCCGCGTGCGGGGTTTGCAGGCGGTCCGATTGCTGACTGCTTTTCGCATGAGAAACGCGCCACTGCGCCAAAAGCTTCCCACATGTATTGTGGCCGGCTATGATACTCCAAAAAGAGCGGTGATAAAGGTTTGTCGAAGGCGGCACGTTTCGTGATCGGATGCTGTGGGAATATGGAGATTGAGTAGTTTATCGAGTGTCCCAATAGCAAATATCGGCTTTTGAGGCAGTTCCAAACCCATCAGGTCCAAAATTGGTGTGTCCCCAGCATTTAAATACCCCTCAAAGGTCTAAAGTGGCGGCTTGTTATACGTCAAGCCTATAGCAGGCGTGGCCCAGACTCTTCCGGCCGCATGCATGACCGGACTCGGTAACATCTCACCCCATTCTGAGAAATGCATTTCAGCCTTGCAGCCTTACCCGACATAATGCACTTTACTCGGGGTGTAAGGCTGAGAGGCGAGATGCATCTATGCAAAGGAGCATTGACTGAGTAAGCCGATGTGGAAGTGTCTATAAAATCGACCTTTGCCCAGGTCATTTGCTAAGCGCACCACAGACTAAGAAAGAGAATATTCGACATGACTTCACACTTTCAACATCTTCGCGAGGCAACCGCAAAAGCCTCAGCTTCACTGAACAAAGCCTCTACTGCCTCGAAAGTCCCCGCCTTTCGTGAATGGGACGCTGGTCTGTTCGATCTCGAACTCGTGCATCAGGGCATCTTTCCTCATAGGATTGACATCTTACCTAAACATGCCGCCGATACCAATCTTACCGTCCCGGACCGGGAGGCCAAAGCTGTCAAAAAAGGCAGTTTTGCTGGGACCCAAAAGGCAGTCTCGGCGGTTTACAGTCGAGGCGAACAAAGGTCGGTTTTCCTTTGACATTGACGCTTCATCATATCTAAACTCATGCTCAGTTTCGCTTCATACTTCGACGCTGCTGCTTTTGAATCCACCATGCCCCGACCTCAAGCGCTTACGCTTCGTCGAGATCTGTTCACTTATCAGATACCAGGATCAGATCAATATCCTCCACATTTGCATCAGATCCCACCGGCATATCAGAACTCGCTGACAGAGATTTTCAACTGGATGCGACTGCTTGACACAGCCTCGATCTTGACCCAGCTCGTCCCTGATGTCGTTGAGGATTTTATCCACTCGAATCCCGAGTCGGACACGATGGCTGGCCTTGCGAAGCGCAACCAGGAACTGCGTGCGCAAAAGAAAGACATTTTTAAGGAGCCCAATATTGGTGATCGAGATGATTGGTATACTGATCGTATTTTTGCACAGCAACAATTTACAGGCACAAACCCGGTCACCCTCGAAAAGGTGTCTAAGCATCTTTACAAAGAATTTGTTGACACTGCAGAGGAACAGAAGAATGACGGCGTTGCCAAGGTTCTTGCCCAAGTCGATATCAAAGACCTATACGTCCAAGACTACTCTTACTTTCGCAATGCTGTCAAGGTCGATCCACACGATGACCTTCATTCAATTAAAGACGAGAGCTTCTTGCACCGCATTGCCGATTTCTTCTCCTCTGATGCTCGAAATGATGATGCCATTAGGTATCTGTGCGCCGCGGTTTGCCTGTTCCATCTCGAGGCAAGTGGCGACCTACACCCTCTCGCCATTGTCATTGACTACAAAGAATCGATGCACAAGAGCGTAGTTTTATTCAACAAGCGTCTATCATCAACTGATCGACCCGCAAATCACAGCGAGGAGAACGACTGGCCATGGAGATATGCTAAAACATGCGTCTCAGCAAGTGAATGGACGCGCCATGAGGTCGCGGTCCATTTGACTAATGCGCATTTTGTCGAAGAAGCTACCATTGTTGCGGCACAGCGTTCATTCGAACAAACACACCCGGTGTATTCGCTATTGCAGCCACATTGGTTCAAGACTCTGTCTCTCAATGCTGCTGCGCGCAGTATTCTTGTTCCAAACGTGATTTCCAAGATTGCTGGCCTGGAAGAAACCCAGATTTATCAGTTTATCAATCATGCTTACAATACATTTGACTGGACAGCCAATTTCATACCTAACGACCTTGAACGTCGCGGGTTTCCAGTAGCTGAGATCGGGAAAGACAGTGGCAAGTATCAAAAGTACACGTATGCCCGCAACATGCTGGATATGTGGAACAGCTTGCGCAAATTTGTTGCAGGTATGCTGCGAGTCGATTATCCAACGGACAAAGCTGTACAACAGGACCAAGCCATCCAAGCTTGGGACCAAGAAATGCGTGCAAACTATGGCGGTAACCTCACATCATTCCCGGCCGCTTTCCACACATTCGACGAGATTGTCGACACGGTCACTATGTGTATTCACATTGCTGCTCCTCAACACACTGCTGTCAATTATCTCCAGGACTATTATCAATCTTTTGTCGTCAACAAGCCACCATGCCTGTGCCAACCTCCTCCGAAAACCCTCAAAGACTTGACTGCTTATCGACAGCCAGACTTGATGAAAGCTGTACCGGTCAACGCGCCTCGTGTCTGGCTTTTGGCGTCCCATTTACCTTATCTGTTGTCTTACAAAGTTGCTGGTGACCAGAACCTCGTTACGTATGCTCGTTCTCTACAGAAACTGAGCCTGGAAAAGATAAATGAACAAGGCTCACCAAGAGCTACTGCATACACCAAAACAGCCGAGGCGTTTTTGGATGACCTGATTACAATGGGCGCGACGTTTGCTTTGAGAAGTGAGCAACTTGTGCGCAATGGAAACGTGCGATATGATGTGCTCGACCCAGTCCTGACTGCCAATTCGATTTTGATTTAGCACCTTATGTAAGTTAGAGCTTTCATTCAAGTTTCAGGTCGACTCTGATTATGTTAGGTTCGTCTAATCTTGTTTTTGTAACCCTGAATTATCACAGAATTGAAGTGTATTTCTTCAAGGCCACGTGATGTGAGACTTGATTGCACTTGTCAACAGCATTATCTTGAAATTATTACAGTTGAATCTTGCCCAGCCCTTGATACGCTCACATCATGTGATTTGCCCGAGAAGTCTGATCTCGTGGAATTTTCTACATAGGGAACACTGAAGATAGCCAAGCTGATTTAAGAAGAATATCTTATTTGACAAGGCTAGGTTGAACGGACTCAGACCTTCTTGGTAAAGTTATGAGAAATGCTTCACACTGGTTTGAAACCCTCCGCTTATGTTGTAGCGCGTGTGATGTAGAGAGCAATTTTCGCCCCCCTTCCTTTTAGGTTCGATGAGATGCCTCTGTCATTGCAACGATCGAAAGAAAGTCACTATCAACTCATGTCTATACACTGTGGTTGAAACTAGGCTCTAAACCTGAGGAAAGGCCCCAACCAGTAGATTGTTTTGCTACAAATTGCTGGATAGGAAGAGGTATCTACCTTTAAAGTACTTATTGTTTGTGCGTTTAAAAGCATTTCAGGGCCCGTTTCTAACATTTTTGCATTAGTCAACAGATCTCGTATGCGATTACGTGGTTCTGACCTTAATTCTGTGAGGGCACCAGAAGTGTACAAGATAGCTTTCTGATGTAGATGCGCAATAGGAACAATGAGCCCGTTATATCCATCTCGGAAGTTTACCATGACCGTTACTTTTAAACAGGCCTTCACAGACGTAACTCGTAGGCTGTAATGTGTTCAACCCGTGAAAACAAAAATATCGAGCAGGGAGACAGCATGTTATTTGAAATTACCCCTCAATAGAAGATTTAAGTGCTTGTGGACTACTTGGTGAAGCTGAACTTACAGTACGAGGTCAAATTGGTTTAAGCAAAGTAATACCCAGCTAGCCTGGGATCAACCAACTTCCGAATCGTCTTTTCCCAGATCTGTATCCCAATTATCGAGTCAAGAAAGTGAGATGAGGGAGGACAGGGACTAGGAGTAGCCTGCAAATATTATATTTATCCAAAATCTGTCTTCGGAAACCTTAACTCGACTGAAAAAAAAGCCCTTCGAGTGCAGTCTCCAGCTGATAATCAATAGCACGCCTTGATGCCCGAAGAGTGGGCATGATCAGGCTTTGTTTGCTTCCGTGTCCAACGAGATATATCACTCAAGCGCCTGACATTTGTGAGCGCGGACTCGGGGTTTCCTCGCACACTTTAACATATTTGTTCTAGGATACTACGGTCACCATGCTCTGTACGCATCTACCTTGAGCAAGATACTAAAGTCATGCTTTGGCTCTAGATATAGTGGCGTCATTTCTTCTGAGGAGTACTCGAAAAAGTCCCCAGATCAAGCCAGTAGTCTACTGATTGTTGAAGGTCGTGTCGATCAATCTCTCGGGCGTTTCTTAAAGTCTTCGAAACTGCTTGCATTCTTTCAGTTGCCATGACGACTGATCCATTTGCCATGCGCTCAAAATCATTTTCAAAAAATGCCAACAGTTGTTCGACTGATAATACTTCAGACCTAACACATGAAGACATCAATCTGCGAACCTTTTCAAGCCATTCAGAATATGACACCAAAGTAAGTTGCTGGTTTGGTTCCAGATACTGCAACTGCTCTATTAACGGGATGAGGATACTCTGCCAGGGTTGACGAATAGGGTTCTCCAAGTGATACACGCCTGAGATGACCTCAGAACTCAATAAAATTTCAGTTGTTGCAGCAGCGGCACTGTCGACTGGTAGCCAGGAAAGTGTCTGAATGTAACGTTAATATAGCTTACACTAGAGTGTGCAGGGAATGTACTCACTCCATGCAAGTCAGGCAGAGCAAGAACTCTATGCGACCAACTCAGCAACTGAGGTATATGTTCTTTGACGTTCCAAAAACCTGTGCTCTTTGACCCAGAGATCTGTCCCAGTCGTACGATTGCGAATTCACCTGTCTCATCTTGGGAAGCTTTTTCTATCAATCGTTCACAAACTAGTTTGGCCTTAGCGTAGCCAGAGTCAATTGCCCAGCGCTCGTCATGCACACTCTTCTCTAGCACAGTTGAAGCAGGCGCAAATGCTGAAGATTGTCCAATAACGGCAACTGATGATATGAAGATGAGTCGAGACTGCAGAGGTACCCGAGTAATGCTGATATGATTAGCAAACTCGATGAGGTTTCGAGTGATCTGGAACTGGGACTCAAACGAGTGAAGTTGTCGCTGAAAGTCCATTGGCCACGCGCAATGTACTATGTGGGTAACAGTTTGACACAACCAAGCATAGTCGGACAGAGGAATCCCTAAACACTGCTCATCCATGTTTGCCTCGATAACGTGTATTCTTGACCACTCAGACTCTGTGAGTAGTAATTTCTTTTCTTGCATTGACCGCTTTTGTTTTTCGATTGGATTTTTGTCTCCTGCTGTCCGATTGAGACATATGATACGCGAGTTGTTGGTGTTGCGAATCAAATTAGCAAGTAAGTGTGATCCAAAGCTACCAGTGCTTCCAGTGAGTAATATTACTATTGGTCTGATGAGGATTGCATCAGGATTATGATGAGAATACATTTCGACGTAGTCGTCAATCGTTTTGATTTCAATCTTACTTTTTGAACCGCTGAGAGCATCGGCCAAAGTACGCACCGAAGAGTGTACGTGCACAATGTTGGTCGGTAGGTCTTTTTTTGAGAGTAAACCGTTGTCATTATCAGTAAGTGAAGCTCGGAGTATCCGGCGTAGCTGAAGAGCCTGGAAAGAATCCATGCCGAGCTCAAAGAAGTCATCGTCATCGGTCCATTGTTCGTTTTTCAGACGCCAGTGGGGAAGGGTCGTCTGGATCAGGCGCTTTATATCGCTCATTAAGTTATGCACTCTCAAAGGCTGCGCAAGTTGGCTTGAATCCTTCAGATTGAGCTGCTCGTACAGTGCAGAAATTTCGACAGCAAATTGTTTGTAAACCTCATTGCGAAGTATGCTTCCCTTGTCAGATCGTGGCAGAGGCGTGTTATGCGCTATCAACATGATTGCGTCTTTGGATGACAATCTCGCATGTGCATCCATACTTTCGCCGGCTTTTCTGATGATTGGCCAGATTCCGTCTTTGAAATTCTCGTAATCTTCAGTTGGAATATGCTGCATTGGTTGTATTAGAATCGCAAGTTCAAACTCTCCAACTCCCAGAGCAATGGCTGTGCTGATCATTGGAAGTTCCATAAGTGCATTTTCTAGAATCGCAGGCACAATTTTTTCTCCTGTTGCCAGCAATATGAGTGCATCATTTCTCCCAATAGCATTAAAGTCAATGCCTGGGTTGTCCTTGCTTGTTACAAGTTGGTCTTGAATCTCGAATGGCGTATTCCACCCATATGGATACATGATAAGTTTGTATCTTGTCTCTTCATCCCTGGTTGACGGTATCGCGACAACTTCAAGAGGAATATCTCGCCGAAGACGAAAAAACCGCCAGTTGTACTCGTCGTCTGGGATAAATATTGGGCTCAGTGGTCCACATTCCGTTGTACCGTAGTGATTGAGAAGCTTTATTCCTTCTTGGGCCAGATTTTCTCCCACTGTTGGCTTTAGCTGTCCACCCCCAAATGCTACAAAATTGAGCTTTTTGAGTTCGTTGCTTTTTGACATTACAGCGATTTCCTCCAAAATTGATGGCACTGACATCAAGGAACTAGCTGAACAAGCTTTTAACAAAGCCAAAACAGATTCTCCCGTGATTGGTATTGATGATGCTGGAAGACACAACGTTTTACCAATTCCAAAAGCAAGCCCAGGTGCGACCAAGCCAAATCCCTACACTACAATTTAGTTTCTCGAGCTTCTTTGGAGGCAAATGTTACTTACATGAAAGAGTGGCAATGTCGAAACATTCAACGCCTGTGATTCTTCCTCATCAGACTGAAGATGACAGCTTGAAAATGCAAGGAGATACTTGTGCGATTGATAAATGGGCTTCGGAAGCCCAGTCGTGCCAGAAGAATGGAGGATGAGAACATCTCGATTGGTGATCTCACGATTGTACTTGGTAAGACTTGAGTCATGTGTCTTTGTTGCCACATTGAGCAGTGTATCAAGTGTCTCTGCTTTGTAGATATACAAATCACCCAGGGGCTCTTTTGCTATGTGCTGTGTGCGCGACGATGTAATGATGACGTTTGCTTTTGTGCTTGAAACAAGATGTTTGATGGCGTCTGGGCTCAATCTTGTTGAGAGTAGTAACACCTGATTCATGTTAGCCTCTGTCGTTGGAATTACCGAAAAATGCTCACCGGAATGCCGAGCCTGATTAACGCTAGCTCGTGAATGAGCAAGCCCATATCGCTTTCGAGTAGTAATGCAATCGGGGATCGCTTGTCTGTTTCTTGAAGATGGGCCAAGTCGTAGTAGATAAAGGCCGCACATACTTCAACTGCTTTTCTCAGCATGGCATGAGAAATGGACACAAAGCCAAGGTCATCCTCCACACATTTCTTTGCTTGATAACAAAATATGTGCTCGGCATTGTAGAGAGCATTATGGTCAAGCAGGTCAATGATAGTTTTTACATTGTATTTGGAGTTCTTTTGTGGGTTGCCCTCAGTAAGGTCAATATGAGCCCTAATAAAAGGCTGCTGATTCAACACCTTCATTTTCTTCTTGCACTCGTTATTGATAAGATTTTGTTCTCACATGTGGATCTCTTCTCAACTATTGTATGACAGGTCTTTTCTAGACATCAAAAGCAAGTGCGTACTCGGGTCCCTTACGCTGGTCCCAACTTGTGGCAAGGCCATGTCACACTTGGCCAAATGCAGAATCAGCCCCACCCAATCATTATGGTCGCATCTATCTATTTTCTCTTCTATACGACAACCTCCCTGCAGGCTGTTAAGAAAGAATTCGCTATCTTGAGTCTAAGTGTGAGTCTGTAGCACCATATAGCTCCAGCATCATCAGGTGCAACGGCCAAGTACAGAACAGCTGATCTACGCTTGCGGATATGCGCAACTACACAGTGAAACTGGCCATGGAACACCTTTAAATAGAGACAGAAACTGTGTATAGTAAACGAGGATGAAACAAAGTATTAAGCACTCGGCTGTTTGATGGACGGCAGAGACACCTGCTTATAAACTGACCTTTAGCAGTCCATCAATGTCCACTCGTGACCAACCAGCATTTATCAGAAGTTCCTAGACGAAATTGTTCTCTACATTGATGTACTGTCCAATATTGACAAAATTCGCCCGTTACACCAGTTTCCACTCGTTTCGTAAAGGTTCAATCCTTCTTATAACTGTTTGACGTTTACGCGTTTCGAAAGCGTTATGTGTCTCTCTGCTTTAAGACGAGTTTTTCGTCGTAAGCACGCATACTATGATTTATCCGTTGAGTGTATTACCGTCTGCTTTTATAGTAATATAGGAATACTAAGAAAATAGTTAAGTACTGTTACTAGGTATTACCCTAATACCGTTAACGTCTAATATTCCTATAAATATTTCCTATTAATTCGTATTATAATTTATAGCTTAATTTTTATAGATTATTTCTATCCTAAAAAAATACGGGTTTTTAATAGATATAAAAAGTATTCTAATACTAAAGGATAGGGAGAAGTTAATAGGGTATAACCTATATATATAATTTTAGCTAGCGGTCTAACGTTAGGTTAAACCTCTTTAGCTAAGATAAGAGTATAGTAGTATTTAGCCGCTATAGACTATTTTAATAAGGTCTTTTATTTCTTAAAGGAGAATAAGGTTATTATCTATAGGCGTTATATCTATAGTATTAATCTAAAATAAGTCTTAGGCTATTTATATTTATCTTATTTAGATCTATTATCTAAAGTATAGAGAGCTTTAGTTAATTATATAGCTACTCTATAGAGTATTACTATAGTAGCTATAGATATTTACTACCTAGATTTAGGTAATACTCTAATTAATATATTACTAGTATACTATAATAGACTATACTACCTTACTAGGCTTAAGGATAAATAAGTATATAGCTATATCTACTATAGCTAAAGAGGTATTAAGAAGTACTATTAGAAAGAATATAGCTAGAGAAACTATTAAAAAAATAGAGGTAATATTTAGCTTAAGTTAAAGTAAGCTCTAAACTAGCTCTAGGAAAAAGGATAGTCTTATTAGGTTTTCTTTATTAGGAGCCCCTAGACTTATTATTTCCTTATTATACCTAATTCTAATAATACTCCTATAGATCCTATATCTACTTAGGCCGTATTAAGAATTCTCTATAGGTAAGAGAAAGAAGTCGAAGTAAAAAGGGTAAGCTAGGTAGTAGAAGAAAATAAGTACTATAGCTTATTATTAGCCTAATTAGTATTTACTAAGTAGCTAAAATACCTATAAGGCTTTAAGTAGGAATAGCTATTAGTATATATTTTACTACCTAAAAAAGTATAGGATTTATAAGATATTAGCTAGGCTATACTTATTAATAAAGATAAGTCTCTTAATACTATATATAAGGCTATATTATAGATAATTAGGGATACCTTTTAGGTTTACTATACTAGCTTACTAGGGGATAATATACTTAAGTATATAAATAGGAGAGAGACTAGAGAGGATAATAATAAGAAGCTATTCTACTTAGGTTAAAAGGTAGCTATTATTAGGAAGTATAGTAGTATATAAAAATACCTAGTCTACTACTTTTAGTAGACTATAGGTCTATTAAAGCGGCTTAGCTATTAATTAAGTAATACTTAAGTTATACTCTTATAAGACCTATATAGGTTAAGTAGTTCTAGTAGTACTAATAAGTAGTAGCTAAATAGGGTAAGCCTAGACTTTTTTATCTCTATACTATATTATAACCTAAGGGATACTAATTTTAAGAATAGTTTCTTAAGTAGCCTAGCTATAGTTAGCCTATAGGGTATAAAGGGCTAGTAGTATACTATAAAGGAGTATATTTCTATACTATTTAGCTTAGTTATAGTAAGCTATACCTTAGTTATATATTAGGTATTCCTAGAGCGGTAAGACTAGATTATATTATAGTAAGATTAGGGCTAGAGTAATAAGGATATATAAATAGTAGTAGTATTAGTATATAACTAATATATTCTTAATACTAATAAACTATAGTAGTAAGCTAATACTAATAAATTATCTACTACGTATATAGGTATATATAATAAAGATCTAAATAAATACCGTCTTAAAGGGTTAGGGTTAGGGTTAGGGTTAGGAGGGAAGTCTGGCGACTGTATGGTGAACAAACACGA